>NW_024102827.1:21825019-22050701 GCF_013122585.1 Styela clava
TTTTTTCTGTTTTTATTTTGCTATCGTGTGTGTGTTATTTTTGCGTTAAATGAAAGTTCTAAAATATATTCATTGCATAAAATATGCGTGCCTACTGAATGCGGAAGGTAGTGTTCCTGGGATTTCAATTTTCGACTTGGTTGGCGAGAAAACGGAGATAAATTGGAAAGGGCCGGCGCCGTTTTCGTTGTTACCTTTGGGACGAAACTTCAATCCGGACTTTCAACGAAACGCACATTATTAGGGTGACAGGATAACCCGCGTGAAAACTTTCGTCCTGAATGATCCAGCCGTACAGACAGAGAATTAGGGGTACTCCGGTAGTAACTGTACCAGGTTAGGGTTTGGCCATAATTTTATTTCGATTTTCCTTATAAGTTCTATTACGAGTTTGAGTACTGTCTGTGTTAGCCAAGTGAATATACCCCCTGCCCGTAAGATTCAGTCTTTTTACACAACTTGATGTAAAGTAGGCGAACAAATTTTTGAGTTGTACACGAATTTTTCCGATTGGTAATTTTTCATGATTCAGTATCGATCTATTTGTTCAGATTAAAATAAAAACGAGACCAATATCAAATAGAGTAATGGGATAAAACAGAGAGTTGGGTTTCAAATTTGAATCTATTATTACTTATAGTATGTTGATAGGTATTTGTCTGTATGTCTGTCTGTCTGTCTGTTAGATGCACGCGATATCCCACGAAAGCAAGATTGAATCTGCTCCAGATTTCGCATGTGCATTCATCATATGTCGGACCAGAAACCCAATAATTTTGGATAAATTATGTCGTATAATTAGCGAGTTATTAATTAATTAGTGATGAGACACAAGGTGTCACTATGGAGTAAAAGCGCTGTTTTGGGGGATCCCCTGGTTCGATCGATAAGTCTTCGGTCTCTGACCGATTATATCGTTTAAACAAAGCATTGCTTGGTTCCATGCCTGAATGAGATTAGAGGAGGTTCTGTACTTTTCATATTAAATTTGATTATGCCAGGGGTTGGGATTGTATTGCATTAACTTTAGAGTGAGTATGTTTTAAAAAGTGATGAAAGCCGTAATTCTGTTTTTTCCTCTGTCTTGTGTTTACTGCCTTATGTAAAAACGAAATAAGTTATGGCATTTTAACGTTCAGATTCAATATTTTTATTTCTTCATCTGTATACGGTACCCACTCATAGTTGAGTAGTTGAGGTTAGTTAGTTTGTGTGCTTGTTTAGAATTGAGCCTAGAACACGGGTGCGCAACCTTTATTACAAGATACGTTTTTTAGTTGTTGCCGGAACAAATAATTGTTTTGTTGCGAAGTTCCTACGACATAGGGTACTTTGCAGAAAAGGTGAGTTAAAACGAATGCATTTCTGAAGAAAACTGCTATTCAAATTTATTGTCACACCGTCTTTAAAAAAACGCAATAAGTTGGGTAATTTTAACGTTCAGTCTCTATATATTTTATCTCATCATCTGTATACGTTACCCACTCATTGTTTATTTATAGTCAATAAGTGGCATTCTATTTACAATGATTTGTAACCGACTCTTTCTGCATTTAACCAAATTTCTGCGTTTACCATGCCATTGCCCACCCTAACGAATATTTTTTCGAAAAGAAATTTGGCGGCATATCCTGTCATCCTCTGGTGAATAATATTTCTCGCAAATGTTTCAAGTCTAATTAACACGCAAGCGCCCCTACGACGCCATGTTTGATTTTTTTCATAGCATTTTGTAGTATCGCAGACAGAATGGATTGTTATAAATTTCATCTCATTGACTGGCATTTTCCTATATTATTAATTAAACATGAGGAAATCCGCAAATGTAAATACATAACACCCTTTCGATTTTGAATCAAATTCATGTTAATAGAATGCTTAGAAACAGTTTTACCAAGAATTAAATATTTTGAATGAACACATTGAATGCATTAGGTATATCAAAGTTGTTTTCTACTAACTTGGTTATTGTCGGTTTATTTCAACGATATATCAAATTTCCACCAAAATATAATCTATTTGAAAACGTGATTTGACACATAAACTGAATAATCTGAAATTGGTATTGAAAGACTTGTCCAAATTGTTTCAAAAAGGATAACATTTTAGAATCTACCTATTTTTGTATAAAATTCAAGGCAGACATATGACTTCAGTTTCTTTAAAATGCGTTGCTGTTATCGGCTCTCTCGTTTTAGAATAACCTAACTTAAAAACTGTTATATGGTGTTGATGATGAACAATATCTCAACTAAAATCAATTTAACACCAAACAATTTTGCATTTGACAGAAATCTTTTGCATAATTTAGATAGAAATTTGTACTACAAACAGCCGAGACTGACATATCTCTCCAGGAAGAAAAATCTCCAGTGAGTACTTATTTATTTCATATGAACGTTTATTATCTCCTATACATTGAATTGAATTCACTATAACAGTTCGTTAGTGAGCACTGACCTAAAACAAAAACTAGAATTAATTCAGTTTTTTTATTTCAATATTTATTATTTATTTATTGTGTTCTTTTTATTTATTTGTCACCAAACTTTTACAAAGCATTGATTCGCCGACAACGACTTTTAGGCATCGCCGTTAAAGTTATTTTTGTGGTCCATCAAACAAATGTCCAACCTTTATTTTGATTTGAATGAATAAGGAAATTCGCTCAGATATTTCATTAAATCCATTTTCCACATAGAGGCCAGGATAAAAAATGTTTTTCATTCATGTTTGTTTCTATCGATAGATATAATGCTTATCAATATTCTAAAATATTCTTAGACCTTATAAGCGCTTTTTAAATTCTTCTCAAACTAAATATTGACTTTAATATAACCACAGAAATGGAGATGGAACGACGGGAAGATGTATTCTCAGAAGTAGCCAAAAAATTCCCAATGAGAGAATTCAAGAAATTTGCCAAATCTGAGATCGGTCTTGTCCTTGATCACAATGACGTCGTATCGATTATTGCGAGCAACAACTACGAATCAGACGAAGAACAAAAAATTCAAATTCTTTATCATTGGGCAGAGAAAAATGGTTCGATATGAATGTTGCTTATAATATTCAAAAGTCCTTGTTTTATCAATCTTGTCAACTTTTGCACTGCTTGCTACAAAACGACATGTTTTACACCTAAATTTTACAATATTGAAAATATCATACATTACAAAGTAACTTAGAATTGTGAACCCAATTACGAATGAGCATGTTGTTCGAAACCATTCTGGAATTTCGCTAAATTGGAAAGCTCGATAACATATTACTGTTTGGCAAATAACAATCTGTGAGATCATTACGAGGCCGTGTGAACATAAAAATCAAAATTCATTATTTCAGGCCATTTTTGAAACCCGTATCGAATATTATTGTTTTAATAACGTTTGCAGGAACAAGAGCAACAAATGAAAAGCTAAGACAACTTGTTACCGACTACTTCAAAATGGAGGAATCTTATGTACCTGGTGGGTACTTCGACTATAAGGCCAGAAAAAAAACTAAAACCAGATTAATATTGTAATATTTGTCGGCTTATTTGAAATATTATTGGACAATTCTTGGAAAAGTTCACGAAAATCATATCACGACGACTCAATGCCGTGCACTAATTCGCGGTAGATCTAATTCTTATCACGGACACGACAATCAAAATCTTTCATATATAGCAGGGAAGGCCAACACGTCTCGAGCAGTCGATCGCTTTTGATGTTAAGTGAATTAAAAAAAAATCCCCAGAAAATTGCTTTCAATCAATTGTGGGTTTTAAAACAGCAAGAATACAGTACTGTACATACATGCGCAACATTCAATATACACATACAGTATTTCAGTCTGCGCAATCCCGAAAAAGCATTTTAACAAATGCAAGTTTTGCCGCTGCCAAATATATCGTGTCTTGACTGACAAACGCTCCTACAACAGCTTCTGCAGTATGCAAAAGTTGTTGTCTCATTCCAAGAGTAGTGTCATGAATGTTATTCGCAATGGTAGCAGTGGCATCAAGATACCCATTTTTTCTAATTCCAAGCTAACAAAGAATCGCACTTAGAGGAAATTGTAAATTAGATACTGAAGTTTGATCAGTCATGTAACATTCATGATTTGTTTTTATTTTTTCATGATCAGATAATACATAAATACTTGACAGACATACTTGAAGTTCCTTTAAAGAATTTTCAACACTTAGGACTAAAAATTAGGCACGTAGTATATATGAATTGTATGACTTGAATAAATCTTAAATGAATGATGAAACATTTACTCCGGGTACAATTAAATATTCAAACCAACAACTTTCTCAAATCGAACATTGGCAGCAGTGGATTTTTTTGGATGCTTGTGTGCGGTCAAAAGCAGGTTGGCCACCCGTGTTATATAGCATGCGTCACCAATATTTCTATGATTTAGTTATTGACAATTAATTACAATACAGCT
This sequence comes from Styela clava, assembly GCF_013122585.1. Taxonomy (NCBI): domain Eukaryota; kingdom Metazoa; phylum Chordata; class Ascidiacea; order Stolidobranchia; family Styelidae; genus Styela; species Styela clava. The sequence continues at coordinate 21,829,460 of NW_024102827.1, forward strand.
TATTCTATTTTTTTTACTATTTTCCATTAGGCGAAAGACTTGAAGACGTTTTCCAGAAGATCGTAGAAAGATTTGCAAATATCGAACAGTTCAAACGTTTTGCTCGATCTAAGCGTGGTCTCTCACTAGATGGTAGCAAAGTTCGTTCAATTGACGAAGCTAATAGCTCGTCAGGAGACAAATGCATTGAAATGTTGCTGGCTTGGAAACTAAAAACTGGTGAAAAAAATTTCTTTTTCATTTTTATGTTTCATAACTTATTAAAAAAATTATAAAAAAAAGTATAAATTATTCATGGTTTCTATTATTTCAGATTTTTTTGAAGAGTCAAATTTATCGGCAAAAATAAAAAAATTGGTTGATGATTATTTTTCTGAAGAAGAATTTATGCCAGAAGGTGAGAATGACGTCATTGTTTTTTGACTCTGAATTTTTTTTTTTGAAAATTCACTCAGTCGAAGTATAATTGCAAAATACTAATCAAATAACGAGGTTATATATCAAAATAAGAATAAGTATTCGCCTCTTATTCCATTTGCCTCTGAGTGCCATTTCTAGTTGTATCTTTTCAAATTACTTTCTTTGTAGTGTGTTGATTTTCTGAAGTATTTACTTGAGATACGTAGTTAAGTCGGCTAAAGAGATTGGAATCATATTATATCATTATATACTTTGACTCCTCTAGGTGCTGAAGGTTCGAGTCAAGCATCTACTAGTCAACAACGACAGAGTCAAGAATCCAATGATGATACTAGAAAGAAGTCTAGCACAAGAGACAATGACGAAACAGGTATTACATAATTGTTGTTAAGTTCTATCGCATACTTTGAATAATTGTCCAACTTAAACATAATTGTGAGGCGTACTAAACTTTGACAGTTGTTAGTTACTATTTTTTTCTGTTTTCCTCTATTTAAAATTTTCCAAACTTGATTATTTGTGTTCAATTGCGATGTTCAAATAAATATATTATATATGTAATATTTAGGTCAAGACGGGCCAAGTCACGGTGATAGCGATGAAAAAGAAATAAAACAATCTCCCCAAGGCAAAAAGAATAACGCCCAAAAGAGCGAACAAAAAACAAGTATGTATTTTGTATTTCATATTATATCACACTACGGCAAGTTATTTGAAGCTATTCCAATACATTTTGACCCCTGAATAATTCCCGAATAAGTGAAGTCATTTTTGTTTGTATTTTGTAATAAAAAAAAATGACAAAATTATGTATGTTATGCGATATAGGTAAAACAACAGACACCCATGTCTGAATTTTTCACCCGAACCCGACTGGTGTTTGCGGCCTCGGTTTTCAAATTGATAGTTGATTTGTACGAAAATTATGTAAGCTTTCAAATAATATGCTCAAATATGTGAGAAGGAAAGTAAGGACTTGCTAGAATCATATTCGTAATTTAAAAACTCAACAAACATTTATTTCAGGCTCTGGAGGTTTATTCGGCATTTTCAGAGCACGTGAGTATTGCGTTTTGAGGTTTTACTAATAAATATGAAAGTAAATGTGCGTCAGGAAGGTTATATTGAGTGATATGGAAAGTTAATGGAAAGTCAAAAAATGTTATTTGAATCTATGTCAACCCATAATACCGCACCCCATTAAACAAATGAATATTATAACCATCTTTCATTTGAAAAGTTTATTTTTAAATAAAAAACGATATGAGTTTCAACAAGAATCTGCGAGTTAATTTAGGTGTTGTTCCTTTAAATTAGATATTATTATACAGGACAGCAAAAATATTTATTTTATATCGAGGATACATTTATCTATTATACTTTTAGATGTGAATTTATTGTAAAAAATTTCGAAGTTTAAAATAGGTTATGGTTACATTAAAAAATTGCGAAGAAAATTCAGAAATACAGATTAAACTAATTATTAATAGGTCAGCATGTATCGAAGTTTCAAAAGACCGTCTGCAAAAGAGCCTGGAAACAATCAATTGGACGAGTTACCGAAACATACAAAGAACAAAAGCTCACGGAACCGACGTTTGAGGTATATCCGAAAATAAAAAGGATAACTCGTTTTTATCACGGAGAAATGGCACCGAAACAAACAGAATACAGGAAAGAAGCTGGGTTTAGTGCTCTGCAAGAACATGTCACTGAGGGGGTAGGAGTTTCATTGCAAGAACTGATTGAAACTTTCAATGATGAAACAGTACGACATATTGAACTTGTCGGTCAAGCAGGCAGCGGAAAAACCACCATGATGGATAGAATGGTCCGCGACGTAATCAGTTCTAGTGGCTTAACCTCTAAGTGGTATTCACCAACTGGCCTTTTCAAAAAGTTTTTCAAGAATCGATTTAAACTTGTTTATTTTGTCAATATTCGTGACCTTGTTGACTCCGACGCAATCAGTGCCCAAGACCTCCTGTTTGGCAACGTAATTACCGACTTGGATGGCAATACCATTGTCGATGGATATCAATGGGTCATCGATAATCAAGAAGATGTCATTTTCTTCTTTGATGGATTGGATCAGGCACCGTGGACTCTTCAAGAATGCCACCAAAAAATAAAGCACGGCGAAAAAGCTAGCACAGCCACCGTGATGTCCAACGTAATTTCTGGCCATCTCTTCCCCAGAGTCAAAATTGTCATGTCTTCTCGGGAGCATTGCATTGCCCCACTAACTGGTAAACTTCGACCTGATCTAATTTACGCTTTGACAGGGCTAAGTCCTGATGATGCAAAAGATCTATTCGTAGCCTTGCTAGGCGATATTGGTCAACAACAGTGGGATAAGACAAGCTCATCTGCCCCTCTTTTAATTCCGCTCTTTTCTGTTCCTGTTTTCTTGATGTTCAACGCCATCGTCCAGGCATACGATCTTGACAACACACCTGATACCATGACAGGTGTCATGCTGCACATCCTTCAAATTTTAATCGAATCCGAGCATATACGCGAGAAGATAAAAATAGCAGAAATCCTTCATCAACTGCAGAAAATCGCATTCACTGGAACGAGTGAAAAACGCGTCGTATTTGAGAGTAAAGAATTGAAAGACAATGGCATCGACACGGAAACCATTCGGGACATTGTTATCAAAGTTCCAGGCAATTCGATGTTTAGACAAAATTTACTTGACGGGCAATATCGTTTCTTCTTTAGTCACCAGACGATTCAAGAGATACTCGCTGCTCTTTACGTTTGTGAGATGAATTTACCAGAATTTGAAGATTTTGTGCATAACTCTCTTCATCGTGATCACTGGTCGGTAGTGCGAAGGTTTGTTTGTGGAAATCTACTCAACGACACTCTGGCGAAGGATGAATTCGGTCAATTACTTAAAAGTGAGTTTCTCTCATAAACTTAAGTTCATAAACTGTCAAGTTATGTCAGGATTTTTTTACTACTTTTGGTATATTTTGACAACATCAACCCAAGCACCCAATTTTTGTACATGAGTGTATATTTGCGCGAAACGGATAGAAACTAAATTTATATCTTTTTTTTGCAGTTGACCAAAAAAACGAAAAACGGGACATTTTGAGACGTAGCATGGACGAGAAACTCAAACAAACACAGGATTCGTTTTCTTTAATGGAAATGTTTGCCTCTCTATACGAAGCAAATGATGCTGATTTAATCAAGGATCACGTCAAAGTTATCAATTTCGAAACCACAACCATCAACCCCAGTGGAATGCTAGCGATTGCATCGGTCATGCGACGTAGCGAAAAGCTAGATCTCGTTCGTTTTTCCCGATGCAATCTGGATAGCGAGTCGATCGGAATATTGGGAAAGAATGTCAATAATACTCAGCTGAAGGTTTGTTTCCTTATGTTTATGCTCTCCCTAATTTGTCCGAACAAATATTTTTTTTTAATAATTAGGTTTTCTGCCAACCTTTAAGCAACGCATGTGGCGCTCGTATTTCTTCATAAAAAAATGGAACCATCAAGCCCACTAGTCTTGATTGTAGTAGCATTTTAAAATGAATGTATTTTTCAGATTTCAAGTTTCGAATTCACCCAAACAGAAGTCGAAATATCACGCGACGGAATGAAAGAATTGAGCTCTCTTCTGCAATCGTTTGCTGCTGTATCAGTCAATATTCATTGCTACTGCAGTTATGACGCTTTGCTGGCATTTGCAGATACTTACAAACGCGGAACGGTATTACAATTTTAAATTTTATATAATCAAAACGATTTGCGTGCTCTCATAATGAAACAGAAGAATTGACGTAAACCGAGTAGTTGAGTAAACTTGCTAAATTTTTGACAATAGCAATAATAGATAGGGATCTTCAAACTTCCTTGAATTATATAAACCTCCCAAAAAACTAGTTAATTTAATATTTTCAGGATCATACTAAGCGTATTGGAGTTTTATATAATTGTGTGTCGCTTTTATATTTTGTTGAGAAAGTTATGAGACAATCGAATGATTAAAAATCAATGTTTTAAATTTTCCTTCAGATAAACAACTTCACTTGGAAGCCTTCAAGCATGATAAGCGCAGAAGTATTTATTGATATTTCTGCGTTTGTTGAATCTCATGTTGATAAGTTCGTAACAAACAATCAAAAATCATTTGATGAGGATGATATCGGAATCCTCAGTAGGAGCAAAGGATCAAAAAAGGTATGCAAGAAAGTAATTATGAGAGCAAGTTAATCTAGCAAGTTTATTATACTGGGCAAATAAATATTTGAATTACAGTTAAGGGTTGGTTGAGTGCAATATACACTCCGCCCTTCAACATACAATGTTTTACCTTGAATAGTATCTGATGCTGGTTTAGTTATATAAATGACGTAGTTTTCATTGGAAAAAGTCACTGAGATGGGTATTTTGATAATGACAAATTAAGGCCCATTTCCAGAATGTTTTATCCCTATTTGCAATTTTTGTAGTTATTTTTTTCTGTTTTGCACGTTTTTGCAAGCTTTCAAATAGTTTTTCTCTGTTATATGAAACGGGCTTAGCTTAGATGACATAGCTTTCGCTGGAATAAGCAATTGTGATAAGGAGATTCTAAAAATGACAAATTAACGCCCATTCCAAAAAAACATGTATTTTATCATAGTTTTCGAGGGCACTGAGCAAAGGTCTGTTAAATCTTGATATTGAATTGTCATGGATATCTTGATAATTGATCATATTAAAATTGATGTTCAAAATGGCGAATACGTGTACTTTCTTGCTTATATACAAAGTTTATGACAAAATAGTGGAAGCTATTGTAAATCAGCTGAGATTCAAAGGTGTCAATTCAAATTTGAGCGCTTGAAGGCCGCCATCACGCGAAAGCAAGAGCGAAGGTTTCGACTCCCAGTTGCGAAAGGCCATTTCATGCTTCATTATAAAAGATATTTCAATACTTCACACAGTAGATACTTTTAATGGATAGACATACTTCACCGTATATACAATAGATATCTCATTTGGATAAGTGAAATGTATTTTTGAGTATCCGTGATTGAAGTACACATTTCTGTTCGGGATGCAAGTGTGAGAACAATCCAAACAATATACATTGATATGCAGTCGTATGCATAATTTGAATATGACTTGAACATTTTTAAGAGCCCAGCTAAACATTTCCTGATGAAACATTTAGAATATTCAAAAATATTTAGACTGAATGCTAATTCGCTATTTTGTAAATTATTCATAGATGGTGATTCATGACCTCACGGTACGGGACAAAATGTCAAATACTCTCTCCTCTCAATATGGCGAAGTTTGTTCGATATACGACGTTAGGGAGTGCAATTTTGCCCACAGCCATTTAGAAGCAAATCACTTGGGGATTTTCAAAAAACACGCTGGGAACAGCAAAGTGAGTAGATAAGCAATATTATTTGACCATCAACATATTTTCTGCATTATTCCATATCTTCATGCCTAAAACATTGCAGTTCAAAATGAATCAAACACGTTGTGGCTTCAAGTTATTTTGTATTCCAATTTATTTATAAATGGCGTCGAGTAATCAGTTTAATGACTGCTCTTAAACGCTGAACCGCGTTTAAAGACCCGTGTTAGTATTAGACTTGTATATGAACCCTAAGACCTGTTGGATCATGTAATATATATTAAAATACAAGAGTCCGTGACTATCTTTGTCTTATTTCGATTGTGAGAACTACTGTAATCGCAAATATAATCTAACGGCTAATCAGCTTTTTCTTGTGAAAGTCAAATGGTTCCTTCGGTAATATATTTAAAATATTAGGTAATAATCTTTTTACACCCAAATTATCTCCAAGCGGGGTTTTCCCATCTTCACTCTAAAGAAGGCTCGGTGCAAGCAGACATCGATACGTTATGAGCAACATTTTTGGGAGGAACCGTAATCTATCTAGTTCAGCATAGGTTACTCGATCGATTTTTACCTTGCAACATAGTTAGCTGTAGCGCTCATGGCAACCTTTATCGAATCTACACATTTTTCAGCTTATGAAGTCTACGTCAGAAAGATAATCATTGCAAAAATACTTTCCAGTTACAACACTAATACAATAGGTTCTGCTGTAATAACAAATTATTTTGATTTTGACATAATTTAATTGAGCCGAAGAAATACCCAATTTCTGATTAATATAAAAATAGCTTACTATTTTCCGTCGAATTATTTTGCAGAAGAACGTAAATTAATTTAAATAGCTTTCATCAATCCATATGATCCAGAATGTGCATAACAATCCAAAAGCTTCGTACGCTTTCCAACGTCACAATTCGTAACAATAACCACCGGCGTATTCATACCAGGATTTCCATATTGCGACGCCAGCATAGTTAAGCCAAACAAAATTATCAAAGAAATTTACGACACAAATGATCAACTTTATTGTCTAAGTTTACTTTTTTTATGTACCTGCATTCGCAATTAATACGATTGCAAAAACAATTCGATGACTTTTTACACTCTCCGTGACACCGACGTATATATAATATACATCATTTGGCACCGGGTGATGTCGAAGGTTTCACGCTGCTCACGCTCTATTTATTACTGTACAAAACTTATAAATGCAACGAATGTAACCAATTCCGTTAATATTAGCCGCTATTAAGACTTCCAGAACCGGAATTCGACAGCTAGGGGCGAGGACGTTCCATATGGAAGAAAATAGGCTGATGTTTTATGCTAATTTTGCAATATTTATTTGGAGTAAGTGTCAATAACCGGCCTTGTAGTGCATCGGTTATTCATTCCTTACTGTGTTATCAACATTTATTTTACGGCCGTAATGTTTCTATTCGCATTGTGAAAAAAAATTAATTGCTAATATAATATGTTCTGTCTGGCAGCCATCTTTTGTCTTCTCCGGATTATCGACATCTCCGAACGAGACTTTTTTTCACTTCCACTCATAATAGGGCTTTGCAAGAGTACAAGCAACACTGATACTTACTCAGTGCTTCGTTATGATTTGGCCCTTCACACTCCATTCAATTACCCTTCGAGGTGGTTGCTATGGAATTAGAACTCGAGATAATTTTAACTCGCGAAGCCCACATAGTTAGGCCCAGCAAAACTACCAAATCTACCGCATAATGATCTATTTTTACAAAATAAATATTTTACGTTATTCAGTAAATTTTTGCCATAAAATTAAGGACGCGAATATTTTTATTTGTCTTTAGCAGAGGCGGACACTTTCCATAATTTTTGGGACGAACTCGGATTGCCAACCAAAAAACACTGCGCCGTCTCTTTGGTCATTCTCTTTGGTATTAGCATGTCAATATACTATGTTTCCAGTAGCTAGCCGCTTTGGTGGAACAACGAACTCGCGCGTCACCAAACCGATCACTTTAATTTTGCGAGAATTACCCCACGGCTTTTGCTAGCACACAGAAATCGCTTCGACATAGTAAATCCTATGATCTTTGTCATCGAATTATGCTCGGGCCTTGGACGAAACTCATATCTTGGAAAGATACGTCTAGCGGTGAAAATTGTTCGTAACAACTTTGAACCTATTTAGTGTTTGAGCGATAATTAATTGTTGTAATGAAATACAGTTTGTTTGCCTTCTCTCGCAAGTGCCGACAATAACTCTATTAAATGATCTTGGCAATGGGTGAAACATATCAAATTGTACCAAATATGAATTACCGAAAGTTGTGCAAAAGTGAGAATACCAGTGATAACAATAAAAGCGTGGCGTGGAACGGGGAAAGGCGAGCAAAATCGAAGCGCGTCATCGGCCATGCGTTTGAGTGGCCGCGCATCTTTTACAATAATGCAGGTTCTCGGAAGCCGCTGTAGTGTACATTATTGTAAGAAAACAGTTATATTATCGATAACTATTAACCGTTTGTTCGCGCTTGATTACCTCACTTTCCGGAAATGATAATTTTGTAAGGTGGAAACAACTGTGTTTAAATGTAGACCAGATTACTGCGACTGCCCTCCAGGTGTCCGATCCTGGTCTACAACATAACTTTGGTGCCAACTCCGGATTCGCATCGCATCAAAGACTTTTTTACAAACGTGATTATAAGACTATTCAATTAATTTTTGTTCGCGTTAGAATTAATAATCAAATTAATTAATCTAAAAAGGCTGTCTGATTGTAATATTTTGACTTTTTAAACTGTATTTCTTGTGTATTATTACAAAAAATATCTTTCTGAATCGGCAGAACATTTCAAGTTCGCATTGTACACCAGGAGTGAAGTGGTGGGAGGTGTATTTGAAATCTAGATCCCCTTCGGTCTGCAACCTGAACACAGTTTGCTCGATCTTGGGGCCATTGCATCTTAAACTTCTCGTAGTCCTGACTATAGAAGTATACGACTCAAATGATTGCCATTGCCAAATGAATATTTAAATCTACATTGGTTATACACTTTACCCATCAAATGTATTTTCATTCCGACATTTTTTTTTTGTCTACGAAATACTTTTTTATTAATCGCGGTATATTTGCAGCAAAGCTATTCATAATGTATTTATATCCAGTTGAAGACGCTATGCTTCAAGGGAAACGAATCGTGGCGATAACCACAGACATATTCATGAAATTCTGACTGTGAAAGGATTGCATTAGTTTGATAAGAATTATTCTGCGCAATTGAACCTTCACAATAAACATAGAACCTATTGTGTAAGAAAAAGTAATCGAATTATTTGAGAAATATATCAACATTTAGTGGAGAAAAACATGGATGCGACGCAATTTTATACCTAAATCAAAATATAAATTTATTAGAGTGAAAAATTGGAGGCCGTGATTATACATAGTGTATCATGAACATATGAACTATTGTGAGATCTGTAATGGTACGATCAAAATCTTTCTCAATCAACGTAAAAACTTGTATTTTGGCTTATCGACCATGTTGATTTGACAGGATTAGTAACATCACTGCACGAAAATGAAATTATTTTATGAAACGTTTTTACCGTTACCGATCTCAAGATTTCTCAAGCACAACCTCCGCAAACAAGGCTGTGTACAAGCATCCCATAATACAAAAAGAGTTTCATTTTTCAAGTGATACATTTCTCCCGACTCGACACTGATTATTCAATTAAATAACACCCTGTGTGAGGTGGAGATCATTCATTGAGTTTTCATCTGAGGCCTTTAACCCGTGACGCCAACATCTTTAGTCAACATTTCAAATTCATTATTTTTGTTATTCGTACGTTGCTCCAACCTCTCTAGGTTATCGCCATCGACAAATTTTAATACTAAGAAAATAGTTCAATTTCTACAGTAACATATCAGTAATCTGGCGAAACACGTGGTTGTCAAAACACTAACGCAATGAAATTTAATAACCCTTTTATTAACTTTAGTAAATTGCTCAACTTCAAGAAAGCGTGGTGGAATTGACGATTATTTCATATCTCGAACACTATAACGGTTATCTTTTTTACATAGTTGCTGCTTTCTGAAAAGTCCAATAATCGCTTCGGCATAGTGAATGCTATGATCTTTGTCATCAAATTATGCGCCTCAGTTGTTTTTTATATGACGCATACTTGTGTCGTTCGCTGCTAACAAGGCTCTGAATAAGCGGCCACTGACATCCAACAATATTTAAGAAGATACTATTTTTAGAAAAACAATAATCTACCCAATTCGTTACACCCTCGGTGAGATGGTGGGCATGGGATTTTGAACTCGATTTGTAAACTCGAGACGGTTAAATAACCTGTCTAGCCTAGTATACTGGGGCCATTTCGTATGGTCTCTTTTTCATTATCGTTTAACCATTTAACCCCTAAAACGACCCTCATGCCCTTTTAAAAGCGTTTGCCGGAGTTCTATTCCGCGAGGTGACACTAAAGGACGCTCGTATAAAATTTTTCTAAATATGCGACCTATGTTCAAAAACTTGTAGAAATCAACCTTGAATGTTATTGCGTCCGATATTTCATTTTGGTTTGATCGTTTTCTTGTGTTATTTTCCAACAAACAATAACACAACCATTATCATAGCTAAAATAGTTACCGAGAAATTCACAATTGCATTTGCAGAATTTGCAAATTCAACACTTCACTCGACGATTTGATGACGTCACTCTCTAATTATTATTGCATAAAAGATTCGAACAGCAGCGAATGTAATAATTGTCGACAGTAATTGGCGCAGCAAGTCGTAAACAACCCAACGAATATATCAGTCTTAGACCGAAGACTTATCGATCGAAAGTTAGGGGATCCCCAAAACAGAAACTGCGGTTTCGATTCGAAAAATTCTGCAAATCCGAACTTGATTGTTTCGATTAGTTTCCAGCCAATAGCCTATTTACCAATCCTATATTTTGTGTCAAATACAACGGCGCTAACCCGGGTTGCGACGGCTATCCAAACACAGCCATATTTTGGTGAGGAATTCTGCAACCCCGAACCTGATAGAGGATTATGGACATTGCTTAAAAAGTAATTATAATTAACGAGATACGATCTTGCGGCGTGTATCCTTCGCTCTGACTCAATTAGAGATGTACCGATACTACTTTTGTCGCCGATACCGATCCGATACCATAAAAACGCCGATACCGATACACCGATATTCGGAAATGACTGATATTGCCGATATTCCGATACTATGTAAATATTACCTCGAGTGTGCAATACAGACGGTTTAAAACAATACTCTTTGAGCATTATTAATAGTGCACATTATTTCCGTATAAAAAATGACATATCACACACATATATATTTATTAAGAAGTAGATGTTTGGGATCCAAATGCGGTAATTGATTCAGATGCTTTGAGCAGTGGCGCTAGTAATCTCGTGTTCAATTAGAAAACTAATAGGATTTGGCTGCTGTTGGTGGTAAAATAAATAAATGTTTAGCCTACTTATCGTATGAAACTGATACATTGAGTTACGCGCGCAGGATTGTGGACCAATATAGCGTCGTATTTTATATTTTACACATCGGAACATCCACTAATATTCGATTGATATATTTTTCCATAATTACCATCTAATATTAAAAATTTGAATGTAAAAATTTGGCAGCAAAAATACTCAAATTGATTTAGCCAGTTTGGCTGATAAATGGTTAGAAATAGGCCGAAATAGGATTCCCGTCTCTATTAGCGGGGGTGGGGACATGCATGGCTCATAGTTCAAGATCCATCCAAGAAAAAATAATTTCAAGATCAGTATTCCAACCTAATTTTCAAAACATTCTAGATCATATTCAGAAGCTAAATATATCGGAAATATCGGTTTAAATTTAGCCGATACTGATACACTACCGATACCGAAAAATTGGCTGATATTGCCGATACCGATAGATGGGTACGTCTCTAGACTCAATAGCGTGGAAAATTTCTCGAAGGAAACTTGCGCATCGCGACGACGTCAAAGTTACAAGAGGGATATGGACAATACTTAAAGATTAATCACGAGATACGATCTAGTGGTGTGTATCCTTCGCTCTGATTCCCTAGCGTGAAAACTTGCGCTGGCACACACACATTCAGCGCGTCTCAAAAATCTCTCGCTTTGCAAAAATCCAGATATCTTCATCACTAATTAGTTAATAACTCGCTAAATATACAACAAAATTCATCCAAAATCAATTGGCTTCTGATCCGAAATATGATGAATGCACATGCAAAATTTGAAGATTCAACCTCGCTTTCGTGAGATATGGCGTTTACCTAACAGACAGACAAACAAACAGACAAATACCTTAAGATCGATAAGTAATGAGTGTCGTCACAGCGACATTCACGAATGGTTTTACGTTCTATTCCTATTTACAATTTTACAACCCAACCACAGTGCGTTGTACAAGAAAATCTTTTTCTGAAAACGTGAATGAAATGGATCACTAAAATACCTGCTAAGCCAACACAAAGTCATTATAACGGTGTTATCTGTCGTTATTCTTATCTGGGTTACAAGTTTTCAGAGGTCTGAATCAACATTTTCAAATCGATGCTATTTATACTTCGGACAGTTTCTGGCGATGCTATAGCGTTTCGTTGCTTGTGTTTACTACAGACCATTGAGGGTTGCAATTCTTGGCGGGACGAACATATATTTTCAAGAAAATCTAAAAATCGAACGGGTGACTGATAAATCACACTTTTTACCAAGATCATAAGTTGAAACTATATACTTTGAATAGCGAGCGAACAGTACAAGACTCAAGTCGTCTTAATAAGACAAAAATCAAATTTAACTTGACACTCCTTGTTGCATTACGCTCGATAAATTTTTGACATCAGGTGACACATTTGATGAAGCCTAGATTAAAACATTTTTTAAATTGGCATCACTAATAGTTCTGTGCTTGTTCTTTGTAATGTTCGTTTTCAAAATAATTGTTCCCACGCATATGTACTTTCAAACATTGATGTGGATTTTTTTGCATGGTTTGTCAAATTTATATAGAGATTTCCCTCAAAAAGATACTTTTTATACAAATCAAACATTCACACATCTCTCGAATAAAAAGTGGATTTTATTTCCTCATTGCATTGGATCTTAGGAAGCTCTATTTAAATATTTTCTGTAACCGTTTCCACGTTAGCATCAAACGGAGTACTAAACAGACTGAACTCGTTTTTAAGAGAACTAAAGTCAGCGAAGCAGGAGGAAAAATCGTTTTGCAATTCCCGTAATACGGAATAACAACAACATTATAACAAAACCATTTATAAGTCCACACCGTGGAAAAAATTAAATTAGAATAAACGCGGGCCGGATTATTTTACTCCGCGGGCCGTGGGTTGCCGACCCCTAAGTTAGAGAGTTGGACTCAACTGTGTTGCCATTACACATCTCTTTTTTTTTTTATTTTCTATCATCTCAGCCATAGTAAAAAAAAGGCGCAGACAAAGCCGAATTGGAAAGATTCCGTTGCATCCTAGAGTATTGGAATTCACACATCGTTAAATATCAGTGGCTGCTTATCACACAACGTTCGGAGCGAAAGGTTCAAATAAGCATCGTATAAAAGCATTTTTTGTACAAGTGTGCCGCATTTTTTTTATTTGCATAGTGCGCCGCAAGCAAAAAAAGTTTGGGAGCCACTGCTCTAATCGCTAGGTCATCGATGCCGACAACTTTTAATACTGAGAAAGTCTATCAATTTCTAAGGTAACATATCGTAACGATTGGCGCATATTTATACGTTTCTGACTAAAGACAAACTCTACCCAATTCGTCCCACCTTAGGTGAGATGGTGGGCGTGGGATTTGAACCCGATTTGTAAAACTCGAGTGATTTTTTAAAGCTGGGTTGCTTTGCTTGTGAGAGCTAAAACTATCGGCAATATGATTAGACAAATTATCCATTTGTTTTTTTTTACCATAATTTTTCTAGTCGTATCATGATAAAACAGAACCACAGCCCTTCTAACTTCTAGAAATGATCAACATTTTCACACCAAACGTTCACTTACGACTTTTCACGTCATAAAAATTTTCCAAACCAAGGCTCTTATCCAGCAACAACTGATATGCATTTGACTTCTTATTTCTAAGAAGATGACATATTTTCCGATTACAGATTGAAGATGTCAAAGCAAAATACATGAGACCGAGATAATGTCATGAATTTTGCAAATTAAAACTTCATTTTGACGATTGTCTTATTTTCTAATGATTTTTGTTAAATTGTTTCCCACTCAACATAAGAGCGATTTATTTAACCCCGTGACCATTTTGATTTTACGGATGCGCTTACTTAATCAGAACAAAAACCAGGATGATTGCCATTCGAATTGTTTATACAATTTAAAAAATTGAAATATTCTCTTTTTCCGAAACATATATTCTATCAACTACCCTATAATCGCTGCTGAACTTTTTAAAATTTTCCAAACTCCTTTATATTCAGCTGAAGAAACTTAACGTCGAGAGAAACAGATCTTTGGGAGTGCAAGGTGTTTCTCAGCTCGCATCTGTCGTTTTACAATGTGAAGTGGAAGATGTTATTATGAACAGGTGCGAACTGACAGCTGAAGCAATGGAAAGATTCAAAAACAATACTCGTGGTGCCAAGGTGAAATTGAGATTGATCTCGATTATTTATTTTCGTCTCATACTGATAAGCCTTTTTTATTCACCAATTGTAGGCAGGGGCGGACAGTTCCCATAATTTCGGGGCCGAACTTGCATTGTCAACCAAGAATCATGGTGTCGTGTTGATACATTGTTACGTCACAATAATCTTTTTTTTAAATCTCTTACAATTTTACTATTCAAATATCGGGTACCACGGGACCTATGCCGCTTTGCTTTGCTTTTTATGTCGCGGCATACTATTGAGCTATTTAAATATTCGCGGCACACCTATCACAAAACAGGAACATTTCCTACTCTTGAAGCCATTTAGCTATAAAATAATAAAGAGCATAGAAGATCGGATAAGGGGAATTCTATTCTTGGTAATATAACATATCCTGCATTTTAAATGGATGGTTAATAGTTACCGATACCACCAATGTTTTCTTACAATAATGTACACGAGACCCACCTTCGGAGCACCTCACATTATTGTGAAAGATGCGCGGCCGCACGGGTAATACTTGACGCGATACGCTTTGGTTTTTTCTCGCCCTTCGCCTTGGGTGTAGTCTTATTATTATCACATGTATTCTCACTTCTGCACACCCTAATTTATTTTTGTTACAATTTAATGTTTCTCCCATTGCCAAAATCATTCAATGGTGTAATTGTCGGCAGTCGGCACTAGCAAAGGAAATGAAAGAGGAAAACAACCCGTATTTCATTACAACAATTAATTATTATCGCTAAAAACACTAAATAGGTTTAAAGTTGTTATAAACAATTTTCACCGATGAACTAATCTCTTCACGTTATGAGTTTCGTGCAAGGCCCGAGCATAATTTGATGGCAAAGATCGTAGCATTTACTATGTCGAAACGCTTATTCGACTTTTCAGACCGCAGAAACTATCCGAAAAATAACCGCTTATGTGTTCGTGATATGAAATAATCGTCAATTCCACCACGCGTTTGTGAAGTAGTGCAATTTACCAAATTTAATAAAGTTTTATTATTAAGTTTCATTGCGTCAGTGTTTGTGCTACCACTCGTTTTGCCTGATTACTGGCATGATTACAGTTCGCAAGGATGGGCAAAATATTTTGACCGAATCGAATAATTCAAATATTTTTACCGAATTGTCGAATATCGGATATTTTTAATACAAATACAATGGAAATCCAGAATGCTAGGCATTCTAATGTTGGTGAGCTATTTCCGCTCGTCCTCTCTTTTTTTAAAAGAATTAGGATCAATTCTTACGCAACGTTTGGTTTTATATTTCTAACTATGCGTTCATATGGGTGACATATGTTAAAGACGGCTATTAGAGTGTGAATTTTATTTTGATTTTTATCTTTTACGCCGGTTTTGATCTTTCTCCCCACCGATTGTAAATTAACTGTCCCAATTTTAAGCTAACAATATTATCATTTCTGACGTCGGAATGCGGATATTTATAAAGACGATAGTTGACCTTCTCATAATTTTACTTTCCTATTTATTGTGTCTGTTTTATTTTCGTATTGAATGGTGAATATAAACCCTGCAAAGTCATTGCGTGAATCCTAAATGGTATTTTGAGTTCAAGTAATAATTAAATAAATAGGCAATAATGGCAATTCTACTAGTCAAATTTGGGAAAAATTTCGCACAATAATTTGTTACCTTGGTTGACATTTCCAATTTTACGAAACGGTCTTGGCGCGCATTATGCAAAACTTAGAATTAAAACAATATCTGAAATATGACTCCTCAAATTTGTCGTTTCTGTTTGTTAGCAAGAGCCATGAGTAATTCTTGTGGAATCCAAGGGATTGGAAATTGGAATCACTTGAAATAAATCCAAAAATGAAATCTTTTTGCGACACACCAAAATCTTTTCGCAGCACACTAATGTGTCGCGGACCCTGGTTGGGAACCACTGTCCTAGACTGAGGAATGTCGAAGAAGATAATAAGATATTCTATTCATTTTTCGCTAAATTTAGGGATATAAATATTATTCTGGCTAGCATTTAGTCTCAAAATAGCATTCAGGATTCACGCGATGCCGACTTTGCATAGTTTTTATTCAATGCAAAAATAACTCAGACAAGATAGAAAAGTAAACTATCGTCTTCATGAATATCCGCATTCCTGAGCCAGTGAAGATAATATTGTTAGCCTTTTAAAAATTCGGACGGTTAATTCACAAACGCTGATAATAAAGATCAAACAACCGCAAAACATATAAATCAGAATAAAAGTAGTTGAGCTCTACATTCCCTTCCTGATAATTGTCTTTAACATGATGTGGACGCTTATTCTGCCAGAAATATAAAAACCAAAAACTTTGACATCCACCGTTGCGTAAGAATTGGTACTTGTGTAAAAAAAAAGAAAACGGACGGAAAGCTAGCTTACAAACATTAGGGCGGCTAACGTTCTGGACTCTTGTTATTTATTTAAAATATTTGGTAATCGATAGAAATATTTGAATTATTCGGGTTGATAAAAATATTTGATTTTCCCACCCTAGCGATCTTTAATCACGCCGGTATTGAGGTGAAACGCATGGTCGTTGTAGCTCTTGATGCAACCTAATAGGACCTTTATTAAATTTAGTAAATTGCACTCAATAAAATGCGTGGTTGTGTCGGCAATCATTTTACACCTTGAGCACTGAAACGGTTATATTTTAGGTCGTTTCTGTGGTCTGAAAATCTTATTTTAATCGGTGTTTCGATGTCATTCGCGAAAAAACAACGTTACGATGTAGTAAAGCGATGATCTTTACCATCAAATATACTCGGGCTCTGCAAGGTGTCCGACCTTGTTCGTAAGTAAGCGCGATGGAATAGCAGTTGAAGTGGTGGGACTCAACTGTGTTGCCAACGCAGGTTACACATCTATGGTGGCCCATCGTTGTCACGCGTAAAATTGAAAATAAAAATAAAAAACCGAAAATAAAAAAATAGGTGTGAAAAAACATAAAAATAATTGAAAAAAAAATGATAAAAATAATTAAAAAAAAAAAAAATTAAAAAAAAAAAAAAATTGAATAAAAGAAAATAAAAAGGTTGACAACGATGGTCCGCCTCGTGGCCCATCGTTGTCACGCGTTTTTATTTTTAGAAAATTTGCTTCTGCTTGGGACCAACGTTGTCAGGCATAATCATACGCGCACAAATGTGTTCCCTGGGTTTCCAACTCACTACTGATTTTCTTGAGCAATATTTAATATGAATGTTCTATAAATTCTCCATGCTACAATTCAACAAGAAGTAATATACTTATAATGATGATAAGAGAATATATAATTGAATACGAAAATTCGGAAAATTTGTTTTTACGTGTAGAAGGTAATTTAATTGGAGAATGCTGCTTAACTACTCAGTTGTCTGGACACTCGCGATGCCGGTACCGTACCGTCTTACCAAATACCGGTAGCCATGCAATCACGTATGGAAGAATGGGAGATACGGATAGTCTCGTAGAATATAGACTACTGAAACACTCTCTGCGCCTGCCCCATACCGTACAGCCGTAACGTACCGATCCAGACAAATGATAAATCGCCCGTGCTCAACCATTTATTTCAATCCATACCTCGATCCTAGTAGAATATAGTGAGTCGAGGTATGGATTGAAATAAATGATTGAGCACGGGCGATTTATCATTTGTCTCGATCGGTACGTTACGGCTGTACGGTATGGGGCAGGCGCAGAGAGTGATTCAGTAGTCTATATTCTACGAGACTATCCGTATCTCTCATTCTTTCATGAGTGATTGCATGGGCACCGGAACGGTCAGACGGTACCGTACCGGCATCGCACGAGTGTCCAGACAACTGAGCAGTTAAGCAGCATTTTCCAATTAAATTACCTTCTACACGTAAAAACAAATTTTCCGAATTTTCGTATTCAATTCTATATTCTCTTTCATTATTATAAATGTATTGCTTATGGTTGAACTTGTAGCATGGAGAATTTATAGAACACTTTCATGTTGAATTTATTGAATATTGCTCATGAAAATCAGTAGTGAGGTAGAAACCCAGGAAACACATTTGTGCGTGTAGGATTATGCCTGACAACGTTGGTCCCAAGCAGCATCAAATTTTCTAAAAATAAAAACGCGTGACAACGATGGGCCACAAGGCGGACCATCGTTGTTAACCTTTTTATTTTCTTTTTATCCATTTTTTTTTTTAATTATTTTATTTTTTTATGTTTTTTTTTCGTCTTTATTTTTAATTTTTTTTTTCATGTTTTTTTTTATTTTTATTTTTAATTTTTTTTTTTAATTTTTTTTTATTTCTTTTTTTTTCAATTATTTTTATGTTTTTTCACATCTATTTTTTTTATTTTCGCTTCTCCATTTTATTTTTTCATTTTTTTTTAAATTTTACGCGTGACAACGATGGGCCATCATACACATCTCTGGTTTAAATCCAATTTCTACCATCTCAAATAGGTTGAAAAATGCGCAGACAAAACCGAATTTAGAAAATCCTGTTTCTCCCTGACCTTTAAATATTGTTAGATATTAGTGACTGCTTGGACATGGCTTTGTTTGGAGAGAAAGGTTTAAATAAGTGTCCTATAGAAATCTTTATTGTGGTCTTTACAAAATTTTCGTCACTGGTATCTTAGTTACGGAATAACAATGTAAAACCCAAACTACGCCCATCCATAGCGATTTTATAGTTACGTAGCGTAGCGATAACCTTGCACTTATTCATAAAATTCTGACTGTCAGAATTTTATGAAAAATTCTGAACCTTCACAATGAGCATACAACCCGTCGTCTAAAGCAGTGGTTCCCAAACTTTTTTGACCATCGCCCCCCTAAAGTAGTTTATACAACTTCATCGCCCCCCTGCACTACAAAAAAATATAAAGTCAGAAAGGAATTTATTACAGACCAAATAAGAAGACAAATCATAGTTTATAGTGTTTTTTAATGAGATAGATGAGCTTGGTGTTCTTCAGCGAGGTTTTTATTATATCTAAAAGTACCCCATTTACTGATGGAAAGGTGATTTTATTGTTCTAATAGCAATAGTAGCACGACTGAAAACCTCTTTTTCACCATATATTAGGTCGGAAATGAAAGAATCCAGGGTCCTACCTCCTCAAAAACCGCCGTGTACTCTTGCCTTATAGCATTTCACTTCCTAAATTCACCCCATTTCACATTAAAATAATAAGAACAAAAATAATTTTCCCAAACTTATAATAATGATTTTCATACATTTCATTCATTCGTACAGCCTGATGACCTGCACCAAAATACTTCGAAAAAGTCCATCCCCGATTCCTCATCCTATCGCGGCCTCCAGTCCATAATTACCCAGCCATTTTTTTTGGATTCATGGACTCGGATGTGGAAGAAGCCGTGACTGACTATCGGCTACGGCCCAGGGGTCGGTAAATTTTATGTCGCTCGCAGGACAAAATTCAGGATTGCTAGTCTTTTGCGGGTAGCATATATTTTTTGAGAGTTAAAAACGGAACACACGCGAAAACTGCGACAATCGTGAACTCAACTCAGTCGTCTTATTAAAAAAATATTACAATAACATTTAATGTGACACTGTCTTGTTGCTGCATCGCGCTGGATAGCTTTACGACGCCAAGATTGAAAAAATTTCTAAATGGGCATCACCAAACCCACTTCTTTGCTTGTTCTTTGTAATGTGCATTTTCGAAAAATAATGGTTTGCACAAATATGTACTTCCAAACATCGAAGTGAATATTTTCGCACGATTTGTGAAATTTTGATAAATATATATTTTCTTTAAGAAGATACATTCTTACAAAAATCAAGCAGTGATGAATCTCCCGAATATGAATATGAATTTTATTTCCTTATTACTTTGCAATATATTCGAATATTTACTGCGCTATTGAACCCCTGCACTCAGCATCAACTTTTCTGCGTGTTTCCATTTGTCTAATTATAATTAAATTGTAGGCTCGTTAAACGAGTGGCTGTTCACTAAATTGTTAGGATATAGTATAATTTACTCTAAACGTGTCTCACGATAAATTCTGTTACGTAAAAAAATGTAATTTACTCCTCGAGCGTAGATTATAAATAAAAATTTTCATCGTCAAACCCGCCGTTTGGATATTTCCCCGGGCATAGACTTCCCTGTTTACTTCGTGACATTGGCCAATCAGCAAGATGCAAAAAACGTAACAATGCCCCCTTTCGCAGGCGCTCAGACACTCTCACTCGGACAGATTTTCAAGGGTGGTCGTGAGCACTACCTCATTTTCGCGTTTTTGAATTATATTCGTTAGTATTTAGTTGTTTTTCGGGAATTTGAATATAAATCAAATAAGTCAATGATTACTTTGTCTTTCTATGAGTTTCAGTTTAAATACAGCAATCAAAAATTAGTGTAGAAATAGCTATGATAGACTAGGCTAAAATTCTTTATCGGTACTTTTAAAAAACAGATTGTTAAATGGTGTGTATTAGAATGATAGTTTGAATCAAATACCCCATTTTACAGGCCACAGCTCGCGAAACCACTCTTAAAATAAGCACCGAAAATTTTAAAATGGTAAAGTATGGAAAGAATTTTCCGCGGTCAAAGGTCGGGGAAAGGTCCATTCAGTGAATGGTCCCGGGCCAGATTATTTTACTTCGGCAGTATTTTGCCGACCACTGGGATACGCAAACTACCTTACCTTACTGCAAAGACGAGACCAGAAATTCTTTCGCGTGTGAATATCGCCCACATGTTTCCGGTGGTTTTGAACGGTGATTCAAAAACAACCGATGCGTTGCTTGTACGTGCACAAATCAATGCAGTCTTTCTGTTTGTTACTCACTGTTGTTTTTCACCAATTCAGTCAGTATACGCGTGTTTGCATTTCGATATGCGTCTACATTTTACAGATTATAAGAAAGTGGTAGACCAGTATAATCAAGTGCCTTCCTCACTTATTGAGGTTTGAATATACGTAACAATGCCCCCTTTCGCAGGCGCTCAGACACTCTCACTCGGACAGATTTTCAGGGGTGGTCGTGAGCACTACCTCATTTTCGCGTTTTTGAATTATATTCGTTAGTATTTAGTTGTTTTTCGGGAATTTGAATATAAATCAAATAAGTCAATGATTACTTTGTCTTTCTATGAGTTTCAGTTTAAATACAGCAATCAAAAATTAGTGTAGAAATAGCTATGATAGACTAGGCTAAAATTCTTTATCGGTACTTTTAAAAAAAAGATTGTTAAATGGTGTGTATTAGAATGATAGTTTGAATCAAATACCCCATTTTACAGGCCACAGCTCGCGAAACCACTCTTAAAATAAGCACCGAAAATTTTAAAATGGTAAAGTATGGAAAGAATTTTCCGCGGTCAAAGGTCGGGGAAAGGTCCATTCAGTGAATGGTCCCGGGCCAGATTATTTTACTTCGGCAGTATTTTGCCGACCACTGAGATACGCAAACTACCTTACCTTACTGCAAAGACGAGACCAGAAATTCTTTCGCGTGTGAATATCGCCCACATGTTTCAAGCCTGCGAATGCACACAGAGTACAGAATTAAGAGCGCCGAACATAAAACAGCTTTTGCGAAATCGCCCCCCTAGACTTTTTCGCCCCCCTCTGTATCGTTTTCGCCCACTGGGGGGCGATATCGCCCACTTTGGGAATCACTGGTCTAAAGCAGTGATTCCCAAAGTGGGCGATATCGCCCCCCGGTGGGCAATAACGCTACAGAGGGGCGCGATTTCTAGAAGACTGTTTTTGTTCGGTGCATCGTGCACTTGATTACTGTACTGTGCGTGCTTTCGTATGTTTGAATCACGTTGGCGATTATCACACGCGAAAGGATTGCTGGACTCGTCTTCGCAGTAAATTACGGTCGTTTCCGTATTCCAGTGGTCGGCAAAATACGGCGGCCGAAGTAAAATAATCAGGCCCGGGACGCTCCACTGAATGGACCGTTCCCCGACCCTTGACCCAGGAAAATTTTTCCTTTTTTTTCGAGGGATTCATCACTGCTTAATTTTTGTAAGAGTGTATCTTCTTAACAAAAATCTTTATCAAAATTTGACAAACCATGCAATAACATTCATTTCGATGTTTGGAAATACATATGTGTGCGAACAGTTATTTTCGAAAATGAACAATACAAAAAATCAAGCTAGAACTAGGATTAGTGATGCCCATTTAGAAAATCTGCCAATCTTGGCGTCGTAAAGCTATCAAGCGTGATGCAGCACCAAGACAGTGTCACATTGAATATCATTGTAATAATATTTTAATAAGACGACTGAGTTGAGTTCACGAATTGTCGCGGTTTTTGCCCGCTGTTCCGTTTTTAACTTTCATAAAGTATATGCGACCCGCAAAAGATTGGCAACCCTAAATGTAAAATGGGGTGAATTTAAGGAGTTAAATGCTATAAGGCAAGAGTACACGGCGGTTTTTGAGGAAGTAGAACCCTAGATTCTTTCATTTCCGACCGCTAATATGATGAGGGGTTTTCAGCTGTGCTACCATTGCTATCAAAACAACGAAATCGCCTTTCCATCAGTAAACAGGGTAATTTCAGTTATTATAAAAAACTCGCTAAAAACACCAAGCTCATTCATCTCATTAAAAAATACTATAAACTATGATTTATCTCGTTATTCGGTCTGTAATATATTCGTTTCAGACTTGACATTTTTTTCGCAGTGCTTGGGGGCGATGAACTTGTATAAACTACTGTAGGGGGGCGATGGTACAAAAAGTTTGGGAACCACTGGTCTAAAGAGAAGCAATCGAAATACATCGAGAAATATATTAAAAGATAGCGGATAAACACATGAATTCGTCGCGAACGATGAATTTCATTATCTGAAAACAAAATCTGAAATTATAAAGAGAAAAACCAGGCCGTGATAATGCCACGTATATCACAAATAAATTTCAACTATTGTGTGGATGATCTCGAAGTATGTATACCAAGATGGCGCACAACCTGAACATAGTATTTGTATCAGGTTAGGGTAAGCAGGTTATGTGCCATTTTGGTACGAATACTACGGTAGCCCCATTTTGAGAGCTGAAATGTTTAGGGAAATTTGGATCTCTAACTTGCTATACGCTAACATAGTCGAGCCCATAAAATTATGAAATCAACATTTTGAATTGATTTTTTTGGTATTCCTAACCGCCATATCATCGACACCTACAAAGCTTAATACTAGGAAAGTATATCAATTTCTACAGTAACATATCGTAACGATTGACGCATATTTATACGTTATACTAACATTTTTGTTGTTGAAATATCATTGCTTCCATCAAAATCAGGGCATGAAGTTTTTCTTGTCTTATCCTCTGCATGATTTCTTCCGTGGCGTCAAAGTCTATGCTCTTCAAAAATTTTTGCTTCACAATGCATGCGGCAATTTAATGTACTTTGACATACGACTATTTATTACTTTGTGGGACAATATTGCTGAATTCAGCATAACACATGGTAGAACACTATCTATGTGAGACTTTATTTTTCTTGACGGGGTTTTCAAAACTTCACTCTCTTTAGCGGTTGGTATTGGGGTGAAGAACCTTCTTATGTACCCACGTTTCGCTTCTGAGTTTATGCATCTAGTGCGTCAATGTGCTTTCGTGATTTAAATGGCGTTTTAGATAGTCAGCTTCCCATTCCCACCCACGATTTGCCTTTTCCGAATCACTATCTGGTGCCACTTCCGACAAACTTTGCAGAATATAACATTCTTGACGCGGAATAGCAATAAATTTCGCAAATTTTAGTAGTTTGTTTTTTAGCTTATTCATACCGGTATCACGATTTTCCTATTACTTATCGATCTTAAGATCGGTAAGTATGTTGATAGGTATTTGTCTGTTTGTTTGTTTGTTTGTCTGTCTGTTAGATGCACGCGATATCTCACAAAAGCGAGAATGAATCCGCTCCAAATTTTGCATGTGCATTCATCATATCTCGTACCAGAAGCCTATTGATTTTGGGCGAATTATGTCGTATAATTAGCGAGTTATCAATTGAGTAGTGACGGGACACAAGGTGTCACTATGGTGTAAGAGCGCTGTTTGGGGGATCGCCTAACTTTCGATCGATAAGTCTTCGGTCTCTGACCGATATTATCGTTATTGGTTTAACATGTATTTTCAGTCATACATACCATCCTTGGCGCTGTGATGCTTTGATAAATATGATTTCGGCTGCACCATACTTGACAGAGGTATCGAGATTTTTTAAACGTGTAAAAAACGTAAAATTAATGGTAATTTTCACGCGTAGCGTAGCATTAGAATGTTTACGTCTTTCTACGCGCATTTCCGTCAAAAAAAGTAACATTTTTTTGCATTGAGGGGGGCGTGTGCACTAATAATTAAAGGTGTGAGTCATCAAAATTGTCAATTGAAGCCTTGAACTTGAAAATTCTGTAAATACAATCGTGAATTTTAGAGTAACCATTCTTGCTATAATAGTGATTTTGGTGGTATTCTGTTGGAAAATAACACAAGAAAACGTTGAAATAAAAATTAATTTATTAGGAATAATTATTAGAGGAGTGCGTTTTACATATATTGCTGAATAGAGCTCCATCACACGCTATTAAAAAGCCATGAGTGAAGCTTTAGGGCCTGATGGTTGACAAAAAAAAATCCCATGTAAAATAGCACTAGACCGACCGGCTGGGCAGGGTGAATGTACTATAATATAGCTTCCTTACACAATAATGTGTACCATCCTGATCATCTCCACCTCCTCTTATTTAAATTTTATTAGATTGGAAAAGTCGTTAACAAATGCCTGCGATTTTACAAGCTAATTTATTTAGCATCGACGATTGTTTCCTTCTTCGTGAAATGACAATTCAGGAAACGAATATTGATATTTTGCCGTTTAAGAATGGACCATGATATAGCTTTCAAGTTATCAATCAAATTATAGTGATTTAAAGCGTATAAACTAGAGTTTTGTTTCACCTACCGAAGGCTCATGAAAGTTTATGGTGTTCTTCGTTTATTTTTCGTATTTTATAACACCGTATTTAAGTCGTAATATTTTTTCCATCATTTTCAGTCGGAAATGTGAGTTTCAGATTCACTCCTTTAATTACCGTTACGTCGCCAATGATCGCATAATATTGCGTTTTCACGCACAGTTCCGAGCGATAAAAATTAATTATCGACGTTCCCGTGGGACAATAAGTTTTTTCGTATGCAGGGGACCGCATCACAAGACCTGGAATAAGATGATATATGAGTTGAATAATTAAAGTATAATTGAGTAATTAAAGTAATGTGCCCTCATTGTATAAGTGGCCGCAACCACGATTTAAGTTAAACACAATTATAGAAATATAGAAGTATAGAAATACCTTTTGAATGTTGGCATTGCTCATGAGTTGAATACTTGACGCAACAAAAAAATCATTGTCCGCTGAAAATGTCAGCAATGGCGTGATCGTGACGCCTGTTTCAGAAGCTGTTGCATGTGAAATACCGATTTCGAACTACGCGGGGGAACAGAAATATTGGCGTTTTTGCATGTTATGCGCACTTCAAAAATTACGATTAACCAAAATTGAGGAATACTAATCGAATATAATGCTGT
The DNA here is from genome assembly GCF_013122585.1 of Styela clava. NCBI lineage: Eukaryota > Metazoa > Chordata > Ascidiacea > Stolidobranchia > Styelidae > Styela > Styela clava. The sequence continues at coordinate 21,855,561 of NW_024102827.1, forward strand.
ACGAAAACGATAAGAACATCCCTGGTTACTAAGTTTTAAATATATATTCATGAGATGAAAAAACAAATACCGTAATTTATTTGCAAAAGTGACTTAAATAACAACGCAGAATACTAGAGGGCGCGGCAATATCACGATTATCGCAAATTTTGAAATGTAACTTCATTTTAATAATTGTCATGCCTTTATACTTTATCGGCAGTAGCATGATAACCACTGGCATATTCATATCACCCTGGCTACGGTAAAATATTTTAAAGTGCCTCAGTTGTTTTTTATGTGACGCATACTCGTGTCTCTCGCTTCTAACAAGGCTCTGTAAAAGCAGCTACTGACATCCAACAATATGTGAGAATATACGACCGTGTGTCCAAAAACTTGTAGAAATCAACCTTGAATGTTATTGCGTCTCATCTTTCATTTTAATTTGATCGTTTACTTGTGTTCCTTTCCAACAAAATAATTACACAACCATTATCATAGCTAAAATAGTTACAGAGAAATTCACAATTGTATTTGCGGAATTTACAAATTCAACACTTCACTCGACGATTTGATGACGTCACTCCCTAATCATTACTGCATAAATGCTTCGAACAGCAGCGAATGTAATAATTGTCGACCGCAATCGGCGCAGCAAATCGTAAACCACCCCATGTGTGACGTCATAGCTTCATGAATGCTTTTACGTTCTATTCCTATTTACAATTTTATCACCCAACCACAAGGCGTGGGACAAGAAAATCTTTTTCTTAAAACATGGATGAAATAAATCACTAAAATTACATTCTAAGCCAATACAAAGTCATTATAACGGAGTTATCTGCCTTCATTCCTATCTTGGTTACAAGTTATTCATACCAGCTTTTCAGAGGTCTGAATCAACATTTTCAAATCAATGCTATTCATACTTTGGGCAGTTTCTAGCGATGCTATAGCGTTTCATTGCTTGTGTTTACTACAGACCATTTAGGGTTGCAATTCTTGGCGGGCCAAACCTATTTTTGCAGAAAATATTAAAATCGAACGGGTGACTGATATATATATCACATTTTTTACTAAGATCAAATGTTGAAACTACTTTATACTTTAAATAGCGAGCGAACAGTACAAGACTCAAGTCGTCTTACTAGGACAAAAATGAAATTTAATGTGACACTTCTTGTTGCATTACGCTCGATAAATTATTGACATCAGGTGACACATTTGATGAAGCCTAGATTAGAATATTTTTTCAATTGGCATCACTAATAGTTCTGTGCTTATTCTTTGTAATGTTCATTTTCAAAATAATTGTTCCCACGCATATGTGCTTCCAAACATCGATGTAGATTTTTTTGCTTGGTTTGTCAAATTTGGATAGAGATTTCCCTCAAGAAGACAATTTTTATACAAATCAAACATTCACACATATCTCGAATAAAAAGTGGATTTTATTTCCTCATTGCATTGGATCTTAAGAAGCTCTATTTAAATATTTTCTGTAACCGTTTCCACGTTAGCATAAAACGGAGTACTAAACAGACTGAACTCGTTTTTAAGAGAACGAAAGTCAGCGAAGCATGAGGAAAAATCGTTTTGCAATTCCCGTATTACAGAACAACAACAACATTATACCAAAACCATTTATAAGTCCACACCGTGGAAACAATTAAATTAGAATAAACGCGGGCCGGATTATTTTACTCCGCGGGCCGTGGGTTGCCGACCCCTAAGTTAGAGAGTTGGACTCAACAGTGTTTCCATTACACATCTCTTTTTCAAATCTTCTATCATCTCACCCAGGGTAAAAATGCGCAGACAAAGCCGAATTGGAAAGATTCCGTTGCATCCTAGAGTATTGGAATTCACACATCGTTAAATATCAGTGGCTACTTGTCACACGACGTTCGGAGCGAAAGGTTTAATAAGCATCGTATAAAAGCATTTTTTGTACAAGTGTGCCGCATTTTTTTATTTGCTTAGTGCGCCGCAAGCAAAAAAAGGTTGAGAACCACTGCTCTAATCGATAGGTCATCGACACCGACAAAGTTTGATACTAAGAAAGTCTATCAATTTCTAACGTAACATGTCGTAACGATTGGCGCATATTTATACGTTTCTAACTAAAGACAAATCTTTCAATCTTTTTAGAGAGACAAGAATCTACCCAATTTGGCACACCTTGGGTGAGATGGTGGGCTTGGGATTTGAACCCGATTTGTAAAACTCGCGTGATTTTTTAAAGCTGGGTTGCTTTGCTTGTGAGAGCCAAAACTATCGGCAATATGATTAAACAAATAATCCATTTGTTTTTTTAAGAACCATAATTTTTCTAGTCGTAATATGATCAAATAGAAAGCACTTCTGACTTTAAGAAGTTATCAACAATTTCACACCAAACGTTCACTTACGACTTTTTACGTCATGAAAAATTCCCAAACCAAGGCTCTTATCCAGCAACAACTGATATGCATTTGGCCTCTTATTTCTAAGAAGATGACACATTTTCCGATTGAATATGTCAAAGAGTCAAATACAAGAGACCGAGATAATGTCATGAATGAAAACTTCATTTTGACAATTGGCTTATTTTAGGATGATTTTTGTTAAATTTTTCCCACTGTCAGCATAAAAGCGGTTTATTTAACCCCATGACCATTTTGATTTTATGGATGCGCTTACTTAATTAAAACAAAAATGATTGCCATTTGAATTGTTTATTTAAAACAATTTATAAAATAAAAAAAATCGAGATATTATCTTTTTCCGAAACATATATTCTATCAACTACCCTATAATCGCTGCAAAACTATTTATAATTTTCCAAACTAATTTATATTCAGTTGAAGAAACTTGATGTCAGGGGAAACAGAGAATTGGGAGTGAAAGGTGTTTCTCAGGTCGCATCTGTCGTTTTACAATGTGAAGTCGAAGATGTTAACATGATCTTGTGCGGACTGACAGCTGAAGCAATAAATGGGTTCAAAAACAATACTCGTGGTGCCAAGGTGAAATTGAGATTGATCTCGGTTATTTATTTTCGTCTTATACTGATGAGCCTTTTTTATTCACCAATTGTAGACAGGGGCGGACACTTCCCATAATTTGGGGGCCGAATTTGCATTGTCAACCAAGAATCATAGTGTCGTGTTTATACATTGTTACGTCACAATATTCTTTTTTGTCGATCTCTTACAATTTTACTATTCAAATATCGGGTACCGCGGGACCTATACCGCTTTGCTTTGCTTTTTATGTCGCGTCACACTATTGAGCTATTTAAATATTCGCGGCACACCTATCACAAAACAGGAACATTTCCTACTATTGAAGCCATTAAGCTATAAAATAATAAAAAAACATAGGAGAGCAGATAAGGGAAATTCTATTCTTGTTAATATAACATATTCTGCATTTAAAATGGATGGTTAATAGTTACCGATATCACCAATGTTTTCTTACAATAATGTACACGAGACCCACCTTCGGAGCACCTCACATTATTGTGAAAGATGCGCGGCCGCACGGGTAATACTTGACGCGATACGCATTGGTTTTTTCTCGCCCTTCGCCTTGGGTGTAGCCTTATTATTATCACAGGTATTCTCACTTTTGCACACCCTAATTTATTTTTGTTACAATTTAATGTTTCTCCCATTGCCAAAATCATTCAATGGTGTAATTGTCGGCAGTCGGCACTAGCAAAGGAAATGAAAGAGGAAAACAACCCGTATTTCATTACAGCAATTAATTATTATCGCTAAAAACACTAAATAGGTTTAAAGTTGTTATAAACAATTTTCACCGATGAACTAATCTCTTCACGTTATGAATTTCGTGCAAGGCTCGAGCATAATTTGATGGCAAAGATCGTAGCATTTACTATGTCGAAACGCTTATTCGACTTTTCAGATCACAGAAACTATCCGAAAATAACCGCTTCTGTGTTCGAGTTATGAAATAATCGTCAATTCCACCACGCGTTTGTGAAGTAGTGCAATTTACTAAATTTAATAAAGGTTTTATTATTAAGTTTCATTGCGTCAGTGTTTGTGCTACCACTCGTTTTGCCTGATTACTGGCATGATTACAGTTCGCAAGGATGGGCAAAATATTTTGACCGAATCGAATAATTCAAATATTTTTAACGAATTGTCGAATATCGGATATTTTTAATACAAATACAATGGACATCCAGAATGCTAGGCATTCTAATGTTGGTGAGCTATTTCCGCTCGTCCTCTCTTTTTTTAAAAGGATTAGGATTAATTCTTACGCAACGTTTGGTTTTATATTTCTAACTATGCGTTCATATGGGTGACAAAGACGGCTATTAGAGAGTGAATTCGGGATTTTATTTTGATTTTTATCTTTTACGCCGGTTTTGATCTTTCTCCCAACCGATTGTAAATTAACTGTACCAATTAGCTAACAATATTATCATTTTTGACGTCGGAATGCGGATATTAATAAAGACGATAGTTGACCTTCTCATAATTTTACTTTCCTATTTATTGTGTCTGTTTTATTTTCCGTATTGAATGGTGAATATAAACCCTGTTAAAATGTTATTTTGAGTTCAAATAATATTTAAATAAATAGGCAATAATGGCAATTCTACTAGTAAAACAATAATTCCTTAGTCAAATTTGGGAAAAATTTTGCACAATAATTTGTTCCTTGGTTAACGTTTCCAATTTTACGAAACGGTCTTGGCGCGCATTATGCAAAACTTAGAATTAAAACAATATCTGAAATACGACTCCCAAATTTGTCGTTTTTGTTTGTTAGCAAGAGCCATGAAAAATTCTTGTGGAATCCAAGGGATTGGGAATTGGAATCACTTGAAATAAATTCAAAAATGATATCTTTTTGCGACACACCAAAATCTTTTAGCAGCACACTAATGTGCCGCGGCACCCTGGTTGGGAACCACTGTCCTAGACTGAGGAATGTCAAAGAAGATAATAAGATATTCTATGCATTTTTTGCTAAATTTAGGGATATAAATATTATTCTGGCTAGCATTTTGACTCAAAATAGCATCCAGGATTCACGCGATGCTGACTTTGCATAGTTTTTATCCAATGCAAAAATAACACAGACAAGATAGAAAAGTAAACTATAGTCTTCATGAATATCCGCATTCCTGAGCCAGTGAAGATAATATTGTTAACCTTTTTAAAATTTGGACGATTAATTCACAAACGCTGATAATAAAGATCAAACAAACGCAAAACTTAAAAATCATAATAAAAGTAGTTGAGCTCTACATTCCCTCCCTGATAATTGTCTTTAACATACGTCACCGATGTGGACGCCTCTTCTGCCAGAAATATAAAAACCAAACTTTGTCATCCGCCATTGCGTAAGAATTGATACTTGTGTAAGAAAAAGAAAATGGTCGAAAAGCTAGCTTACAATCATTAGGATGGCTAACGCTCTGGACTCTTGTTAAATATTTAAAATATTCGGTAATCGATAGAAATATTTGAATTATTTGGGTTGATAAAAATATTTGGTTGATAAAAATATATATTCCATCCTAGCTATCTTTAATCACGCCGGTATTACGGTGGAACGCATGGTCGTTGTAGCTCTTGATGCAACTAAATGGGACCTTTATTAAATTGCACTCAATAAAATGCGTGGTGGAGTCGGCGATCATTTTACATCTTGAGCACTAAAACAGTTGTATTCCAGGTTTCTGTGGTCTGGAAATCTTTTTTTATCGGTGTTTCAATGTCATTCGCGAAAAAACAACGTTACGATGTATAGTAAAAGTGATGATCTTTACAATCAAATTATACTCGGGCTCTGCAAGGTGTCCGCCCTTGATTGTAAGTAGGCGTGATGGAATAGCAGTTAAAGTGTTGGAATTCGACTGTGTTGGAATTCGACAGTGTTGGAATTTGACTTTTTTATCGGTGTTTCAATGTCATTCGCGAAAAAACAACGTTACGATGTATAGTAAAAGTGATGATCTTTACAATCAAATTATACTCGGGCTCTGTCACTTTTGGGACCCGGAAATGATAAGTCGATTTGCCAGACTCGTTTTATTGAAAGTATTCAAAACGGTTGACTAAAATACAAATGAAATAATTAGCACCAAATAAATCAAAGACAAATGATACAGAATATAAAACTAATACTTACACAAAACAACTCCATATAACAGCATAGTCCCAAAACGACAGATATACAACCAAGGTAAAACAGTAACTATAAATGCAATACCATACGAGCTGTAGACATGCAAATATCATAATGTTATATCGAACGATTCGAAATACAGTATAAAAGAAGACTATTGAATGAATTCAAACTTCAACGTTATAAAGGCGATGTAATCTTAAACTGCCATAACAAGAAATGAAATCCTAAACTGCTACCACCAGAAATGCAATCTTAAACATCTTGCTGAGCTTAGGGGACGATAATAAAATAAATACGTAACACGATAACACGTGAAAGAGAAAATGCGACACGTCGAATACGAGAAAACAACACAGTAATGATGACGACGACGAGATAGCGATATCATCACGATGACGATGTACAACTGAAGGAATCCTAACTAAACTAAACTTTAGGACCACACGGACTGCCGACAGGCTCTGCAAGGTGTCCGCCCTTGATTGTAAGTAGGCGTGATGGAATAGCAGTTAAAGTGTTGGAATTCGACTGTGTTGCCAACGCAGGTCACACATCTCTGCTTTAAATCCAATTTTTACCATCTCAAACAGGGTGAAAAATGCGCAGGCAAAACCGAATTGGGAAAATCCTGTTTCTTCCTAAAGTAGTGACCTTCAAATATCGTTAGATATCATTGCCTGCTTGTACATGGCTTTGTTCGGAGAGAAAGGTTTAAATAAGTGTCCTATAAAAATCTTCAGTGTGCTTTTTACAAAATTTTCGTCACAGGTATCTTAGTTACGAAATAACAATGTAAAATCCAAACTACGGCCATCCATAGCGATTTTATAGTTACGTATCGTAGCGATGACCTCACACTTATTCATGAAATTCTGACTGTCAGAAACTCACAAAGCATTGCATTATTTTGATAGGCATTATTGTGCGCAATTGAACCTTCACAATGAGCATACAAACCGTCGTGTAAGAAGAAGCAATCGAAATACATCGAGAAATATAGCGAAAGATAGTGAATGAACACATGAATTCAGTTTCATTATCTGAAAGCAAAATCTGAAACTATAAAGAAAAAAACCAGGCTGTGATAATGCCACGTATATCACAAATAAATTTCAACTATTTTGAGGGTGATCCCGAAGTATGTGTACCAAGATGACGCACAACCTGAACATAGCATCTGTACCAGGTTGGGATTAGCAGGTTGTGCGCCATCTTGGTACGAATACTACGGTAGCACCATTTTGAGAGCTGTAATATTTCGGGAAATTCGGATTTCTAACTTGCTACACGCTAACATAGTTGAGCCTATAAAATCATTAAATCAACATTGTGAATTAATTGTTTTTGTTATTCCCGCTATGTCATCGACACCGACAAAGCTTAATACTAAGAAAGTATATCAATTTCTACAGTAACCTATCGTAACGATTGGCGCATATTTATACGATTCTAACTAAAGACAAACTCTTTAAGTGTTTCATTTGCACAAAATGCATTATTCTGCGCAATCAAAAATTCATAATAAAGAGAGAACCAAATTAACTATTGAATTATGTCAATGCTGTAAATGTGGGCTAAATAGTCCATATTGTAAAGAATATTTAACGATCCACAATTTATTGATTTTCCTACGAGCCTCATTTACCTTTATCCCTAGGCCTAGTCCAATAGTTATCCTTATGCGGTTCATTTGTAATTGCAATTAATATTTGTGTATATACTGGATAAAGTACTAACTTATAACTATACGAAGTGTGATTACTATTCTCTCTGTACAAGAAAAAGCGATCGGTTCAATGAAGAGGAATGTCAGTGATAGTTATGTTCGTGCTCGAGTACTAAATTATTCTAGAATAACACTGAAAACACATTCCGAATATCGTTCAAACATAATTAACTGAGCCAAAGCTATACTGCATGTGTGGGTTTTTGAATCACTTTATTTCTCATCGTCTGTAAGAGAAAGTAAAACATGCCAAGTCTAATGAGAAGTCTGTCAAATTGAACTGATGCACACTGCTGAAATATTGTGCACCTCCCTGATCCCCCCTCCTTTATTTAAATTTTCGCAAGATCGAAACACTCGCCAGCGATTTTCAGAGGCTAATGTATTTAGCATTGACGATTGTTTCCGTCTGCGTGAGATGATGATTTAGGGCAGGGGTCGCCAACGCGCGGCCCGCGTCATGGTTGGAATTTTCCCACAAAATAACTAAAATAGTACGATGTCAACTATTAGTAATTTGTATCCTGTCATTTATCATCAAGAGGACGGTCCGACAAACTGTAAAAAGTGAGGCAAAAAAATTTTCCTCTGTTTTTCCACTTTACCACGTTCATGTTTTATTCTATGGTTAGAATTCAATTATAACGACATTAATTTCATTTAGAATGTTCATCGTGACGAAATAAACGAGTTTCGGTCAGGCCATTGAGCCCGAAGAAAGGTTTGCAAAGCTAATAGCACATTTGCACATTCACGTTGCATACCTGCAATGTTTGGCAGTTCTTATATTTGCAAGTAATTTTTCCACTATGAAAGTTAGCAAGTCAGCCCTCCGCACATGACTAATGGGCGAGCATTCGCATGCTGCCTCAAGACTAGCAAAACAACGCAAAATAAGGCCATAAATCGGAACCAAATATCCAGCACAAGTAAATGCATATATTTATGTATCGTTTGCTGTACGATTCAAGTGTAATTTTAACACGATACATTCAGATATTCATTTTTGTACCTAATTTCTTGGTTTGCGACCCGCGTGGTCAATAAATTTCAAAAAGTGGCCCGCGACATGGTTTGAGTTGGAGACCCTTGATTTAGGGAGTGAACATCGGTATTTTACCGTTTGCAGGCAGAACAGTCCAGAACTCAATAATCACTCAACACCGTCGGATGGCATATACTCAGTATTATTTAGCCTAGTCCAACTCTAAAAGGTATTAATGGTGTTTTACGGTTAATGTTCTATAGTAGAGTCGTATATTTCACGAAAAAAGAGACTCCAGCCGTGACGCAAAGTGCGAATCGTATAAATAGCGTGGATTTCAAAATCGCCAGTCATATGTGTGAAATTGTTGACGCGACTACGACAGGAAATCAATAACATTAACTCCTTTATAATGACTTATTACTTATCGATATTAAGATCGGTAAGTATATTGATAGGTATTTGTCTGTATGTATGTCTGTCTGTGTGTCTGTCTGTTAGATGCACGCGATATCTCACGAAAGCGAGATTGAATCTGCTCCTGATTTTGCATGTGCATTCATCTTATCTCGGACCAGGAGCCTATTGATTTTGGGCGAATTATGTCGTATAATTAGCGAGTTATAAATCAATTATTGATATAGTGATCTAGATTTTTGTAAAGCGAGAGAATTTTGAAACCCGCCGAGTGTGTGTGTGCGATGCGCAGTGCGCAAGAAACCCGCCGAGTGTGTGTGTGCGATGCGCAGTGCGCAAGTTACAAGAGCGGATAAATCGAGGAAAATAATTTAATAGGAATAATTATTAACCTTCTACTAGACACAAAATCTCGCAAGTTCAATATAAATTTTGGAATTTTGGCGTAAAAAAATTTTTTCAGAGGATTTCGTTTTACATATATTGCTGAATAGAGCTCTATCACACGCTATTAAAAAGCCATGAGTGAAGCTTTAGGGCTGAAAAAAAAATAACCCACGTAAAATGGCACCTGCCCGACCGGCTGGGTAGGGTGAATGTACTATAATATAGCTTCCTGACACATTGCTGAATTAATGTGTATCATCCTGATCATCTCCACCTCCCCTTATTTAAATTTTTATTAGATCGAAAAAGTCGTTAACAGAGGCCTGCGATTTTACAAGCTAAGTTATTTAGCATCGACGATTGTTTCCTCTTTCGTGAGATGATGATTCAAGAAACGAATATTGGTATTTTGCCGTTTAAGAATGGACCATGATATAGCTTTCAAGTTATCAATCAAATTATAGTGATTTAAAGCGTATAAACTAGAGTTTTGTTTCACCTACCGAAGGCTCATCAAAGTTCATGGTGTTCTTCGTTTATTTTTGGTATTTTATAACACCGTTTTTCAGTCGTAATATTTTCTCCATTATTTTCAGTCGGAAATGTGAGTTTCAGATTCACTCATTTTAATTACCGTTATGTCGCCAATGATCGCATAATAGTGCGTTTTCACGCACAGTTCCGAGCGATAAAAATTAATTATCGACGTTCCAGTGGCACAATAAGTTTTCTCGTATGCAGGGTACCGCACTCGACCTGGAATATGATGATATATGAGTTGAAGAATTGAAGTATAATTGAGTAATTGAAGTAATGTGTCTTTATCTTATAATTGGACGCAACCACGATTTAAGTTAAACACAATTTTTAAAATATAGAAGTATAGAAATACGTTTTGAATGTTGGTATTGGTCATGAGTTGAATACTTGACGCAACAAAAAAATCATTGTCCGCCGAAAATATCGGCAATGGCGTGATCGCGACGCCTGTTTCAAAAACTGTTGCATGTGAAATACCGATTTTCAACTACGCGGGGGAACTACAGAAATATTGGCGTCTTCGCATGTTATGCGCACTTCAAAAATTACGATTAACTAAAATTGAGGAATACTAATCGAATATAACGCTACACGAAAACGATAAGAACATCCCTGATCACTGGGTTTTAAATATATATTCATGAAATATAAAAATAACGTAAATTATTTGCAACAGTGAATTTAGAAGCTAACAACGCAAAATACTAAAGGTCGTGGCAATATCACGATTATCGCAAATTTTGAAATGTAACTTCATTTTAATAATTGTCATGCCTTTATATTTTATCGGCAGTAGCATGATAACCACTGGCATATTCATATCACCCTGGCTACGGTAAAATATTTCAAGGTACCTCAGTTGTTTGTTATATGACGCTTACTCGGTTCTTTCGCTCCTGAGAAGGCTCTGTAAAGGCGGCCACTGAAAGACAAGAATCTACCTAATTCGTTACCCCATGTGTGTCGTCATAGCTTCATGAATGCTTTTACGTTCTATTTTCATTTAGAATTTTATCACTCAACCACAATGCGTGGGACAAGAAAATCTTTTTCTTAAAACATGGATGAAATGGATCCCTAAAATTACATTCTAAAATCTAAGCCAATATACAGGGTCATTATAACGGTGTTATCTGCCGTCATTCTTATCTGGGTTACAAGTTATTCATACCAGCTTTTCAGAGGTCTGAATCAACATTTTCAAATCGATGCTATTTATACTTCGAACAGTTTCTGGCGATGCTATAGCGTTTCATTGCTTGTGTTTACTACAGACCATTGAAGGAAGCAATTCTTGGCGGGCCGCATATTTTTTCAAGAAAATTTAAAAATCGAACGGGTGGCTGATAAATCACATTTTTTACTAAGATCATAATTTGAAATTTTATACTTTAAATAGCGAGCGAACATTACAAGACTCAAGCCGTCTTACTAGGACAAAAATGACGTTTAATGTGACACTTCTTGTTGCATTACGCTCGATAAATGTTTGACATCAGGTGACACATTTGATGAAGCCTAGATTAGAACATTTTTTCAATTGGCATCACTAATAGTTCTGTGCTTGTTCTTTGTAATGTTCATTTTTAAAATAATTGTTCCCACGCATATGTACTTCTAAACATCGATGTAGATTTTTTCGCATGGTTTGTCAAATTTGGATAGAGATTTCCCTCAAAAAGATACTTTTTATACAAATCAAACATTCACACATCATTCGAATAAAAAGTGGATTTTATTTCCTCATTGTATTGGATCTTGGGAAACTCTATTTAAATATTTTTTGTAACCGTTTCCACGTTAGCATCAAACGGAGCACTAAACAGACCGAACGCGTTTTCAAGAGAACGAAAGTCACCGAAGCAGAAGGAAAAATCGTTTTGGAACTCCCGTATTACAGAAAAATTTTTTTTAACAAAACTATCATAACTCCACTCCACATATCATTCCACTCCGTGTCCAATAATCTGATCCTCGAACGTAGAAAAAATTAAATTATTATTAAAATCCGCAGCCGCCAAATTTGAATAATCGCGGGCCGGATTATTTTACTCCGCGGGCCGTGGGTTGCCGACCCCTAAGTTGGGGGTTCAACTGTGTTGCCATTATACATCTCTTTTATAAATCTTCAATCATCTCACCCAGGGTAAAAAAAATGCGCAGACAAAGCCGAATTGGAAAGCTTTCATTGCATCCTAGAGTATTGGAATTCACACATCGTTATCAGTGGCCGCTTATCACATAACTTCGTTCGGAGCGAAAGGTTCAAATAAGCATCGTATAAAAGCATTTTTTGTACAAGTGTGCCGTATTTTATATATTTTTGCTTAGTGCGTCTCAAGCTAAAAAAGTTCGAGAACCACTGCTTTAATCGCTAGGTCATCGAAGCCGACAAATTTTAATACTAAGAAAGTCTATCAATTTCTAACGTAACATATCGTAACGATTGGCGCATATTTATACGTTTCTGACTAAAGACAAACTCTACCCAATTCGCCACACCTTAGGTGAGATGGTGGGCGTGGGATTTGAACCCGATTTGTAAAACTCGAGTGATTTTTTAAGCTGGGTTGCTTTGCTTGTGAGAGCTAAAACTATCGGCAATATGATTAGACAACTAATCGATTTGTTTTTTCCCGACCATAATTTTTCCAGTCGTATCATGATCAAACAGAACCACAGCCCTTCTAACTTCTAGAAATGATCAACATTTTCACACCGGACGTTCACTTACGACTTTTTACGTCATAAAAAATTCCCAAACCAAGGCTCTTATCAAGCAACAACTGATATGCATTTGACTTCTTATTTCTGAGAAGATGGCATATTTTCCGATTACAGTTTGAAGATGTCAAAGAGTCAAATACAAGAGACCGAGATAATGTCATGAATATCGCAAATAAAAACTTCATTTTGACAATTGTCTTATTTTAGAATGATTTTTGTTAAATTGTTTCCCACTCAACATAAGATCGATTCATTTAACCCCGTGACCATTTTGATTTTACGAATGCGCTTACTTATTAGAACAAAAACCAGGTTGATTGCCCTTTAAATTGTTTATTTAAAACAATTTATAAAATTGAAAAATTGAGATATTATCTTTTTCCGAAACATATATTTTATCAACTACCGCTGACTAATCGCTGCAAAACTATTTATAATATTCCAAACTTATTTATATTTAGTTGAAGAAACTTGACGTCGGGGAAAACAGAAAATTCGGAGTGCAAGGTGTTTCTCAGCTCGCATCTGTCGTTTTACAATGTGAAGTGGAAGATGTTAACATGAGCTGGTGCGAACTGACAGCTGAAGCAATGGAAGGATTCAAAAACAATACTCGTGGTGCCAAGGTGAAATTGAGATTGATCTCGATCTTTCATTTTCGTCCTATACTGATGAGCCTTTTTTATTCACCAATTGTAGGCAGGGGCGGACACTTCCCATAGTTTGGGGGCCAAACCTGCATTGTCAACCAAGAATCATGGTGTCGTGTTGATACATTGTTACGTCTATTCTTTTTGACATTCTCTTACAAGTTTACTATTCAAATATCCGGTACCACGGGACCTATACCGCTTTGCTTGGAAACGATCCCATAAATTTCGACAGAATAACCTACTGCTCTTACAGAAACGTCAAATTTGAGGAGTTCTATTTGGCCATCGTCGCCGTTTCATAGATTGAGAAATGTCGAAGAAGATAATAAGATATCCTTTGCATTTTTCGCTAAACTTACGGGTAGAAATAATATTCTTGCCGACATTTTGACTCAAAATAGCAATAAGGATTCACGCGATTCACGCATTCTTTATGAATATCCGCATTCCTGAGACAGTGAAGATAATATTGTTAACCTTTTCAAAATTTGGACGGTTATTTCACAAACGCTGATAATAAAGATCGAACAAACGCAAAACATAAAAATCATAATAAAAGTAGTTGAGTTCTGAATTCCCTCCATGATAATTGTCTTCAACATACGTCACCGATGTGGACGCTTATTCTGCCAGAAATATAAACACAAAACTTCGACATCCGCCGTTGCGTAAGAATTGGTACTTGCGTAAGAAAAAGAAAATGGGCGAACAGCTAGCTTACAAACATTAGGATGGCTAACGTTATGGACTCTTGTTATTCGGGTTGATAAAAATATTTTATTTTCTCCACCCTAGCTATCTTATATCACGGCGGTATTCCAGTGAAACGCGTGGTCGTTGTAGCTCTTGATGCAACTTAATAGGACCTTTATTAAATTTATTAAATTGCACTCAATAAAATGCGTGGTGGAGTCGGCAATCATTTTACATCTTGAGCCCTAAAACAGTTGTATTTTAGGTCGTTTCTGTGGTCTGGGAATCTTATTCTAATCAGTGTTTCGATGTCGCGAAAAATAAACGTTACGATGTAGTAAAAGCGATGATCTTCACCATCAAATTATACTCGGACTCTGCAAGGTGTCCGCCCTTGATTGTAAGTAAGCGCGATGGAATAGCAGTTAAAGTGTTGGGACTCAACTGTGTTGCCAACGCAGGTTACACATCTCTGGTGGTTTAAATTCAACTTCTACCATCTCAAACAGGGTGAAAAATGCGCAGACAAAGCCGAATTGGGAAAATCCCGTTTCTTCCTAAAACAGTGACCTTTAAATATCGTTATATATCAGTGGCTGCTTGTACATAGCTTTTTTTCGGAGAGAAAGATTTAAATATGTGTCCTATAAAAATCTTTATTGTGGTCTTTACAGAATTTCCGTCACAGGTATCTTAGTTACGGAAAAACAATATAAAACCCAAACAACGCCCATCCATAGCGATTTTATAGATACGTATTGTAGCGATAACATTGCACTTATTCATGAAATTCTGACTGTCAGAAATTCACGAAGTAATGCATTAGTTTGATAGGCAATATTGTTCGCAATTGAACCTTTACAATGAGCATACAACCTGTCGTCTAAAGAGAAGCAATCGAATTACATCGAGAAATATATGAAAAGATAGTGGATGAACGCATGAATTCGTCGCAAACGATGAATTTCATTATCTGAAAACAAAATCTTAAACTATTTAAAAAGAAAATCCAGAGACCATGATAATGCCACGTATATCACAAATAAATTCCAACTATTTTGAGGGTGATCCCGAAGTATGTGTACCAAGATGGCACACAACCTGAACATAGTATTTGTACCAGGTTGGGGTTAGCAGGCTGTGCGCCATCTTGTTACGAATACTACGGTAGCACCATTTTGAGAGATGTAATGTTTCGGGAAATTCGGATTTCTAACTTGCTATACGCTAACATAGTCGAGCCCATAAAATTATGAATTCAACATTTTGAATTAATTATTCTTGTTATTCTTAACCGCTATGTCATCGACACCGACAAAGCTTAGAAAGTATATCAATTTCTACAGTAACATATCGTAACGATTGGCGCATTTTTAAACGATTCTAACCAAAGACAAACTCTTTATGTGTTTCATTTTTACAAAATGCATTATTCTGCGCAATCAAAAATTCATAATTGAGAAAGAACCAAATTAACTATTTTATTGAATTATGTCAATCAGTGTTCCCTCTAAGAAAATTTCATACTGCGCAAATGTTGTTTTTACTGAGCAAGGCTATTTTAAGGCTGAGCAGAATCCTAAATGGTTTGCAAACTTTGTGAAAAGTTACAATAGTAGCCTATCATATATTATCGGAATGCTAACAAACCACGCGTTTACCTTCTCCTGTACCTAATGTACAATCTCAACATTTTTGTTGTTGAAATATCATTGCTTCCATCAAAATCAGGGCATGAAATTTTGCTTGTCTTATCCTCTGCATGATTTCTTCCTTGAGGTCAAAGTCTATGCTCTTCAAAATTTTTTGCTTCACCATGCATGTTGCAATTTAATGTATTTTGAGATACGACTAGTTAATACTTTGCGGGACAATATTGCTGAATTCAGCTTAACACATGGTAGAACACTATGTATGTGAGGCTTTATTTTTCTTGACGGGGTTTTCAAAATCTTTACTCTTTTCAGCGGTCGGTATTGGGGTGAAGAACCTTCTTATGTACCCACGTTTCGCTTCTGAGTTTATGCATCTAGTGTGTCAATGTGCTTTCATGATTTAAATGGCGTTTTAGATAGTCAGCTTCCCATTCCCACCCACGATTTGCCTTTTCCGAATCACTATCTGGTGCCACTTCCGACAAACTTTGCAGAATATCACATTCTTGACGCGGATTAGCAATAAATTTCTCAAATTTCAGTAGTTTGTCTTTTTAGCTTATTCATACCGGTATCACGATTTACTTATTTTTAGCCTCGCTTCCTTGAATATACATTTTACTCACACGCCAAATAAAGAACACTAGTATATTGGTTTTGGTTAAAAGGCTTAACACTCTATTTAGTAATTTCTGGTGAAACATACTTATTATATAAGCATTCAGTATAAGCTAATATGTCCCAATCTTGAGATTCAAGCAAATTTCCTGTAGCAAGCAGTGGGCACATTTGATACATTCAAAATTCCATCTTCATCTGTGTTAACTCCACTACAGACAATAACAAGATTTGGCGGGGTCGACGACACGAAATCAATAGCGCGCGATGAAAATTTCAAAATGCGGAACTGGCCCGCGCTGGCATACAGAAATCAAGGTACTTGAGCATGACAGACACATGTGTGACATCACAATGATCAATGGTCACCAAAATACGCGTGAAACATAGAAGAATTTTAGACAAGCGTTAATAAAATGACATATGACATATATTCGCTATTTGATTAAGATACCATTATTCGCTATTTGATTAAGGTTTTAACTTAACCTTAAATAGTTGGATAGTCTAACACTTCGACCAACATCATCAACACTTCAAACACTACCAGCAATATGTCATGCAGCAAAAATGACAAGGCTTCATCCAGCAACATCTCCAAGCCTAAGCAACCTTTAAGTAGGAGCCTTCCAGATTCTGGCCTCTCACCAATTGTTCCCACTGCTCAACTCCAAGAAGAACACTCAAATTTACAGATAAGACTTCAAGAAGCTATACAGAGGAACATTATGAACCAACTCCCATCTTTAATAGCAAAATGCCTAGCAGAAAATACCAGCTCTGCGAATTTTTCTTCTGAATACATACACCCCTGAGTCCAGGCCTTAAGGAATGTATGGAATCTCAAATGACATCACTGAAAGAAATAATAAATGATATAGCTACTATCAAAGATTTTCAGAATTTCCAATCTGAAAAGTATGACCAAATTCTAGCCCATCAAAAGATAACCGATGAAAAACTCACTCACTATGGCAAAAGAATAAGAGATCTGGAAGATTTAGTATACGATCTTGAGGAAGAATTGTTTTTCGTAACCGATAAATTGGAGGACCAAGAACGTCGTTCCAGATTGGATAATTTGGAATTCCATGGTATCGCCCCCCAAGAGAACGAGGACACTGACAATCTGATATTGGAACTGGGAAAAACGATCAATGTCGATATAAAACCTTCCGACATATCTGTAACCCACTGCAGTCCAACGCATAACTCCAACATACATAAACCTATCATCGCTAAATTTACTAACCGGAAAATCAGAGCAAGAATCCTCAAAAATCGCCACCTTTTGAAAACCGCTGCAAATTCAAGAATAAGAAATATTTCCAGAGCTTTCATCGTTGAGAACCTGACAGATAAAAACAAGAACTTGTTTTATATCAAGCAAAAGTTATGAAAAGACGATGTGGCTATGCCTTTTTATGGACATCAAATGGAAAGGTATTAATAAAGAAAAACAAAGACACAAACACTTTACCTATAACAGATGAGGAAGACTTGGATAAAATAAGATAAGTTCCATCTCTTTTAATCCTACTACTAATAAATCATCTCTTATAGTGATATGACAGACTTAAAAAACGTCTTGACAAATTCATATAATGTGATCCTTGCCTATTTTTGTGTCTTATGACAATATAACTGAACCCACCCCAGTGTGTGTAAACTCTACTTTCATCTCTCCAAGCAAATTATTATCTTACAATTCTTTAAGTCCTAGAGCTATCTGCCAAGCCTAACTTAAATTGGGAATCACTTAGTTTTCATACCAACGTAACATCATTCCCTAGCCAGTACCTCGAAATACAAGATATCGATAATGTGTCCTCTAGTTTTCTTCTCTCAGAGCTTATTGCAATACATTTTAATATTAGGTCCTTAGCAAAATATTACGATGATTTAGTTCATCTGATCTCTAATTTTCATATGCTGCCACATATAATTGCCCTGAGCGAGACCAGAATTAAAAGCAATACCGCTGTTCTCAATTTTGATATTCCGGGATACACTTTTCTCCATGTTCCCTCCATAACTCAAGCGGGTGGTGTGGGTTTTTATATCAGGAACAACATAAACTTCCAAGTTAATAATGAATTCAACCTATCGTTTCCGAATTGTGAGGACTTATGAATTGAGATCAACTATTCTCAACCAAATTCCAAAGCCTTATTATCGGAGCAATGTATAGACACCCAAAAAACAACATTCCATTATTTACGGGAGCAATGGGTTACTTATTCGAAAAGCTGACAATGGCAAGAAAGCAATTCCTGATTCTAGGTGATTTTAATATTAACCTTTTTGATAGCCGTGACAATTCCACATCCAAGTATTTGGACTTGCTTGCGTCAAATTTTGTATTCCCAATTATTACACGACCGACAAGAGTCACCCTGTCCTCACAAACCCTAATAGACCATATTTATACTAGTAACATAAAATCTTGTTCATCATCATTTATTCTCCTTAGTGATCTTACCGATCACTTTCCAATAATGTGTACAATTTCAACTACTGGTATCAATATCAAATCAAAAACTCGCTTAAAACGCGACATGAGAAAATTTTCTGAAGACCTATTTAGATTAGAGGCTGAGTCAATATGTAAAAATTATACCAGTCCCACTTTAGGTATAGATAATTTCAATAATTCGTTTGACCTCTTTCTCAGCCAATTAAAATGGCTGATTGATAAACATGCACCATTACGACCTCGTTCTCGAAGAGAAAATAAATTATACTCCAAACCTTGGTTTATCACGGGAATTCGTAAGTCCATCAAACATAAAAACAGCATGTTCAAAAAAAAGTTTTTGAAGGGCAATGCATCTCAGCGCCTTTACTTTACAAAATACAAAAATATTCTGTTACATTTACTGAGAAAATCAAAGCAACAGTATTACCATAATATCCTTGATAACAACAGAGGAGACGTTAAACGAACTTGGAGGACTATCAATGAGATTATCAAAGTTAAGTCCAGTGATAATTCCACCATCCAAGAATTGAAACTTGAAAATGGTTCCATTGTTAAAGACCCCGTAATAATGGCCTCAGAGTTCAATAAGTTCTTTTCCACTGTAGACAAGAAACTTGCGGATAAAATCCCACATAGCTCTAAGTCACCCACTGACTTCTTAGGCGCTCCTTTACAAAATTCTTTTTTTCTCGAGCAAACGACACCTCTCGAAGTTCATCAAATAATCTTGAACCTGAAAAAAGGCAAAGCAGTTGGTCCAGATGGTATTCCAACCTATTTTCTTAAAATAATCGCTGATATTGTATCTCCAGCTCTAAGTCATTTCTTCAATTTATCATTTAGTTTAGGCATTTTCCCTTCCTCATTAAAAATAGCTAGGGTAATTCCAATTTTCAAAAATGGCAACAAAAATAACCCGTCCAATTATCGGCCAATTTCCATCCTGCCCACCATAGGCATTGTTCTAGAAAAAATAATAAAAGAAAGAATGCTGAATTATTGCTCTAAATTTAATCTTATCAACAAATGTCAATTTGGATTCCAAACGAGTCATTCTACCAGCCATGCTATTGTAGACCCAACCTCGTATATTTACGATAAAATTGATAAAGGTGAACTTGTCTGTTGTACCTTCTTAGATCTAAAGAAAGCGTTTGACACCGTTGACCACAACATCCTTATCCAAAAGCTAAAGCATTACGGTTTTCGAGGTACAGCCGGTAATCTATTAGGTAATTATCTGCTTGGTAGATATCAATTTGTGGAGGTGGATTCTCATAAGTCTCCAATGTTGCCCATTCACTATGGAGTTGTTCAAGGTTCTGTGTTGGGTGCTCTTGAATTTTTATTATACATAAATGATTTATCGAACTCATCAAATCTTTTAAGCAAATTGTTCGCTGACGATGCTTGCCTTCTCAATAGCGCGAAGAATTTGATAACTCTTCAAACCAACACAAACACTGAAATAAATAAAATACACAATTGGATGACATGCAACAAACTCACAATTAACATTGACAAATCTAAAGTAATGCTATTTAACTCGAAAGCTCGTTCTGGAAATGTAAATCTTACAATGAAAATTAAGGGTATATCTTTAGAAGTTGTCAGCTCATATAAATATCTTGGACTCTTTATTGACAATCAACTAAAATGGAATACTCATATCACTGAAATACATAAAAAATTATCACGATCAACCGGGATTCTGGGTAAACTGAGATATTATGTTCAAGACTCGACCCTGCGGACCGTATACTTTTCTCTCTTCCAGTCCCACATTCAATACGCCATAGCTGCATGGGGCTCTGCAGCCCCTACAAATTTGCACAAATTGGAATTGGTACAAAACAGGGCTGTTAGAATCCTCTCTAGAACACATGTTCGTTTTAATTTAAATAAGATATATCTCAAAACTAATGTGCTTAAATTGTCTGACATCCACAAGCTTGAGGTTTCTAAAATCATGCATCAGTTCCAAAACAATCGATTACCGGCAGCCTTTGACAATTACTTTTTTACGGTTAGGTCTGTGCACGAACACCACACTCGCTCTTCCGCAAAGTCAAATTTTTTTGTACCCCGCTTTCTCTCAAGTAAATCCCAAAACTCCTTGAAATACAAAGGAATAGTAACTTGGAATAGCATTCCCCAAACCCTGCGTGATACAACATACAATATGTTCAAAGCTAAATACAAAAAACTTTTGATCTCCACTTACCAATCCGGTGCCGCCACATGTTCCAGTTGATATCATGTCTGAGTCTTGTATTCTTGCTATTGTCAGCTCAACATTTGACCACATTTCAAGCTGTTGGGTCTTTAATACCTGGAATGATAATTATTCGTATCTTATTTTTGTGATTTGCTCAAATTCCATTCAATATCTTCTCTATCTGGGCCAGTGGCAGGTACTTGGATATAACAGTATCTTAAGCGTATCACCCTAATCTTACTGTGTGCAGTAAGCTCATTTATGCCACGCAATCAATCAATCAATTCCCGGTCTTAAAAGCACCTTAGTTCTACATGGAGCTGGGTCAATAACTAAGACTTCAGTCTCCAACGTTTTAGTCCATTACATGCTATATGATAATAAATGTTATATTTTTCTTATATTATTTTGCAACTATTGTCATTATGAATTGTATCACCTCTACACTAGTAGTCTACTTACCAATTGTTGTTACACATTTCAATCTTCTGCTCATTGTGGACATGTTATTTGCTACAGTTTCATGTCCTACATAAATTAGATATAAAAAATAATGTAGTATTTATTGTTACCTGTTATTTATTGTCCAATCCATTGAATAGAATCTTTAATTTCCTACTGCAATACCGACATCCTTCCGGCTATCAGGTTTGACGTTAACTGTACACTCGCCCGTAGCCAGTGCTTCAGCTGAGCAGTTGCCGTGGTTACCTTGATGGTGCTTGGAGTCTATTTTCATATTAACGAGAGACTCTGAATATCCCGAAAATCCGCTGGATACTTGAACGTTTCCAATATACAATTTTATTTAGTGTGAATATTTTGCTTTTTCCTTCATATTCATTTTAAGCTTTCTATTTCATGTTATTTCGTCATGCTGTGTTAGACCCCACCTAGGGTGTCGCTGCTCGATAACCAGTACTGGTTTTTCAGCGTTTCCCTTCACCCTGAAATGTCATTCTTCTTTTATTTTATTCTGTATATGTACCTTGCGTATTTTCAAATGGTGGAAAAAATAAATTACTGATACTGATATGAAAATATGAGCCGCGCTTCAAAAACGGAATGTTGCATCTGCGCGTTCAAACATAATTAACTGAGCCAAAGCTATACTGCTTGGGAGTTTTATCAATTTATTTCTTATGGCAAGTCTAATGAGAAGTCTGTCAAATTGAACTGATGCACACTGCTGAAATTATGTGCATTTTATAACACCGTATTTCAATCGTAATATTTTCTCCAACATTTTCAGTCGGAAATTTGAGTTTCAGATTCACTCCTTTAAATACCGTTACGTCACCAATGATCGCATGATAGTGCGTTTTCATTGTCCGTTGAAAATGTCGGCAATTGCGTGATCGTGACGTCTGTTTCAGAAGCTGTTGCATGTGAAATACCGATTTCGAACTAAGCGGGGGAACAGAAATATTGGCGTTTTCGCATGTTATGCGCACTTCAAAAATTACGATCAATCAAAATTGAGAAATACTAATGGAATATAATGCCATACTAAAACGATAAGAACATCCCTGGTCACTGAGTTTTAAATATATATTCATGCCATAAAAAATACCGTAAATTATTTGCAACAGTGACTTTAAAAAATAACAACGCAAAAACTAGAGATCGCGGCAATATCACAATTATCACAAATTTTGAAATGTAACTTCATTTTAATAATTGTCATGTCTTCATATTTTATCAGGAGTAGCATGATAACCACTGGCATATTCATGTCACCATGACTACGGTAAAATATTTCAAAGGGCCTCAGTTGTTTTTTATAGGATGCATGCACGTCTTACTCGCGTCTTTCGCTTCTAACAAGGCTCTGTAAAAGCGGCCACTGACATCCAACAATAGGTAAGACAATATTTTTAGAAAAACAAGAATCTACCCAATTCGTTACACCCTTGGTGAGATGGTGGGCATGGGATTTTGAACTCGATTTGTGAAACTCGTGATGGTTAAAACCCTGTCTAGCCTAGTATCCTGGAGTTATTTTGTATGGTCTATTTTTCATTATCGTCAACCATTTAACCCCCACAGCGACCCTCATGCCTTTTTAAAAGCGTATGCTGGAGTTCTATTCCGCGAGGTGACACTAAGCGACGCGCATATAATATTTTTCTAAATATGCGACCGTATATTCAAAAACTTGTAGAAATCAACCTTGAATGTTATTGCTTCTAACATTTCATTTTGATTTGATCGTTTTCTTGTGTGGTTTTCAACAAAATAATAACACAACCAATAACATAGCTAAAATAGTTACCGAGAAATTCACAATTGTATATGAGGAATTTGCAAAATCAACACTTCACTCGACTAGATTTGATGACGTCACTCCTTAAATACTACTGCATAAAAGCTTCGAACAGCAGCGAATGTAATAATTGTCGACTGCAATTGGCACATCAAATTGTAAATAACCCCACACAGCGACATTCGCGAATGGTTTTGTGTTCTATTCTTATTTGCAATTTTATCACCCATCCACAATGCGTGGTACAAAAAAATCTTTTTCTGAAAACATGAATGAAATGGATCACTAAAATTACCTGCTAAGCCAATACAGGGTCATTATAACGGTGTTATCTGCCGCCATTCCTATCTGGGTTACAAGTTATTCATACCAGCTTTTCAGAGGTCTGAATCAACATTTTCAAATCGATGCTATTTATACTTTGGACAGTTTCTGGCGATGCTATAGCGTTTCATTGCTTGTGTTTACCACAGACCATTGAAGGTTGCAATTCTTGGCGGGCCGAACATATTTTTCCAAGAAAATTTAAAAATCGAACGGGTGTCTGATAAATCACATTTTTTACTAAGATCATAGTTTGAAACTTTATACTTAGCGAGCGAACAGTACAAGACTCAAGTCGTCTTACTAGGACAAAAATGAAATTTAATGTGACACTTCTTGTTGCATTACGCTCGATAAATTTTGACATCAGGTGACACTTTTGATGAAGCCTAGATTAGAACATTTTTTAAATTGGCATCACTAATAGTTCTGTGCTTGTTATTTGTAATGTTAATTTTCAAAATAATTATTCCCACGCATATGTACTTCTAAACATCGATTTAGATTTTTTCGCATGGTTTGTCAAATTTGGATAGAGATTCCTTCAAAAAGATACTTTTTATACAAATCAAACATTCACACATCTCTCGAATAGAAAGTAGATTTTATTTCCTCATTGCATTGGATCTTAAGAAACTCTATTTAAATATTTTCGGTAACCGTTTCCACCTTAGCATCAAACGGAGTACTAAACAGACTAAACTCATTTTCAAGAGAAAGAAAGTCAGCGAATCAGGAGGAAATATCATTTTGAAACTCTCGTATTACATGAAAAAAAATATAACAAAACCATTTATAAGTCACTCAGTTTCCAATATTCTGATCCTTGAACGTAGAAAAAATAAAATTATGATTAAAATCCGCAACCGCCAAATTTGAATCATCGCCGGATTATTTTACTCCGCGGGCCGTGGGTTTGCGACCCCTAAGTTAGAGTGTTGAACTCAACTGTGTTGCCATTACACATCTCTTTTTTAAATCTTTTATCATCTCACCCAGGGTAAAAAAATGCGCAGACAAAGCCGAATTGTAAAGATTCCGTTGCATCCTAGGACTTAAGCGTATTGAAATTCACACATCGTTAGATATCAGTGGCTGCTTATCACACAACGTTCGGAGCGGAAGGTTCAAATAAGCATCGTATAAAAGCAATATTTGTACAAGTGTGCCGCATTTTTTTTTTTATTTGCTCAGTGCGCCGCAAGCAAAAAAAGTTTGCGAATCACTGCTCTAATCGCTAGGTCATCGATGCCGACAAATTTTAATACTAGGAAAGTCTATCAATTTCTAAGGTAACATAACGTAACGATTGGCGCATATTTATACGTTTCTGACTAAAGACAAACTCTACCCAATTCGTCACACCTTAGGTGAGATGGTGGGCGTGGGATTTGAACCCGATTTGTAAAACTCGCGTGATTTTGTAAAGCTGGGTTGCTTTGCTTGTGAGAGCTAAAACTATCGGCGATATGATTAGATGAATAATCAATTTGTTTTTTTCGACCATAATTTTTCTAGTCGTATCATGATTAGGGCTGGGCATTTTCGAATACCTGATGATTTCAGAATCGAATCGAATATTTTTTTCGAATCGAATACTTGAAAAGTATGAAATTGTATGTAACTTTCTTATTATTTTAGGTCCTCCAGACACATAAATTACTGGAAACATATAATACATTCCTGACAATCAAAAAAAACACGTTTTCATCAATACCTCAATACAGAAAAGAGTCATATGTCCTTTTTTATTCACCAATTGTAAGCAGGGGCGGACACTCCCTATAATTTGGGGGCCGAACTTGCATTGTCAACCATGAATGATGGTGTCGTGTTGATACATTGTTACGTCACAATATTCTTTTCAATCATTCTCTTACAATTTTACTATTCAAATATCCGGTACCACGGGACCTATACCCCTTTGCTTGGAAACGAGCCCTTGAATTCCGACAGAATTACCTACTGCTCTTGCTGGCGTACAGGAACGTCAAATTTGAGAAGTCTTATTTGGCCATCGTTTCAATATTAATTTTTCATCGAGCGCGCCGACGCTGTTTCCTAGACTGAAAAATGTCAAAGAAGATAATGAGATATTCTACGCATTTTTCGCTAAATTTAGGAATAGAAATATTATTTTGGTCGGCATTTTGACTCAAAATAGCATTCAGGATTCACGCGATGCCCACTTTGCATAGTTTTTATTCGATGCAAAAATAACACAGGCAAGATAAAAAAAAAGTAAACTATCGTCTTCATGAATATCCGCATTCCTGAGCCAGTGAAGATAATATTGTTAACCTTTTTAAAATTCGGACGGTTAGTTCACAAACGCTGATACTAAAGATCCAACGAACGCAAAACATTAAAATCAGAAAAAATAAAAGTAGTTGAGTCCTGAATTGCCTCCCTGATAACTGTCTTCAACATACGTCACCGATGTGGACGCTTATTCTGCCAGAAATATGAAAACCAAACTTTGACATCCGCCCTTGCGTAAGAATTGGTACTTGTGTAAGAAAAAGAAAATGGGCAAAGAGGTAGGTTACAAATATTAGGATGGCTAACGTTATGGACTCCTGTTATATATTTGTAAAATTCGGTAATCGATAGAAATATTTGAATTATTCGGGTTGATAAAAATATTTCAGTTTCCCAGTCTAGCGATCTTTTATCACTCCGGTATTGCGGTGAAATGCATGGTCGTTGTAGCACTTGATGCAACTTAATAGGACCTTTATTAAATTTAGTAAATCGCCCTCAATAAAATGCGTGGTGGAGTCGGCGAACATTTTACATCTTGAGCACTAAAACGGTTGTATTTTAGGTCGTTTACGTCGCCAATGATCGCATAATAGTGCGTTTTCACGCACAGTTCCGAGCGATAAAAATTAATTATTGACGTTCCCGCGGGCCGTGGTACAAGTTTTTTCGTATGCAGGGTACCGCACTCGACCTGGAATATGATGATATATGAGATGAATAATTGAAGTATAATTGAGTAATTGAAGTAATGTGCCCTTATTTTATAAGTGGACTCAACCACGACTTAAGATAAACATAATTATAGAAATACATTTTGAATGTTGGCATTACTCAAATGTCGGCAATGGCGTGATCGCGACGCCTGTTTCAGAAGCTGTTGCATGTGAAATACCGATTTCGAACTACGCAGGGGAACAGAAATATTTGCGTCTTCCCATGTTATGCGCCCTTCAAAAATTACGATTAACCAAAATTGAGGAATACTCACATAATGCTACATCGAATATAATGCTATACGAAAACGATAAGAACATCCCTGGTCACTAAGTTTTAAATATATATTCATGAGATAAAAAAAATATCGTAATTTATTTGCAACAGTGACTTCAAAAAATACCAACGCAAAATACTAGAGGTCGCGGCAATATCACGATTATCGCAAATTTTGAAAGGTAACTTCATTTTAATAATTGTCATGCCTTTATATTTTTATCAGCAGTAGCATGATAACCACTAGCATATTCATATCACCCTGGCTACGGTAAAATATTTTATAGTGCCTCAGTTGTTTTTTATATGACGCATACTCGTGTCTTTTGCTTCTAATAAGGCTCTGTACAAGCGGCCACTGACATCCAACAGTAAGAAGATACTATTTTTATAAGAAGATACTATTTTTCGAAAAACAAGAATCTACCCAATTCGTTACACCCTTGGTGAGGTGGTGGTCATGGGATTTTGAACTCGATTTGTGAAACTTGTGATGGTTAAAACCCTGTCTAGCCTATTATCCTGGGGCCATTTCGTATGGTCTCTTTTTGAATATCGTCAACCATTTAACCCCTAAAACGACCTCATGCCTTTTTAAAAGCGTTTTGCTGGAGTTCTATTTCGCGCGAGGTGACACTAAAGGACGCACATATAATATTTTTCTAAGGTAACATATCGTAACGATTGGCGCATATTTATACGTTTCTGACTAAAGACAAACTCTACCCAATTTGTCACACCTTAGGTGAGATGGTGGGCGTGGGATTTGAACCCGATTTGTAAAACTCGCGTGATTTTTTAAAGCTGGGTTGCTTTGCTTGTGAGAGCTATAACTATCGGCAATATGATTAGACGAATAATCGATTTATTTTTTTCGATCATAATTTTTCTTGTCGTATCATGATCAAACAGAACCACAGCACCCCTGACTTCAAGAAATTATCAACATTTTCACACCAAACGTTCATTTACGACTTTTAACGTCATAAAAAATTTCCAAACCAAGGCTCTTATCCAGCAACAACTGATATGCATTTGACTTCTTATTTCTAAGAAGATGACATATTTTACGATTACAGATTGAAGATGTCAAAGCAAAATACATGAGACCGATATAATGTCATGAATATCGCAAATAAAAACTTCATTTTGACAATTGTATTATTTTGGAATGATTTTTGTTGAACAGTTTCCCACTCAACATAAGAACGATTTATTTAACCCCGTGACATTTCGATTTTAGGATTGCGCTTACTTACTTAGAACAAAAACCAGGATGATTGCCATTCGAATTGTTTATTTAAATCAATTTATAAAATTGAGATATTATCTTTTTCCGAAACATATATTCTATCAACTACCTTATAATCGCTGCAAAACCGTTTATAATTTTCCAAACCTATTTATATTCAGTTGAAGAAACTTGACGTCTGGGGAAACAGATCCTTGGGAGTGGAAGGTGTTTCTCAGGCCGCATCTGTCGTTTTACAATGTGAATTGGAAGATGTTAACATGGGATATTGCAAACTGACAGCTGAAGCAATGGAAGGATTCAAAAACAATACTCGTGGTGCCAAGGTGAAATTGAGATTGACCTCGATTATTTATTTTCGTCTTATACTGGTGAACCTTTTTTATTCACCATTTGTAGGCAGGGGCGGACTCTTCCCATATTTGGGGGCTGAACTTGCATTGTCAACCAAGAATCATGGTGTCGTGTTGATACATTGTTACGTCACAATATTCTTCTGTCATTCTCTTACAATTTTACTATTCAAATATCCGGTATCACGGGACCTATACCCCTTTGCTTGGAAACTTCCCCTTGAATTTCGACAGAATAACCTACTGCTCTTGCTGGCGTACAGAAACGTCAAATTTGAGGAGTTCTATTTGGCCATTGTTTCAGTATTAATTTTGCATCAAGCGCGCCGACGCCGTTTCCTAGACAGAGGATTATCAAAGAAGAAAATAACATATTCTATGCATTTTTCGCTAAATTTAGGGGTAGAAATATTATTCTGGCCGGCATTTTGACTCAAAATAGCATTCACAATTCACGCGATGCCGACTTTGCATAGTTTTTATTCGATGCAAAAATAACACAGACAAGATAAAAAAAAGTAAACTATCGTCTTCATGAATATCCGCATTCCTGAGCCAGTGAAGATAATATTGTTAACCTTTTTAAAATTCGGACGGTTATTTAACAAACGCTGATAATAAAGATCCAACAAACGCAAAACATAAAAATCAGAATAAAAGTAGTTGAGTTCTGAATTCCCTTCATAATAATTGTCTTAAACATACGTCACCGATGTTGACTCCTATTCTGCCAGAAATATAAAAACCAAACTTCGACATCCGCCGTTGCGTAAGAATTAGTACTTGTGTAAGAAAAAGAAAACGGACGGAAAGCTAGCTTACAAACATTAGGATGGCTAACGTTATGGACTCCTGTTATATATTTAAAATATTCGGTAATCGATAGAAATATTTGAATTATTTGGGTTGATAAAATATTTGTTTTTTCCCACCATAGCGATCTTTAAATACGCCGGTATTCGGGTGAAACGCATGGTCTTTGTAGCACTTGATGCAACTTAATAGGACATTTATTAAATTTAGTAAATTGCATTCAATAAAATGCGTGGTGGTGTCGGCGAACATTTTACATCTTGAGCACTAAAACGGTTGTATTTTAGGTCGTTTCTGTGATTGGGAAATCTTATTTTAATCAGTGTTTCGATGTCTTTCGCAAAAATAAACGTTACGATGTAGTAAAGTCGATGATCATTACTATCAAATTATACTCGGACTCTGCAAGGTGTCCGCCCTTGATTGTAAGTAAGCGCGATGGAATAGCAGTTAAAGTGTTGGGACTCAACTGTGTTGCCAACGCAGGTTACACATCTCTGGCTTAAATCCAATTTCTAACATCTCAAACATGGTGATAAATGCGCAGGCTAAACCGAATTGGGCCGAATCCCGTTTCTTCCTAAAATAGTGATCTTTGAGAATCATTAGATATCATTGGCTGCTTGTACATGGCTTTGTTCGGAGAGAAAGGTTTAAATAAGTGTCCTATAAAAATCTTCAGTGTGGTTTTTACAAAATTTTCGTCACAGGTATCTTAGTTACGTAAAAACAATATAAAACCCAAACTACGCCCATCCATAGCGATTTTATAGTTACGTAGCGTAGCGATAACCTCACACTTATTTATAAAATTCTGACTGTCAGAAATTCACAAAGCATTGCATTAGTTTAATAGGGATTTTTGTGCGCAATTGAACCTTCACAATGAGCACACAACCTGTCGTCTAAAGAGAAGCAATCAAAATACATCGAGAAATATATCAAAAGATAGCGGATAAACACACGAATTCGCCGCAACGATGAATTTCACTATCTGAAACTATTTAAACTGAAAAACAGAGGCCGTGACAATACCACGTATATCACAAATAATTTTCAACTATTTTAACAGCTGTAATGTTTCGGGTAATTCGGATTTCTAACTTGCTACGCCAACATAGTTGATCCCATAAAATTATGAAATCAACATTTCGAATTAAATATTTTTGTTATCCCTAACTGCTACGTCATCGACACCGACAAAGTTTGATACTGAGAAAGTACCGTATTTCCCGACGAATAAGAGGAGGCCCGTTTTTAAGCCTGAAAAAAATGAGTTTTTGCATATAACCGACCAATAAGTCGGGGTAGTGAAATCGCATCAACATCGGAATCTCAAGTTACCATGCAATGCGTTAGTGGTCGCCGCGTTTGCGCATCGGTTAAATTATCCTATAATGACTTTTTCTTGTAGCGTAATATTCAATAACAACTACGGGAATTCAAACTGTCTTACAATTCCTATCTAATTGTGTTCAACTCGCGATTGCGTCCGCCATACAAAAACATTACCGATCTATATTAACACAGCAATTTGCGGACATAATAATGTGAGATAAACTACCTGATTATATTTAGTTTTTATGAATAAATATACATATAAAGTGTTTGTATGAAACATACATAATCATCACTTTGAAATCTCCAAAAAACGAAAGGTTTTGCTTCATTGATTTAATTGGGATTATATGTTGTTTTTGAGGGTGTTACGGTAAGAAAAAATCTAAAGTCAGCGATAATATCCCACCTAGTAAAATTTATGCCAAAAAAAAAATGATTTAAATATACTTTAGATTACTACGGTATTATACACGTAGCATAGTCGCGTCTGGCCCTGTCGATATTTGTAGAACAAAACATGTTTTTGTGATTTGCGATGCCTAAAAATCATCTTTAATCTGTCACGGACCATCCGAAAATAAAACTTAAAAGGTGTTTCTGTTTTATTTTTAGTATTTTATAATGCCGCTTTTAAATCAAGAAAATTTGGGTCATGTATTCACTCCTGATTTATCTTAGCATCTTGTCACACATGATTATGTGATAACTCGTATCTCACAACACACAAGTGCCATGGTTGCTTGAGAGCAATAAAGTAATTATCGTTGTCCTCGCTGCAAATTTCTGTCTCAGGGAAAATAAATGCTGAAATGAAAGATGTTTATGGCTCAAGTAAGACATCACTATGACAAAAACAATTGACGATTTTCACAAATTGCAATCCCACGTGTATTGGTGATAGCCACACAAATGCATAAACTTCAAATATGATAATCACAGCATTGAAATCCCAGATTCACAGCGCGAGAATGTCGATTTATTTAAACTAACCTGATGAGGACGTGGGAGATACTATCGCCGAAGGT
The DNA here is from genome assembly GCF_013122585.1 of Styela clava. NCBI lineage: Eukaryota > Metazoa > Chordata > Ascidiacea > Stolidobranchia > Styelidae > Styela > Styela clava. Next base: position 21,887,432 of record NW_024102827.1, read on the forward strand.
ATTTTATTGTCCGGATTCAATAATAAAGCAAAACCAAAAAATGAAAATGATCATACTCGCCTAATAAGACGACCCGCCCAAAATCAGGGTCTAGAAAAGCGACTTATTCGCCGGGACATATGGTATATCAATTTCTGCAGTAACATATCGTAACGATTGGCGCATACTTTTACGATTCTGACTAAAGACAAACTTTTCAAAATGTTTCATTTCTACGAAAGGAATTATTCTGCGCAATCAAAAATTCAGAATAAACAAAGAACCAAATGAACAGTTTTATTGTATTATGTCAATGCTGTAAATGTGGGCTAAATAGTCCACATTGTAAAGAATATTCAACGATCCATAATTTATTGCCTTTCTTAATTACCTGTCTGTATCCATAGTACAATATTTATACCAGTATACATCCTATCTCAATACGGTACTTTAACATAGCCTATGTACAAATACATGTGCATTTTTACGATTTTCAATTGAGTAAATATTGTGTTATGAATACCAATCTGTATGTTACCGTAATTCTGAATACGAACCAAGCTACTTTCACTCCGCCTCACTTACCATCCGACCAAAGTTACCGGTACCCTCTGTGAAGTTTATCGCCCCCATGGTAACCACTTGTAGAAGAACACGAGGAACCCTCTTGTGGTTCATTCATAATTGCAATCGAAATCTTTGGATAAAGGTACTAATCTACAATTATAGGATGTGTGATTACTATTTGCTCTGCACGACATGCATCCATTGCGAAGTGCTTATGATATATAATAATAATATTAAAAAAAGAACCATTTGTACAAGAAAAAGCGATCGGTTTAATGAAGGGAAATGTCAATGATAGCTATGTCCGTGCTCGAATACTAAACTATTCTAGAATTACACTGAAAACACATTTCGAATATCGTTCAAACATAATAAACTGAACAAAAGCTATACTGCATGTGTGGGTTTTTGAATCACTTTATTTCTCATCGATGATGATGATGATGATTTAGGGAGTGAACATCGGTTTTTTACCGTTTAAGAATAAACTATAACATAGCTTCCAAGTTATCAATCAAATTATAGCGATACAAAGCATCTAAAATAGAGTTTTGTTGTATTAATCATGGTGTTGTTCATGGTGTTTTTCGTTTATTTTTGGTATTTTATAACACCGTATTTCAATCGTAATATTTTTTCCATCATTTTCAGTGGGAAATGTGAGTTTCAGATTCACTCATTTTAATTACCGTTATGTCGCCAATGGTCGCATAATAGTGCGTTTCACGCACAGTTCCGAGCGATAAAAATTAATTATCGACGTTCCCGTGGCACAATAAGCTTTCTCGTATGCAGGGGAACGCACTCGACCTGGAATATGATGATATATGAGTTGAATAATTCAAGTAAATTTGAGTGATTAAAGTAATGTGCCCTTATTTTATAAGTGAACGCAACCACAATTTAAGTTAAACACAATTAATATAGAAATACATTTTGAATGTTGGTATTCTGTGCATAAGCATCCCATGATACATAAATAGTTTCATTTTTTGAGTGACACAATTCTTCCGACTCGACATTGATTATTCAATTGAATAACACTCTGTGTGAAGTGGAGATGATTGGGTTTTAATCTGAGACCTTTAACCTGACGCCAGCATCTTCTGTCAAAAAAATTATGAAATCAACATTTGAAATTAAATATTTTTGTTATTCGTACGTTTTTCTAACCTCCAGTCTAGGTCATCGCCGTCGACAAATTTTAATACGAAGAAAATAGTTCAATGTCTACAGTAACATATCGTAACAAATAGCGCATATTTATAAGATTCTCATAAATTAAAGTGTTTTATTGGTACCAAAGGCATAATCTGCGCAGTAAAAAAATACTAATAAACATAGAACCAGTTGTGCAAGAAAAAGTGATCGAATCAATATAGAGAAATGGCAATAATAGGGATGTCCGTATTCGAATACTAATTATTATAGAATAACAATAAAAACAATTTTTCGAATATTTTCGAACTTTTCGAAACTAAATTAACTGGGCCAAATGTATGCTGCATGGGTGTTTATATCACTCTATTTCTCACCATCTGTGAGTAAAAGAAAAACATGACATAATACAAAGTCAGTCAAACTGAACTGATGTATTTTGCTGAAATGATGTTAATTTAGCATCTGCCGCGGGCGCACCAACTAAAGTTTACGGTGTTAATCGTTTATATTTGCTGTTTTTAACGTTGTTTTTCAGTCATATTATTTTCTCTCTTATTTCTAGTCTAATATTTAAGTTTCAGATTCACTCGTTTGATTACCGCCACGTCGCCAATGCTTGCATAATGGGGCATTTGCAACCACAGTTCCGAGCGAGAAAATAAAAACAAATTATAGACGTTCTCGTGCCACAAACGTTTTCGCATGAAATACTGTGATTTGCAAGATCGCTAAAATAAGAATCAATACTAGACATATTCAGGCAGTTTACCACGTATTTTCATATGTGCAGATTGCCATGATATTTTAAAGTAGCCGTGTATTTATTTTGTCGTAAGTGGACGCAACCACGATTTACGTTAAACACAATTAATATAGAAATAAATTTTAAATGCTGGTATCGGTCATGAATTGAATACTTGGCGCAACAAAAAATTCATTTTCTGCTGTTTTGAGAAGTGGCAAAATTTCCAACTTCGTACTACGCGAAGGAACGAAAAAATCGAGCGGGCGTCATTATCCGCACTTTAGAACTTACGCCGAAATTGAGAAAAACAATTTGATTACAACACTAAAAGAAAACGACATGGACATCCCTGGTCATTGAGTCTTGAGTATATATTCATGAGATAAAAAACCCAAAAATCATTTGCAACAGTGACTTTTAAAGTAAATTATTAGGGGCTGTGGCAATATCGCGGATATCGCAAACTTTAAAATTTAACCTTATTTTAGTAATTGTCATGTCTTTATATTAAATCCGAAGTAGCATGTTAACGACTGGCATATTCATATCAGGCTACGGTAAAATATTCAAAGTGCCTCTGTTGTTTTTTATATGACGCTTACTCGGGTCTTCCGCTCCTAAGAAGGCTCTGTAAAAGCAGCCACTGAAAGACAAGAATCTACCTAATTCGTTACCCCTTCGGTGAGATGGTGGGCATGGGATTTTACCACGATTTGCGAAACTCGCGATGATAAAAACCTTGTCTAGCCTGGTATACTGGGGCCATTTCGTATCGTCTCTTTTTCATTATCGTCAACCATTGAGCCCTAAAACGACCCTCATGGCTTTTTAAAAGCGTTTTCTGGAGTTCTCTTCCGTGAGGTGACACATTTTCCAAAATATGCGATCGTATGTCCAGAAACTTGTAGAAATCAACCTTGAATGTTATTGCGTCTGATTTTTCATTTTACTTTGAACGTTTTCTTGTGGTATTTTTCAACAAACAATAACACAACCATTATCATAGCTGAAATGGTTACCGAGAAATTTACAATTGTATTTGCGGAATTTGCAAATTCAACACTTCACTCGACGATTTGATGAAGTCATGCTCTAGTTATTACTGCATAAAAGCTTCGAACAGCAGCGAAGGTAATAACTGTCGAACGCAATTGGCGCAGCAAGTCGTAAACAACCCAATGTATGTCGTCACAGCGACATTTTTCTCACCCAACTTCCATGTGTGGTAGAAAAAAATCTTTTTCTTAAAACATGGATGAAATGGATCACTAAAATTACATACTAAGTCAATACAAAGTCATTATAACGGTGTTATCTGCCGTAATTCCTATCTGGGTTACAAGTTATTCATACCAGCTTTTCAGAGGTCTGAATCAACATTTTCAAATCGATGCTATTTATACTTCGGACAGTTTCTAGCGATGCTATAGCGTTTCATTGCTTGTGTTTACTGCAGACCATTGAGGGTTGCAATTCTTGGCGGGCGGAACATTTTTTTCAAGAAAATTTAAAAATCGAACGGTTGGCTGATAAATCACATTTTTCACTAAGATCATAATTTGAAATTTTATACTTTAAATAGCGAGCGAACAGTACAAGACTCAAGTCGTCTTACTTGGACAAAAATGACATTTTATGTGACATTCTTGTTGCATTACGCTCGATAAATTTTTGACATCAGGTGACACTTTTGATGAAGCCTAGATTAGAACATTTTTTTTAAATTGGCATCACTAATAGTTCTGTGCTTGTTCTTTGTAATGTTCATTTTCAAAATAATTGTTCCCACGCATATGTGCTTCCAAACATCGATGTACATTCTTTCGCATGGTTTGTCAAAGTTGGATAGAGATTTCCTTCAAAAAGATACTTTTTATACAAATCAAACATTCACACATCTCTCGAATAGAAAGTAGATTTTAATTCCTCATTGCATTGGATCTTAAGAAGCTCTATTTAAATATTTTGTATAACCGTTTCCACGTTAGCATCAAACGGATCACTAAACAGACTGAAAGGTTCAATGACAATTCAAGAGAACGAAAGTCATTGAAGCATGAGGAAAAATCGTTTTGGAACTCCCGTATTACAGAAAAAAAACATTATAATTCCATCCATAATTCCACTCCACATATCATTCCACTTCGTGTCCAATAATCTGGTCCTCGAACGTAGAAAAAAATAAATTATGATTAAAATCCGCAGCCGCCAAATTTGAATAAAGCGGGCCGGATTATTTTACTCCGCGGGCCGTGAGTTGGGTTCAACTGTGTTGCCATTATACGTCTCTTCTATAAATTTTCCATCATCTCACCCAGGGTAAAAGAATGCGCAGACAAAAGCCGAATTGGAAAGATTCCGTTGCATCCTAGAGTATTGGAATTCACACATCGTTAGATATTAGTGGCTGCTTGTCACACAACGTTCGGAGCGAAAGGTTCAAATAAGGATCGTATAAAAGCAATATTTGTACAAGTGTGCCGCATTTTTTTTATTTGCTTAGTGCGCCGCAAGCAAAAAAAGTTTGAGAACCACTGCTCTAATCGCTAGGTCATCGATGCCGACAAATTTTAATACTGAGTCTATCAATTTCTAAGGTAACATATCGTAGCATATTTATACGTTTCTGACTAAAGACAAACTCTTCAATCTTTTTAGAGAGACAAGAATCTACCCAATTCGTCACACCTTGGGTGAGATGGTGGGCGTGGGATTTGAACCCGATTTGTAAAACTCGCGTAATTTTGTAAAGCTGGGTTGCTTTGCTTGCGAGAAGTGAAGTGTTGAATTTGCAAATTCCGTAAATAAAATTGTGAATTTTCCGGTAACGATTTCAGCTATAATAATAATGTTCGCGGTATTGTTCCGTTGGAAAAGAAAACGTTAAAACTTGAGGTGATTAATTCTAATCAGCGTTTTCCCTTCTACTAGGCACAAGAGCAATTGGGCACAAAATTGTTTACAACTTTTTTGGCATCAGGTCGCGCATGTAAGATATCGTTAAAGAAGTGCTCTTCATCGTCATCTCACCTAATGATCACGTAGAAATGCCTTTATTTCAGCTTTTAAATCAACATTCAGGATTCACGCAATCACAGATTTATTAATTGAGTATCTAATTGATTTATTTCGGAGATAACACTGACACCAATGTGGTGCATAAGAAACTCAATTATCGTCTTAACCCGTTGTCGATAATGATAAAATTATTCGCTTAAAACTGTGACGTTAGCTCGAAGCTGGCGCAAAAGATAAATATCAGAATAATATTAAGTTGGGATTTAAAATCGCTCCCTCATGTCATTAACATCTGTCGTCGATGTGAACGCCGCCGATCGGCAAGGATTAATACTTGCGCACAAGAACAAAGGCGGTAATATGAAAACGTTCAGGGGGCGAAAAAGTAGCGATTATGACGGAAATAAACAGTAAAAATCGCTTTGTTACCAATTTTCAATGTTTCTATTAATTTCCAAATCGACCCGCGATCTTCTGGACTCCTGTTGCGTATAACAAAAAAACGCGAGAAATTGATAGCCGTTGAGAAAGAGCTGCGTGTTTGTCTCTCTTCAATTAAAGCTAGAATAAAATATTTGAAAGTCATCGAAACAGGTCCAAATATCACTTTAAAATACCATTTCTGTTTCTAACTAATCATTATAGTACTCATAAGCAAACTCGCAAAAACATTTATTTGTACCGTACTTTAGCTCTTGTGACTCTGAATCGGAATGTGTCACGTCTTTTCCAGCTTAAGTTGATAAGCTATATTATTAATTTCGTTTTTTTATTTACATGTCGAAATGATCGATGTCAGTTAATTGCATAATGTAGTTTATTTCCAAAAATCTCATTTGGTGTTCCGCCACAATTTTAGATTAAAAAAAGTGTTCCGCGGTACAAAAAAGGTTGAAAATCACTGTACTACACATCTACAGTATCACCCGAAATTTTGCGATTTGCAATGTCTAATGAAGCGTTTTTTATCGGTCGCGTACAATCATAAAACGAAAGTTATGGTGTTCTCCGTTTTATTTTTAGTATTTTGTATTGCCGCTTTTCAATTCAGACAATTTGGGTTGCCACCATTGACAAGTACTAGAAAAAATTTATTCCTCGTTGTTCGAACTCGCGAGAAACACCACGCGTGTGCTCGAGTTGAATATTCGAATATATGCACAGCCATACTCAGTAACTAGTAATAATTGACTATATTTGAATGAACTTGTTTTTTATATTTTATGTGAATTTAAACGTAAATCGTAACTTGGCTGATAGTTAACTTTCGCAAAAACGTTTGCGACCTTGCGGACTCATTCAAACGCTACGCGGACTCATTTGAGACCGCGGACTCGGGTTGGAAAACGCTGGTTTAAACCATCGGCAATATGATTAGACAAAAAATCGATTTTTTTTTTCGACCATAATTTTTCTAGTCGTATCATGATCAAACAGAACCACAGCACTTCTGACTTCAAGAAATGATCAACATTTTCACACCAAACGTTCACTTACGACTTTTTACGTCATAAAAAATTTCCAAACCACGGCTCTTATCAAGCAACAACTGATATGTATTTGACTTTTTATTTCTAAGAAGATGACATATTTTCCGGTTCAACATTGGCTCCGAATTTCAATTACAGATTGAAGATGTCAAAGCAAAATACAAGAGACCGAGATAATGTCATGAATATCGCAAATAAAAACTTCATTTTGACAATTGTCTTATTTTGGAATGATTTTTATTAAATTGTTTCCCACTCAACATAAGAACGGTTTATTTAACCCCGTGACCATTTTGATTATACGGATGCGCTTACTTAATTAGAACAAAAACCAGAATGGTTGTCATTCGAATTGTTTATTTAAAACAATTTATAAAATTGAAAAAATTGAGATATTATCTTTTTCCAAAACATATAAACTATCAACTACCCTATAATCGCAGCAAAACTATTTATGATTTTCCAAACTTATTTATATTCAGTTGAAGAAACTTGACGTCTGGGGAAACGAATCCTTGGGAGTGGAAGGTGTTTCTCATCTCGCATCTGTCGTTTTACAATGTGAAGTCGAAGATGTCAACATGAGCGACTGCGGACTGACAGCTGAAGCAATGGAAGGATTCAAAAACAATACTCGTGGTGCCAAGGTGAAATTGAGATTGATCTCGATTATTTATTTTCGCCTTTTACTGGTGAGCCTTTGCGTGGAAACGACCCTTTGAATATCGACAGAATAACCTACTGCTCTTGCTGACGTACAAAAACATTAAATTTGAGACTCATTTGGCCATCGTTTCAATATTAATTTTGCATCAAGCACGCCGACGACGCCGTTTTATAGATTGAGCAATGTCAAAGAAGATAATAAGATATTCTAGGCATTTTTCGCTAAATTTAGGGATAGAAATATTTTACTGGCCGACATTTTGACTCAAAATAGCATTCAGGATTCACGCGATGCCGACTTTGCATAGTTTTTATTCTATGCAGGAATAACACAGACAAGGTAGAAAAGTAAACTATCGTCTTCATGAATATCCGCATTCCTGAGCCAGTGAAGATAATATTGTTAACGTTTTTAAAATTCGGACAGTCAATTCACAAACGCTGATAATAGAAATCAAACAAACGCAAAACATAAAAATCAGAATAAAAGTAGTTGAGTCCTGAATTCCCTCCATGATAATTGTCTTTAACATACGTCACCGATGTGGACTCTTATTCTGCCAGAAATATAAAAACCAAACTTCGACATCCGCCGTTGCGTGAGAATTAGTACTTGTGTAAGAAAAAGAAAATGGTGGAAAAGCTAGCTTACAAACATTAGGATGGCTAACGTTCTGGACTCCTGTTATATATTTAAAATATTCGGTAATCGATAGAAATATTTGAATTATTCGGGTTGATGAAAATATTTGATTTTCTCCACCCTAGCTATCTTTAATCACGCCGGTATTCCAGTGAAACGCATGGTCGTTGTAGCTCTTGATGAAATTTAATAGGACCTTTATTAAATTTAGTAAATTGCACCCAATAAAATGCATGGTGGAGTCGGCGATCATTTTACATCTTGAGCACTAAAACAGTTGTATTTTAGGTCATTTCTGTGGTCTGAAAAACCTATTTTAATCAGTGTTTCGATGTCTTTCGCGAAAAATAAACGTTACGATGTAGTAAAGTCGATGATCTTTACCATCAAATTATCCTCGGACTCTGCAAGGTGTCCGCCCTTGATTGTAAGTAAGCGCGATAGAATAGCAGTTGAAGTGGTGGGACTAAACTGTGTGGCCAACGAGGTTACACATCTCTGGTTTAATCCAATTTTTATTATCTCAAACAGGGTGAAAAATGCGCAGACAAAGCCGAATTTGGAAAATCCCGTTTCTTCCTAAAATAGTTGCCTTTAAATATCGTTAGATATCATTGGCTGCTTATACATGGCTTTGTTCGTAGAGAAAGGTTTAAATAGGTGTCCTATGGAAATCTCTATTGTGGTCTTTACAGAATTCCCGTCACAGGTATCTTAGTTACAAAATAACAATGTAAAACCCAAACTACGCCCATCTATAGCGATTTTATAGTTACGTATCGTTGCGATAACCTCACACTTATTTACGAAATTCTGACTGTCAGAAATTCACAAAGCATTGCATTAGTTTGCTAGGCATTGTGCGCAATTGAACCTTCACCATGAGCATACAACCCGTCGTGTAAGAAGAAGCAATCAAAATACATCGAGAAATATATCAAAAGATAGCGGATAAACACATGAATTCGTCGCAAACGATGAATTTCATTATCTGAAAACAAAATCTTAAACTATTTGAAGAGAAATTCCAGAGGCCGTGATAATGTAACGTATATCACAAATAAATTTCAACTATTTTGAGGATGATCCCAAAGTATGTGTACCAAGACGGCACACAACCTGAACATAGCATCAGTACCAGGTCAGGGTTAGCAGGTTGTGCGCCATTCGATAAGAATACTACGGGAACACCATTTTGAGAGCTGTAATGTTTCGGGAAATTTGGATTTCTAACTTGCTACGCCAACATAGTTGAGCCCATGAAATTATGAAATCAACATTTTGAATTAATTATTTTTGTTATTCCTAACCGCTAGGTCATCCACACCGACAAAGTTGGATACTAAGAAAGTACCGTATATCAATTTCGACAGTAACATATGGTAACGATTAGCGCATATTTATACGTTTCTGACTAAAGACAAACTCTCTAAGTGTTTCATTTGTACGAAAGGCATTATTCTCCGCAATCAAAAATTCAGAATAAACAAAGAACCAAATGAACAGTTTTATTGTATTATGTCAAAGTGGGCTAAATAGTCCATATTGTAAAGAATATTCAACGATCCATAATTTATTGATTTTCTCACGAGCCTTAAAGACTTGTCTGTAATGTATCCCTAGTCCAATATTTATACCAATAGACATCCTATTTCAATACGGTACTTCAACATAGCCTATGTACAAATACATAGGCATTTTTACGATTTTCAATTGAGTAAATATTGTGTTATAAATACCAATCTGAATGTTACCGTAATTCTGAATACGAACCATGCTACTTTCACTCCGCCTTACTTATCATCCGACCAAAGTTACCGGTACCCTCTGTGACGTTTATCGTCTTCATGGAATAGGAAATAGGACATTCAAATAGTTTAATGAGATGGGTGCACCTTCTTGGCTCTCACTAGTTATTCTACCTTGGGTTCTGTTTTGGATAATGCAACTCTCATATCGTGTCTCACGTCCATTCTGTTTCAACATTTTGTTATAATAGCGAGTAACGTAGGAAAAGCTACTGCACGTTCGTAAGTTGTTGCAAATGGAATGAGCATGTTCAGTGCCATTTTACCGACATCGTGATAGAACGGTGCCACTGTGGTTTTTCTTTCTTCCAGAACTCATCAAAGCAAAACCGAGTTTTACACACCAATCTTTATATCTAAATTTATTTTTTACGGCAGGGAGGGGGGGGGGGCATTTTCAAATTATTCCGAGAAAATGTACAATCAGCTGCACACGGCTTCCATAAACAGTACGCTCTGATTTACGGTACTTGCCACGTTCAAGAACGTTGGTTACGTAATAATGCCTTCGGTAGAGCGTGTCGTGCTTTGGATAAACACTGTAAAAGCATGACATCAAAATCATGAGTTGAATACCTGGTGCAACTAAAAAATCATTGTCCACTGGAAATGTAGGCAATGGCGTGATCGTGATTACTGTTTCATAAGCTGTTGCATGTGTAATACCGATTTCGAACTACGAGGGGGAAACAGAAATATTTGCGTCTCCGCATGTTATGCGCACTCCAAAAATCACGATTAACCAAAATTGAGAAATACTAATCGAATATTACGCTATACGAAAACGGTAAGAACATCCCTGATCACTGAGTTTTAAATATATATTCATGAGATAAAAAATATCGTAAATTATTTGCAACAGTGACTTTAAAAAATAACAACGCAAAATACTAGAGGTTGTGGCAATATCACGATTATCGAAAATTTTGAAATGTAACTTCATTTTAATAATTGTCATGCCTTTATATTTTATCAGAAGTAGCATGATACTACTGGCATATTCATTTCATCCTGACTACGGTGAAATATTACAAAGGGCTAAGTTGTTTTTTTAAAGGACACATGCACGTCTTACCCGCGTCTTTCGCTTCTAACAAGGTTCTGTAAAAGCAGCTACTGACATCCAACAATATGTGAGAATATGCGACCGTGTGTCCAAAAACTTGTAGAAATCAACCTTGAATGTTATTGCGTCTGATCTTTCATTATAATTTGATCGTTTCCTTGTGTTCCTTTCCAACAAAATAATAACACAACCATTATTATAGCTAAAATAGTTACCGAGAAAATCACAATTGTATTTGCGGAATTTGCAAATTTAACACTTCACTCGACGATTTGATGACGTCACTCCCTATTTATTACTGCATAAAAGCTTCGAACAGCAGAGAATGTAATATTTGTCGACCGCAATTGGCGCAGTAAATCGTAAACAAATCCATGTGTGTCGTCACAAGGACATTCACGAATGGTTTTACGTTCTATTCTTATTTACATTTTTATCACCCAACTTCCATGTGTGGTAGAAAAATTCTTTTTCTGAGAACATGAATGAAATGGATCACTAAAATTACATGCTAAGCCAATACAAAGTCATTATAACTGAGTTATCTGCCGTCATTCTTATCTGGGTTACAAGTTATTCATACCAGCTTTTCGGAGGTCAGAATCAACATTTTCAAAGCGTTGCTATTTATACGTCGGACAGTTTCTGGCGATGCAATAGCGTTTCATTGCTTGTGTTTACTACAGACCATTGAAGGTTGCAATTCTTGGCGGGCCGAACATATTTTTTCACGAAAATTGAAAAATCGAACGGGTGACTGATAAATCACATTTTTTACTAAGATCATAAGTTGAAACTCTATACTTTAAATAGCGAGCGAACATTACAAGACTCAAGTCGTCTTACTAGGACAAAAATGAAATTTAATGTGACACTTCTTGTTGCATTACGCTCGATAAATTTTTGACATCAGGTGACACATTTGATGAAGCCTAGATTAGAATATTATTTAAATTGGCATCACTAATAGTTCTGTGCTCGTTCTTTGTAATGTTCAGTTTCAAAATAATTATTCCCACGCATATGTGCTTTCAAATATCGATGTAGATTTTTTTCGCCTGGTTTGTCAAATTTGGATAGAGATTTCATTCAAAAAGATAATTTTTATACAAATCAAACATTCACACATCTCTCGAATAAAAAGTGGATTTTATTTGCTCATTGCGTGGGATCTTAAGAAGCTCTATTTGAATATTTTCTTTAACCGTTTCCACGTTAGCATCAAACGGAGTACTAAACAGACTGAACTCGTTTTCAAGAGAAAGAAAGTCAGCGAATCAGGAGGAAAAATCGTTTCGGAACTCCCGTATTACAGAAAAAAAAACATTATAACAAAAACCATTCATAAGTTCACACCATGTCCAATAATCTGATCCTCGAACGTAGAAAAAATTAAATCAGAATCAACGCAGGCCGGATTATTTTACTCCGCGGGCCGTGGGTTGCCGACCCCTAAGTTAGAGAGTTGGACTCAACTGTGTTTCCATTATACATCTTTTTTTTAAATCTTCTATCATCTCACCCAGGGTAAAATAATGCGCAGACAAAGCCGAATTGGAAAGATTCCGTTGCATCCTAGAGTATTGGAATTCACACATCGTTAGATATCAGTGGCTGCTTGTCACATAACTTCGTTCGGAGCGAAAGGTTAAAATAGGCATCGTATAAAAGCATTTTTTGTACAAATGTGCCGATTTTTTTTTTATTTGCTTAGTGCGCCGCAAGCAAAAAAGGGTTGAGAACCACTGCTCTAATCGCTAGATCATCGATGCCGACAAAGTTTGATACTAAGAAAGTCTATCAATTTCTAACGTAACATGTCGTAACGATTGGCATATATTTATACGTTTCTGACTAAAGACAAACTTTTCAATCATTTTAGAGAGACAAGAATCTACCCAATTCGTCACACCTTGGGTGAGATGGTGGGCGTGGGATTTGAACCCGATTTGTAAAACTCGCGTGATTTTTTGAAGCTGGGTTGCTTTGCTTGTGAGAGCTAAAACTATCGCCATTTGATTAGACAACTAATCGATTTGTTTTTTTTCGATCATAATTTTTCTAGTCGTATCATGATAAAACAGCACTTCTGACTTCAAGAAATTATCAGCAATGTCACACCAAACGTTCACTTACGACATTTCACGTCATAAAAAATCCCCAAACAAGGCTCTTATCCAGCAACAATTGATATGCATTTGACTTCTTATTTCTAGGAAGATGACATATTTTCTGATTACAGATTGAAGATGTCAAAGCAAAATACAAGAGACCGAGATAATGTCATGAATATCGCAAATAAAAACTTCCTTTTGACAATTGTCTTATTTTGGAATGATTTTTGTTAAATTGTTTCCCACTCTCAGCATAAAAGCGGTTTATTTAACCCCATGGCCATTTTGATTTTACGGATGCGCTTACTTAATTAAAACAAAAATGATTGCCATTTGAATTGTTTATTTAAAACAAATTATAAAAAATAAAAATCGATATATTATCTTTTTCCGAACCATATATTCTATCAACTACCCTATAATCGCTGCAAAACTATTTATAATTTTTCAAACTAATTTAAATTTAGTTGAAGAAACTTGACGTCTGGGCAAACGGATCCTTGGGAGTGCAAGGTGTTTCTCAGCTCGCATCTGTCGTTTTACAATGTGAAGTGGAAGATGTTAACATGAGCGAGTGCAGACTGACAGCTGAAGCAATGAAAGGATTCAAAAACAATACTCGTGGTGCCAAGGTGAAATTGAGATTGATCTCGATTCTTTATTTTCGTCTTATACTGATGAGCCTTTTTTATTCACCAATTGTAGGCAGGGGCGGACACTTCCCATAATTTGGGGGCCGAACTTGCATTGTCAATCAAGAATCATGGTGTCGTATTGATACATTGTTACGTCACAATATTCTTTTTGACATTCTCTTAAAATTTTACTATTCAAATATCCGGTACCACGGGACCTAAACCGCTTTGCTTGGAAACGACCCCTTGACCTTCGACAGAATTACCTACTGCTCTTGCTGGCGTACAGGAACGTCAAATTTGAGGAGTCTTATTTGGCCATCGTTTCAATATTAATTTTGCATCAAGCGCGCCGACGCCGTTTTCTAGACTGAGGAATGTCAAAGAAGATAATAAGATATTCTATGCATTTTTCGCCAAATTTCGGGATAGAAATATTATTCTGGCCGGCATTTTGACTCAATACAGCATTCGGGATTCACGCGATGCCGACATTGCATAGTTTTTATTTCATGCAAGAATAACACAGACAAGATAGAAAAGTAAACTATCGTCTTCATGAATATCCGTATTCCTGAGCTAGTGAAGATAATATTGTTAACCTTCAATACGCTGATAATACAGATCAAACAAACGCAAAACATAAAAATCAGAATAAAAGTAGTTGAGTCCTGAATTCCCTCCATGATTATTGTCTTCAACATATACGTCACCGATGTGACTCTTATTCTGCCAGAAATATAAAAACCAAACTAAGAATTAGTACTTGTGTAAGAAAAAGAAAATGGTCGAAAAGCTAGCTTACAAACATTAGGATGGCTAATGTTCTGGACTCCTGTTGTATATTTAAAATATTCGGTAATCGATAGAAATATTTGAATTATTCGGGTTGATGAAAATATTTGATCTTCTCCACCTTAGCGTTCTTTAATCATGCCGGTATTCCGGTGAAATGCATGGTCGTTGTAGCTCTTGATGCAACTAAATAGGACCTTTATTAAATTTAGTAAATTGCACTCAATAAAATGCGTGGTGGAGTCGGCGATCATTTTACATCTTGAGCACTAAAACAGTTGTATTTTAGGTTTCTGTGGTCTGGAAATCTTATTTTAATCGGTGTTTCGATGTCATTCGCGAAAAAACAACCTTACGATTTAGTAAAAGCGATGATCGTTACCATCAAATTATACTCGGGCTCTGCAAGGTGTCCGCCCTTGATTGTAAGTAAGCGTGATGGAATAGCAGTTAAAGTGTTGGAACTCGACTGTGTTGCCAACGCAGGTTACACATCTCCAGTTTAAATCCAATTTCTACCATCTCAAACAGGGTGAAAAATGCGCAGACAAAGCCGACCTGGGAAAATCCCGTTTCTTCCTAAAACAGTGAACTTTAAATATCGTTAGATATCAGTGACTGCTTGTAGATGGCTTTGTTCGGAGAGAAGGGTTTGAATAAGTGTCCTATAAAGATCTTCAGTGTGATTTTTACCAAATTTTTTTTTGAGATTGATCTCGGTTATTTATTTTCGTCTTATACTGATGAGCCTTTTTTATTCACCAATTGTAGGCAGGGGCGGACACTTCCCACAATTTGGGGGCTGAATTTGCATTGTCAACCAAGAATCATGGTGTCGTGTTGATACATTGTTACGTCACAATATTCTTCTGTCATTCTCTTACAATTTTACTGTTCAAATATCCGGTACCACGGGATATTTGCTTGGAAACGTCCCCTTGAATTTCGACAGAATAACCTACTGCTCTTGCTGGCGTACAGAAACGTCAAATTTGAGGAGTCTTATTTGGCCATCGTTTCAATATTAATTTTGCATTAAACGCGCCGACGCCGTTTCCTAGACAGAGGAATGTCAAAGAAGATAATATAGATATTCTACGCATTTTTCGCCAAATTTAGGGGTAGAAATATTATTCTGGCCGGCATTTTGACTCTAAATAGCATTCAGGATTCACGCGATGTCCACTTTGCATAGTTTTTATTCGATGCAAAAATAACACAGACAAGATAAAAAAAAAAAGTAAACTACCGTCTTCATGAATATCCGCATTCCTGAGCCAGTGAAGATAATATTGTTAACCTTTTCAAAATACGGACGGTTAGTTCACAAACGCTGATAATACTGATCAAACAAACGCAAAACATAAAAATCGGAATAAAAGTAGTTGAGTCCTGAATTCCCTCCATGATAATTGTCTTCAACATACGTCACCGATGTGGACTCTTATTCTGCCAGAAATATAAAAACCAAACTTCGACATCCACCGTTGCGTGAGAATTAGTACTTGTGTAAGAAAAAGAAAATGGTGGAAAAGCTAGCTTACAAACATTAGGATGGCTAACGTTCTGGACTCCGGTTATATATTTAATATTCGGTAATCGATAGAAATATTTGAATTATTCGGGTTGATGAAAATATTTGATTTTCTCCACCCTAGCTATCTTTAATCACGCCGGTATTCCAGTGAAACGCATGGTCGTTGTAGCTCTTAATGCAACTTAATAGGACCTTTATTAAATTTAGTAAATTGCACTCAATAAAATGCGTGGTGGAGTCGGCGAACATTTTACATCTTGAGCACTGAAACAGTTGTATTTTAGGTTGTTTCTGTGGTCTGAAAATCTTATTTTAATCAGTGTTTCGATGTCTTTCGCGAAAAATAAACGTTACGATGTAGTAAAGTCGATGATCTTTACCATCAAATTACGGGCTCTGCAAGGTGTCCGCCCTTGTTTGTAAGTAAGCGCGATAGAATAGCAGTTAAAGTGTTCAACTGTGTTGCCAACGCAGGTTACACATATCTGGTTTAAATCCAACTTCAACCATCTCAAACAGGGTGAAAAATGCGTAGACAAAGCCGAATTTGGAAAATCCCGTTTCCTACCTAAAATAGTGACCTTTAAATATTGTTAGATATCAGTGGATGCTTGTACATGACTTTGTTCGGAGGGAAAGGTTCAAATAGGTGTCCTATAGAAATCTCTATTGTGGTCTTTACAGAATTCTCGTCACAGGTATCTTAGTTACAAAATAACAATGTAAAACTCAAACTACGCCCATCTATAGCGATTTTATAGTTACGTATCGTAGCGATAACTTTGCATTTATTCATGAAATTCTGAATGTCTGATATTCACAAAGCATTGCATTAGTTTGATAGGCATTTTTGTGCGCAATTGAACCTTCACCATGAGCATACAACCCGTCGTCTAAAGAGAAGCAATCGGAATACATCGAGAAATATATCAAAAGATAGTGGATAAACACATGAATTCGTCGCAAACGATGAATTTTATTATCTCAAAACAAAATCTGAAACTATAAAAAGAAAAACCAGGCCGTGATAATGCCACGTATATCACAAATGCCTTTTAAATATTTTGAGGGTGATCCCGAAGTATGTGTACCAAGATGGCGCACAACCTGAACATAGTATTCGTACCAGGTTAGGGTTAGCAGATTGTGCACCATCTTGGTACGAATACTACGGTGGCACCATTTTGAGAGCTGTAATGTTTCGGGAAATTCGAATTTCCAACTTGCTATACGCTAACATAGTTGAGCCCATAACATTATGAAATGAACATTTTGAATTATTTATTTTTGTTATTCTTAACCGCTATGTCATCGACACCGACAAAGCTTAATACTAAGAAAGTATATCAATTTATGCAGTAACATATCGTAACGATTGGCGCATTTTTAAACGATTCTAACTAAACACAAATTCTTTAAGTGTTTCATTTTCACAAAATGCATTATTCTGCGCAATCAAGAATTAATAACAAAAAAAGGGCCAAATTAACTATTTTATTTGAAGTATGTTAATCAGTGTTCCCTTTAAGAAAATTTCATACTGCGCAAATGTTGTTTTTTACTGAGCAAGGCTATTTTGAGGCTGAGCAGAATCCTAAATTGTTTGCAAACTTTGTGAAAAGTTACAATAGTAGCCTATCATATATTATCGGAATGCTAACAAACCACACGTTTACCTTCTCCTGTACCCAATGTACAATCTCAACATTTTTGTTGTTGAAATATCATTGCTTTCATCAAAATCAGGGCATGAAATTTTTCTTGTCTTATCCTCTGCATGATTTCTTCACTGGCGTCAAAGTCTATGCTCTTCAAAAATTTTTGCTTCACCATGCATGTGGCAATTTAATGTATTTTGGAATACTATTTTGATAGACTATTTATTACTCTGTGAGACAATATTGCTGAATTCAGCTTAACACATGGTAGAACACTATATGTGTGGGGCTTTATTTTTCTTGATTTCACTCTCTTCAGCGGGTCGGTATTGGGGTGAAAAAGTTCGAAGAATCTTCTTATGTACTCACGTTTCGCTTCTGAGTTTATGCATCTAGTGCGTCAATGTGCTTTCATGAATTAAATGGCGTTTAAGATAGTCAGCTTCCCATTCCCACCCACGATTTGCCTTTCCTAATCACCATCTGGTGCCACTTCCGACAAACTTTGAAGAATATCACATTCTTGGCGCGGAATAGCAATGAATTTCGCAAATTTTAGTCTTAGCTTATTCATACCGGTGTCACAATTTTCTTATTTTTAGCCTTGCTTCCCTGAATATACATTTTACTCACACGCCAAATAAAGAACACTAGTATATTGGTTTTGGTTAAAATGCTTAACACTCTATTTAGTAATTTCTGGTGAAACATACTTATTATATATTCATTCAGTATGAGCTCATATGTCCCAATCTCGAGACTCAAGCAAATTTTCTGTAACAAGCAGTGGATACATTTGATACCTATTAAAAATCTATCCTCATCTGTGTTAACTTCACTACAGACAATAACAAGATTTGGCGGGGTCGACAACACGAAATCAATAGCGCGCGATAAAAATTTCAAAATGCGGAACTGGCCCGCGCTGGCATACAGAAATCAAGGTACTTGAGCATGACAGACACATGTGTGACATCACAATGATCAGTGATCACCAAAATAGGCGTGAAACATAGAAGAATTTTAGACAAGCGTTAATGAAATGACATATGTAAATATGAGCCGCGCGTCAAAAACGAAATGTTGCAACTGCGCGAGAATGATATTTACGGCGCAAATGTTCTGGTGGTACTGCGCAATTGCGCAGCTTAGAGGAAACCTTGATGTCAATGCTGTATATTTGGGCTAAATAGTCCATATTGTAAAGAATATTCAACAAGCCACAATTTATTGATTTTCCTACGAGCCTCAATTACCTGTATCCCTGGACCTAGTCCAATAGTTTTCCTCATGCGCTTCATTTGTAATTGCAATCAATATTTGTGATATATACTGGATAAATGTACTAACTTATAATTATACGAAGTATGATTACTATTCTCCCTGCTGCACGAAATGCATTCATTGCGAAGTGCTCTGGATATATAAAAATAATAATAATATAAGAACCAGTTGTACAAGAAAAACCGATCGGTTCAATGAAGAGAAATGTCAATGATAGGTATGTCCGTGCTCGATTATTCTAGAATGGCACTGGAAACACATTTCGAATATCGTTCGAACATAATTAACTGAGCCAAAGCTATACTGCGTAGGTGTTTTAATAACTTTATTTCGCACCATATGGATGGCACGCATGTGGCCCGCGTCATGGTTGGAATTTTCCCACAAAAAACTAAAATAGTACGATGTCAACTATTAATAAGTTTTATCGTGTCATTTATCATCAAGAGGACGGTCCGACAAACTGTAAAAAATGAGGCAAAAAATTTTTCCCCTGTTATTCCACTTTACCACGTTCGTGTTTTATTCTATGATTATAATTCAATTATAAATACATTAATTTCAATTCGCATGTTCATCGTGACGAAATAAACGAGTTTCGGTCAGGCCATTGTGCCCGATGAAAGGTTTGCAAAGCTAATAGCACATTTGCACATTCACGTTGCATACCTACAATGTTTGGCAGTTCTTATATTTGCAAGTAATTTTTCAACTATGAAAGTTAGCTCTCCGCACACGACTAATGGACGAGCATTTGCATGCTGTCTTAAGACTAGCAAA
This sequence comes from Styela clava, assembly GCF_013122585.1. Taxonomy (NCBI): domain Eukaryota; kingdom Metazoa; phylum Chordata; class Ascidiacea; order Stolidobranchia; family Styelidae; genus Styela; species Styela clava. The sequence continues at coordinate 21,907,378 of NW_024102827.1, forward strand.
ACAACGCAAAATAAAGCCATAAATCGGAACCAAATATCCAACACAAGTAAATGCATATGTTCTATGTATCGTTTGCTGTACGATTCAAGTGTAATTTTAACACGATACATCCTGATATTCATTTTTGTACCTAATTTCTTGGTTTGCGGCCCGCGTGGTCAATAAATTTCAAGAAGTGGCCCGCGACATGGTTTGAGTTGGAGAACCCTGATTTAGGGAGTGAACATCGGTATTTTACCGTTTGCAGGCAGAACTCCGTACAAACTCAATAATCACCCAACATCGTCGGAAGGCATATACTTAATAATATTTAGCCTAGTCCAACTCTAAAAGGTATTAATGGTGTTTTACAGTCAATGTTCTATAGCAGAGTCGTAGATTTCACGAAAAAAGAGACTCCAGCCGTGACGCAAAGTGCGAATCGTATTAATAGCAGTTATATGGTGAAATTGTTGACGCGACTCAGACAGGAAATCAATAACATTAACTCCTTTATAATGACTTATTACTTTTTTTAATCGGTAAGTATGTTGATAGGTATTTGTCTGTCTGGGTGTTTGTCTGTCTGTCTGTTAGATGCACGCGATATCTCACGAAAGCGAGATTGGATCGGCAGCAGATTTTGCATGTGCATTCATCATATCTCGTACCAGAAGCCTATTGATTTTGGGCGAATTATGTCGTATATTTAGCGAGTTTTCAATTGATCAGTGATAGGACACAAGGTGTCACTATGGAGTAAGAGCGCTGTTTTGGGGGATCCCCTAACTTTCAATCGACAAGTCTTCGGTCTCTGACCGATATTCTCGTTATTGGTTCAGCATGTATTTTCAGTCATACATACCATCCCTGGCGCTGTGATGCTTTGATAAATATAATTTCGACTGCTCGTACTTGGCAGAGGTATCGAGATTTTTTAAACGTTTAAAAAACGTAAAATTAAAGGTAACTTTCACGCGTAGTCTAGCATTAGAATGTTTACGTCTTTCTACGCGCATTTCCGTCGAAAAAAGTAACATTTTTTTGCATTGAGGGAGGCGTATGCACTAATATATAGAGGTGTGACGTCATCAAAATTGTCAATTGAAGCCTTGAACTTGAAAATTCTGTAAATACAATCGTGAATTTTAGAGTAACCATTCTTGCTATAATAGTGATTTTGGTGTTAATTTGTTGGAAAATAACACAAGAAAACGTTGAAATAAAAAATAATTTATTAGGAATAATTATTAACCCTCTACTAGACACAAAATCTCGCAAGTTCAATATAAATTTTGGAATTTTGGCGTAAAAATTTTTTTTTAGAGGAGTGCGTTTTACATATATTGCTGAATAGAGCTCTATCACACGCTATTAAAAAGCCATGAGTGAAGCCTTAGGGCCTGATGGTTGACAAAAAAAAAATCCCATGTAAAATAGCACTAGACCGACCGGCTGGGCAGGGTGAATGTACTATATTATAGCTTCCTTACACATTAATGTGTACCATCCTGATCATCTCCACCTCCCCCTATTTAAATTTTATTAGATCGGAAAAGTCGTTAACAAATGCCTGCGATTTTACAAGCTAATTTATTTAGCATCGACGATTGTTTCCTTCTTCGTGAGATGACGATTCAGGAAACGAATATTGATATTTTGCCGTTTAAGAATGGACCATGATATAGCTTTCAATTTATCAATCAAATTATAGTGATTTAAAGCGTTTCAACTAGAGTTTTGTTTTACATACCGAAGGCTCATCAAAGTTTATGATGTTCTTCGTTTATTTTTGGTATTTTATAACACCGTATTTAAGTCGTAATATTTTTTCCATCATTTTCAGTCGGAAATGTGAGTTTCAGATTCACTCCTTTAATTACCGTTACGTCGCCAATGATCGCATAATAGTGCATTTTCACGCACAGTTCCGAGCGATAAAAATTAATTATCGACGTTTCCGTGGGACAATAAGTTTTTTCGTATGCAGGGGACCGCATCACAAGACCTGGAATATGATGATATATGAGTTGAATAATTAAAGTATAATTGAGTAATTAAAGTAATGTGCCCTTATTGTATAAGTGGCCGCAACCACGATTTAAGTTAAACACAATTATAGAAATACCTTTTGAATGTTGGCATTGCTCATGAGTTGAATACTTGACGCAACAAAAAAATCATTGTCCGCTGAAAATGTCAGCAATGGCGTGATCGTGACGCCTGTTTCAGAAGCTGTTGCATGTGAAATACCGATTTCGAACTACGCGGGGGAACAGAAATATTGGCGTTTTTGCATGTTATGCGCACTTCAAAAATTACGATTAACCAAAATTGAGGAATACTAATCGAATACAATGCTATACGAAAACGATAAGAACATCCCTGGTTACTAAGTTTTAAATATATATTCATGAGATAAAAAAAATACCGTAATTTATTTGCAAAAGTGACTTTAAAAAATAACAACGCAGAATACTAGAGCGCGCGGCAATATCACGATCATCGCAAATTTTGAAATGTAACCTCATTTAAATAATTGTCATGCCTTTATACTTTTTCGGCAGTAGCATGATAACCACTGGCATATTTATATCACCCTGGCTACGGTAAAATATTTTAAAGTGCCTCAGTTGTTTTTTATGTGACGCATACTCGTGTCTTTCGCTTATAACAAGGCTCTGTAAAAGCGGCCACTGACATCCAACAATAGGTAAGAAGATACTATTTTTAGAAAAACAAGAATCCACCCAATTCGTTACACCCTCGGTGAGATGGTGGGCATAGGATTTTGAACTCGATTTGTGAAACTTGTGATGGTTAAAACCCTGTCTAGCCTAATATCCTGGAGTCATTTTGTATGGTCTCTTTTTCAATATCGTCAACCATTTAAGCCCCAAATCGACCCTCATGCCTTTTAAAAGCGTTTGCTGGAGTTCTATTCCGCGAGGTGACACTAAAGGACGCGCATATAATATTTTTCTAAATATGCGACCGTATGTTCAAAAACTTGTAGAAATCAACCTTGAATGTTATTGCGTCTGATATTTCATTTCAATTTGATTGTTTTCTTGTGTTCTTTTCCAGCAAAATAATAACACAACCATTATCATAGCTAAAATATTTATCGAGATATTCACAATTGTATTTGCGGAATTTGCAAATTCAACACTTCACTCGACGATTTGATGACGTCACTCGCTAATTATTACTGCATAAAAGCTTCCTTTTCTTCGAACAGCAGCTACTGTAATAATTGTCGACTGCAATTAGCGCATTAAATTGTAAACAACCCCATGTGTGTCGTCACAGCGACATTCACGAATGGTTTTACGTTCTATTCTTATTTACAATTTTATCACCCAACCACAATGCGTGGTGAAAGAAAAATTTTTCTGAAAACATAAATGAAATGAATCACTAAAATTACCTGCTAAGCAAATACAGGGTCATTATAACAGTGTTATCTGCCGCCATTCCTATCTGGGTTACAAGATATTCATACCAGCTTTTCAGAGGTCTGAATCAACATTTTCAAATCGATGCTATTTATACTTCGGACAGTTTCTGGCGATGCTATAGCGTTTCATTGCTTGTGTTTACTACAGACCCTTGAGAGTTGCAATTTTTGGCAGGCCGAACATATTTTTCCAAGAAAATTCAAAAATCGAAAGGGTGTCTGATAAATCACATTTTTTACTAAGATCATAATCCGAAACTTCATACTTTGAATAGCGAGCAAACAGTACAATTCTCAGGTCGTCTTACTAGGACAAAAATGAAATTTAGTGTGACACTTCTTGTTGCATTACGCTCTATAAAATTTTGGACATCAGTTGACACATTTGATGAAGCCTAGATAAGAACATTTTTTAAATTGGCATCACTAAATAGTTCTGTGCTTGTTCTTTGTAATGTTCATTTTTAAAATAATTGTTTCCACGCGTATGTATTTTAGAACATCGATGGGGATGTTTTTGCATGGTTCGTCAAATTTGGATAGAGATTTCCTTCAGGAAGACAATTTTTATACAAATCAAACATTCCAACATCTCTCGATTAAAAAGTGGATTTTAATTCCTCATTGCATTGGATCCTAAGAAGCTCTATTTAAATATTTTCTGTAACCGTTTCCACGTTAGGTTAAAACGGAGTACTAACAGACTGAACTCGTTTTCAAGAGAACGAAAGTCAGCGAAGCAGGAGGAAAAATCGTTTTGGAACTCCCGTATTACAGAAAAAAAACATTATAACAAAACCATTTATAAGTCCACACCGTGTCCAATAATCTGATCCTCGAACGTAGAAAAAAATAAAACTAGAATCAACGCAGGCCGGAATATTTTACTCCGCGGGCCGGATTATTTTACTCCGCGGGCCGGATTATTTTACTCCGCGGGCCGTGGGTTGCCGACCCCTAAGTTAGAGAGTTGGACTCAACTGAGTTGCCATTACACATCTCTTTTTTAAATCTTCTATCATCTCACCCAGGGTGAAAAAATGCGCAGACAAAGCCGAATTGGAAAGATTCCGTTGCATCCTAGAGTATTGAAATTCACACATCGTTAGATATCAGTGGCTGCTTGTCACACAACGTTCGGAGCGAAAGGTTTAAATAAGCATCGTATAAAAGCATTATTTGTACAAGTGTGCCGCATCACTCGCGTGATTTTTTAAAGCTGGGTTGCTTTGCTTGTGAGAGTTTAAATCATCAGCAATATGATTAAACAAATAATCCATTTTTTTTTCGACCATAATTTTTCTAGTCGTATCATGATCAAGCAGAACCACAGCACTTCTGACTTCAAGAAATTATCAACATTTTCACATCAAACGTTCACTTACGACTTTTTACGTCATGAAAAATTTCCAAACCAAGACTTTTATCCAGCAACAATTGCATTTGACTTCTTATTTCTCAGAAGATGACATATTTTTCGATTACAGATTGAAGATGTCAAAGCAACATACAAAAGACCGAGATAATGTCATGAATATCGCAAATAGAAAACTTCATTTTGACAATTGTCTTATTTTGGAATGATTTTTATTAAATTGTTTCCCACTCAACATAAGAGCGGTTTATTTAACACCGTGACCATTTGGTTTTACGGATGCGCTCACTTAATTAAAACAAAAATGATTGCCATTTGAATTGTTTATTTAAAACAATTTATAAAATAAAAAAAATCGAGATATTATCTTTTTCCGAAACATATATTCTATCAACTACCCTATAATCGCTGCAAAACTATTTATGATTTTCCAAACTTATTTATATTCAGTTGAAGAAACTTGACGTCGAGGGAAACAGTACTTTAGGAGTGCAAGGTGTTTCTCAGCTCGCATCTGTCGTTTTACAATGTGAAGTGGAAGATGTTAACATGGGATATTGCGGACTAACAGCTGAAGCAATGGAAGTATTTAAAAACAATACTCGTGGTGCCAAGGTGAAATTAAGATTTATCTCGATTATTTATTTTCGTCTTATACTGATGAGCCTTTTTTATTCACCAATTGTAGGCAGAGGCGGACACTTCCCATAATTTGGGGGCCGAACTTGCATTGTCAATCAAGAATCATACCACTGTCACGCCAGCCAAATATCTAATTTATATACCCGAATTTCATATTATAGTGTTTCCGCGTCAAATGAAATGTACCTACTACGTAAACTAATAGTTTGGGGATCACGCTATGGGTGGATTTATATTTAGATGCTGATTTGGAAATAATACTGCAACTTATTATAATATAAAAGAGGAAAGATAGAATATTTGAAGTCTTACATTCAAACTTTATGAGGTTCGAATATTGGCAATTTTCTAAACATATGTCATTAAGATAATCGAATTATTCAGAGTTTTATGGAATCGGGGGCAAGAATTAAAAAATATACCATTGGGTGAAGAACTAATATAAGTCCTTATGGTACTCCTGAAATATGCGCACCAAGACCTGAATCGCACAACCTGAACAATGACCTGGCCCACTATCTGAGTTCAGGTTGTGCGCCATCTTGGTGCGCATACTTCAGGAGGTCCGAACTTATTTTAATGAAAACAATTGTGTGACATCCAACGAGTTTTTGAACTTTTTGGGGTTCGAAAATGTTTAATTAGGCTGAAATTAATTTAAAAAAAAAAACGAATCATATCGAATCTTTCCGATTTCTGGGAAAACATTTGAATATACCATTGTTTAGTTAGAGAACTGATACAAGAACATATTACAACAAAAAATTTTGATGCTTCCCTGCGATTTTTCAAACTTTTCTGGGTTCGTATATTACAAATTAAAAAAAAAAGAAATTTAAAAATATGAATTTACCAATAAATAGAGAACTGACATGAGAACTCAATGCAACAAAGAAATTTTGGTGCTTTTCCGCGATTTTTCGAACTTTTTTGGGTTCGAATATTGGGAATTGTAAAAAAATTCAAAATTTTGGTAAGATAACCGATTTTTTTGAACTTTTCCGGTCTTGGGGGCAAAAAAATGAATTTACCAATGAACAGAGGACTGACATGAGAACTCAACGCAATAAAGAAATTTTGGTGTTTTCATGCGATTTTTCGAACTTTTTTGGTTTCGAATATTGGAAATTGTAAAAAAATTGAAAATTTTGGTAAGATAACCGATTTTTTTGAACTTTTCCGGTCTCGGGGGCAAAAATAGGAATTTACCAATGAATAGAGGACTAACATGAAAACTCAACGCAACAAAGAAATTTTGGTGTTTTCCTGCGATTTTTTTGCTTTTATTTCGTCAACACAACCTTAGATTGAAATGATCACAAATAAATCAATATTAAAGCAAGGCAATGGATATTTTTTTTTTGATTTACTAGTATACTAATTATTACTTATCGATTTTAATCGGTAAGTATGTTGAGGTATTTGTTTGTCTGTCTGTCCGTTAAATGCACGCGATATCTCACGGAAGCGAGATTGAATCTGCTCCAGATTTTGCATGTGCATTTATTATATGTCGTACCAGAAGCCTATCGATTTTGGATGACTTATGTCGTATAATTAGCGAGTTAATAATTAATTAGTGATGGGATACAAGGTTTCACTATGGGGTAAGAGCGCTGTTTTGGGGGATCCCCTAACTTTCGATCGATAAGTCTTCGGTCTCTGACCGATATTCTCGTTATATTTTTCATAAGTACTAAATCAAGTTGTACAACGGCGATAACAAATTCGCAAGATCGCAAATAATTTATATCAAAACTAATACGAGAATATCGGTCAGAGACCGAACAGACAGACAAACAAACAGACAGACAAATACTTACCGATTGAAATCGATAAGTAATAACCAGGCAATATATTCTCACATTATTATGTTCGCAGATTGCCGTGGCATTTAAAAGAAGTAATGCTTTCATCTTGCCATAAGTCAACGCAACCGCGAGTGACCATGAACACAATTAAATTAAAATAGGAATACATTTTAAATTCTTGTCGTTGTCAAGGATTGGATATTATTACCAAAAAAGGTTGGGAAACGCTGCATTAACTTCGTGTCAACTAATAAACATCAATGTGGACAGGATATTCCCAATATTCGAATCCAAAAACGTTCGAAAAGTCGCCGGTAATCACCAGATTTTTTTGTTGCGTTGAGTTCTCATATTAGTCCCTCTATTCATTGGTAAATTTATATTTTTGCCCCCGAGACCGGAAAAGTTCAAAAAAATCGGTTATCTTACCAAAATTTTGAATTTTTTTACAATTCCCAATATTCGAACCCCAAAAAGTTCGAAAAATCGCGGAGAAGCACCAAAATTTCTTTGTTGCGTTGAGTTCTCATGTTAGTTCTCTATTCATTGGTAAATTCATATTTTTGCCCCCGAGACCGAAAAAGTTCAAAAAAATCGGTTATCTTACCAAAATTTTGAATTTTTTTACAATTCCCAATATTCGAACCCAAAAAAGTTCGAAAAATCGCGGAAAAGCACCAAAATTTCTTTGTTGCATTGAGTTCTCATGTCAGTTCTCTATTTATTGGTAAATTCATATTTTCGCCCCCGAGACCGAAAAAGTTCGAAAAATCGCGGAAAAGCACCAAAATTTCCTTGTTGCATTGAGTTCTCGTGTTAGTCCTCTATTTATTGGTAAATTCATATTTTTACCCCCAAGACCGGAAAAGCTCAAAAAAATCGGTTATCTTACCAAAATTTTGAATTTTTTTACAGTTCCCAATATTCGAACCCAAAAAAGTTTGAAAAATCGTAGAAAAGTACCAAAATTTCTTTGTTGCATTGAGTTTTCATGTTAGTCCTCTATTCATTGGTAAATTCTTTTTTCTGCCCCCGAGACCGGAAAAGTTCGAAAAAATCGGTTATCTTACCAAAATTTTGAATTTTTTTACAATTCCCAATATTCGAACCCAAAAAAGTTTGAAAAATCGCAGGAAAGCACCAAAATTTCTTTGTTGCGTTGAGTTCTCGTGTCAGTCTTCTATTCATTCGTAAATTCATATTTTTGCCCCCGAGTCCGGAAAAGTTCAAAATAATCGGTTATCTTACCAAAATTTTGAATTTTTTTACAATTTCCAATATTCGAACCCAAAAAAGTTCGAAAAATCGCACAAAAGCACCAAAAACTCTTTGTTGCATTGAGTTTTCATGTTAGTCCTCTATTCATTGGGGAATTCTTTTTTTGCCCCCGAGGCCGGAAAAGTTCAAAAAAATCGGTTATCTTACCAAAATTTTCAGTTTTTTTACAATTCCCAATATTCGAACCCAAAAGATTCAAAAAATCGCAGGGAAGCACCAAAATTTTTGTCGCGTTAGGTTCTCATGTTAGTCCTCTATTCAGTGGTAAATTCATATTTACCATGAATCCACGATAAATATTGTAATAATGTAAATATATCTTCTGTTTCTCATTTCATGATTGAAGGCACACCCTGGTATGACACCCGGTACAATGCCTAAAACATTTGGCTGGAATTTTGCTGGCATTGCGGTGGCAGAATCATGGTGCCGTGTTGATACATTGTTACGTCACAATATTCTTTTTAATCGTTCTCTTACAATTTTACTATTCAATTATCCGGTACCACGGGACCTATACCCCTTTGCTTGGAAACAATCCCTTGAATTCCGACAGAATTACCCACTGCTCTTGCTGGCGTACAGAAACGTCAAATTTGAGAAGTCTTATTCGGCCATCGTTTCAATATTAATTTTGCATCAAGCGCGCCGACGCTGTTTCCTAGACTGAGGAATGTCAAAGAAGATAATAAGATATTCTACGCATTTTTCGCTAAATTTAGGAATAAAAATATTATTTTGGTCGGCATTTTGACTCAAAATAGCATTCAGGATTCACGCGATGCCCACTTTGCATATTTTTTATTCGATGCAAAAATAACACAGACAAGATAAAAAAAAGTAAACTATCGTCTTCATGAATATCCGCATTCCTGAGCCAGTGAAGATAATATTGTTAACCTTTTTAAAATTCGGACGGTTAGTTTACAAACGCTGATAAGAAAGATCCAACAAACGCAAAAGATTAAAATCAGAAAAAATAAAAGTAGTTGAGTCCTGAATTGCCTCCTTGATAACTGTCTTCAACATACGTCACCGATGTGGACGCTTATTCTGCCAGGAATATAAAAACCAAACTTTGACATCCGCCTTTGCGTAAGAATTGGTACTTGTGTAAGAAAAAGAAAATGGGCAAAGAGGTAGGTTACAAACAGTAGAATGGCTAACGTTATGGACTCCTGTTATATATTTGAAAAATTCGGTAACCGATAGAAATATTTGAATTATTTGGTTTGATGGAAATATTTCAATTCCCCAGTCTAGCAATCTTTAATCACTCCGGTATTCCGGTGAAATGCATAGCCGTTGTGGCAGTTGATGCAACTTAATAGGACCAATATTAAATTTAGTAAATTGCACTAAACAAAATGCGTGGTGGAGTCGGCGATCATTTTACATCTTGAGCACTAAAACAGTTGTATTTTAGGTCATTTCTGTGATCTGGAAATCTTATTTTAATCAGTGTTTCGATGTCTTTCGCGAAAAATGAATGTTACGATGTAGTAAAGTCGATGATCTTTACCATCAAATAATACTCGGACACTGCAAGGTGTCCGCCCTTCATTGTAAGTAAGCGCGATGGAATAGCAGTTGAAGTGGTGGAACTCAACTGTGTTGCCAACGCAGGTTACACATCTCTAGTTTAAATCCAATTTCTACCATCTCAAACAGGGTGGAAAATGCGCAGACAAAGCCGACTTGGGAAAATCCCGTTTCTTCCTAAAACAGTGAACTCTAAATATCGTTAGATATCAGTGACTGCTTGTAGATGGCTTTGTTTGGAGAGAAAGGTTTGAATAAGTGTCCTATAAAAATCTTCAGTGTGATTTTTACAAAATTTTCGTCACAAGTATCTTAGTTACGGAATAACAATATAAAACCCAAACTACGCCCATCTATAGTGATTTTATAGTTACGTAGCGTAGCGATAACCTCACACTTATTCATGGAATTCTGACTGTCAGAAATTCACGAAGTATCGCATTAGTTTGATAGACATTATTGTTCGCAATTGAACCTTCACAATGATCACACAACCTGTCGTCTAAAGAGAAGCAATCGAAATACATCGAGAAATATATCAAAAGATAGTGGATGAACACATGAATTCGTCGCAAACGATGAATTTCATTATCTGAAAGCAAAATCTGAAACTATAAAGAAAAAAACCAGACCGTGATAATGCCACGTATATCACAAATAAATTTCAACTATTGTGAGGGTGATCCCAAAGTATGTGTACCAAGATGGCGCACAACCAGAACATAGTATTTGTACCAGGTTATGGTAAGCAGGTTGTGCGCCATTTTGGTACGAATACTACGGTAGCACCATTTTGAGAGCTGAAATGTTTCGGGAAATTCGGATTTCTAACTTGCTACGCCAACATAGTCGAGCCCATAAAATTATGAAATCAACATTTTGAATTGATTATTTTTGTTATTCCTAACCGCCATGTCATCGATACCTACAAAGCTTAATACTAAGAAAGTATATCAATTTCTACAGTAACATATCGTAACGATTGGCGCATATTTATACGTTTCTGACTAAGGACAAACTCTTTAAGTGTTTCATTTGTACAAAATGCATTATTCTGTGCAATCAAAAATTCATAATAAAGAAAGAACCAAATTAACCATTCCATTGAATTATGTCAATCAGTGTTCCCTCTAAGAAAATTTCATACTGCGCAAATGTTGTTTTACTGAGCAAGGCTGTTTTAAGTCTGAGCAGAATCCTAAATTGTTTGCAAACTTTGTGAAAAGTTACAATAGTAGCCTATCATATTTTATCGGAATGCAAACAAACCACGCGTTTACCTTCTCCTGTACTTAATGTACAATCTCAACATTTTTGTTGTTGAAATATCATTGCTTCCATCAAAATCAGGGCATGAAATTTTGCTTGTCTTATCCTCTGCATGATTTCTTCCTTGGCGTCAAAGTCTATGCTCTTCAAAAATTTTTGCTTTCACCATGCATGTGGCAATTTGTTGTATTTTGACATACGACTATTTGGTACTTTGCGGGACAATATTGCTGAATTCAGCTTAACACATGGTAGAACACAATCTATGTGAGGCTTTATTTTTATTGATTTCACTCTATTCAGCGGTCGGTATTGCGGTGAAAAAGTTCGAAGAACCTTCTTATGTACCCGCGTTTCGCTTCTGAGTTTATGCATCTGGCGTTTTAGATAGTCAGCTTCCCATTCCCACCGATTTGCCTTTTCCGAATCACTATCTGGTGCCACTTCCGACAAAATTTGCAGAATATCACATTCTTGACGCGGATTAGCAATAAATTTCGCAAATTTTAGTAGTTTGTTTTTATAGCTTATTCATACCGGTATCACGATTTTCTTATTTTTAGCCTCGCTTCCTTGAATATACATTTTACTCACACGCCAAATAAAGAACACTAGTATATTGGTTTTCGTTAAAATGCTTAACACTCTATTTAGTAATTTCTGGTGAAACATACTTATTATAAAAGCATTCAGTATAAGCTCCTATGACCCAATCTTGAGATTCAAGCATATTTCCTGTAACAAGCTGTGGGCACATTTGATACATTTAAAATTCTATCTTCATCTGTGTTAACTTCACTACAGACAATAACAAGATTTAGCGGGGTCGACAACACGAAATCAATAGCGCGCGATGAAAATTTCAAAATGCGACACTGGCCCGCGCTGGCATACAGAAATCAAGGTACTTGAGCATGACAGACACATGTGTGACATCACAATGATCAGTGATCACCAAAATACGCGTGAAACATAAAAGAATTTTAGACAAGCGTTAATAAAATGACATATGAAAATATGAGCCGCGCTCCAAAAACGGAATGTTGCATCTGCGAGAGAATGAGATTTACTGCGCAAATGTTCTGGTGGTACTGCGCTATTGCGCAGCTCAGAAGGAACCTTGATATCAATGCTGTATATTTGGGCTAAATAGTCTATATTGTAAAGAATATTCAACGATCCAAAATTTATTGATTTTCCTACGAGCCTCAATTACCTGTATCCCTAGGCCTAGTCCAATATTTATCCTCATGCGGTTCATTTGTAATTGCAATCAATATTTCTGATATATACTGGATAAATGTATTAACTTATAATTATACGAAGTGTGATTACTATTCTCTCTGCTGCACGAAATGCATTCATCGCAAAGTGCTTAGGATATATAAAAATAATAAAAGAACCAGATGTACAAGAAAAAGCGATCGGTTCAATGACGAGAAATGTCAATGATAGCTATGTCCGTGCTCGAGTACTAAATTATTTTAGAATGGCACTGAAAACACATTTCAAATATCGTTCAGACATAATTAACTGAGCCAAAGCTATACTGCATGCGTGGGTTTTTGAATAACTTTATTTCGCACCATATGTATGGCCCGCATGTGGCCCGCGTCATGGTTGGGATTTTCCCACAAAAAACTAAAATAGTACGATGTCAACTATTAATAAGTTTTATCGTGTCATTTATCATCAAGAGGACGGTCCGACAAACTGTAAAAAGTGAGGCAAAAAAATTTTCCCCTGTTTCTCCACTTTACCACGTTCATGTTTTTTTTATTCTATGGTTATATTTCAATTGTAAATTAGGGATGGGACGAGTCCTGCATTACAGAGATTCGACGAATCCGAGTAATAGGTCAAATACTCGAATGTAACCTTTCGAGTCTGTGACGTCACGATGGAAAAGCAGAAAAACACGTTTTTGACCAAACGTGGGTCATTGTGCGCCTTGGTTGTGGATTGCATTTCCAGCCCACCACCTACCGTTAATTCTAGGCGGCTACTTCAAAATTCTTACATGTCAATATGAAAAAAAAAGCTTTTGACTACAATGCTTCCCCATAATTCCAGATACTTCTAGCCGTAAACTTACTATGTCGCGTGCGCAAATGGTAGATGCCACTCATCAATACAATTTGGAACATCTGCTTGCAATTTTGTAAATGTAAAAATTCCCAAATTCTCCCCGTTTTCCATTGCTCCCTTTTTAGAGAAAAGACTGCACGTAATAAACTCGATTTAAAAGAGAGATCCCCCCTTGGGTTGATCCAAAGCATGTTTCATTTTTACGCGAATCGAAAACTCAAAAATATTGCGCCAACACATATTTTAGTGTTCACATGTATACCAAAAAGGATGGATAAATTGGAAACAACTTGCGGCGACTTCAGTGTTATAAGCGATCAATAGTTTTCAACATGCGTTCCATTATCTGGATATCTGTGGTCGTTTTTATTAGGAGTGTTTATAATACACACGACTGACACGAAGTATACTGTTACAGATCTAATCTTAAGTTTTAACCAATTAGGGTATGTACTGAGATTTATAGAGATAAAAGTACAAAAAGTAGGCGTAAATTAGTGAAAACAGAATTGATTATAGACTCGGTGAAATGACGTGGACTCGAAATCGAATCCGAGTGCAAAAAATGCGTGGATTCGACTCGAGTCCGAATCCGAATCTCGGCCCATCCCTATTATAAATACATTAATTTTATTATGCATATTCATCGTGACGAAATAAACGAGTTTCGGTCAGTCCATTGTGCCCAAAGAAAGGTTTGCAAAGCTAATTGCGCATTCACGTTGCATACCTGCAATGTTTGGCAGTTCTTATATTTGCAAGTAATTTTTCCACTATGAAAGTTAGCAAGTCAGCCCTCCGCACACGACTAATGGACGAGCATTTGCATGCTGTCTTAAGACTAGCAAAACAACGCAAAATAAGGCCATAAATCGGAACCAAATATCCAGCACAAGTAAATGCATATGTTTTATGTATCGTTTGCTGTACGATTCAAGTGTAATTTTAACACAATACATTCAGATATTCATTTTTGTACCTAATTTCTTGGTTTGCGGCCCGCGTGGTCAATAAATTTCAAGAAGTGGCCCGCGACATGGTTTGAGTTGGAGACCCTTGATTTAGGGAGTGAACATCGGTATTTTACCGTTTGCAGGCAGAACTCTGTCCAAACTCAATAATCACCCAACACCGTCGGATGGCATATACTCAGTATTATTTAGCCTAGTCCAACTCTAAAAAGTATTAATTGTGTTTTACAGTTATTGTTCTATAGTAGAGTCGTATATTTCACGAAAAAAGAGACTCCAGCCGTGACGCAAAGTGCGAATCATATAAATAGCGTGGATTTCAAAATCGCCAGTCATATGTGTGAAATTGTTGACGCGACTCAGACAGGAAATCAATAACATTAACTTCTTTATAATGACTTATTACTTTTTTTATTTATGTCGTATAATTAGCGAGTTATCAATTGATTAGTGATGGGACACAAGGTGTCACTATGGTGTAAGAGCGCTGTTTTGGGGTTCCCCTAACTTTCGATCGATAAGTCTTCGGTCTCTGAACGATATTCTCGTTATTGGTTTAGCATGTATTTTCAGTCATACATACCATCCCTGGCGCTGTGATGCTTTGATAAATATGGTTTCCACTGCACCATACTTGGCAGAGGTATCGAGATTTTTTAAACGTGTATAAAACGTAAAATTAATGGTAATTTTCACGCGTAGCGTAGCATTAGAATGTTTACGTCTTTCTACGCGCATTTCCGTCGAAAAAAGTAACATTTTTTTGAATTGAGGGGGGCGTGTGCACTAATAGTTAAAGGTGTGAGTCATCAAAATTGTCAATTGAAGCATTGAACTTGAAAATTCTGTAAATACAATCGTGAATTTTAGAGTAACCATTCTTGCTATTATAGTGATTTTGGTGTTATTCTGTTGGAAAATAACACAAGAAAACGTTGAAATAAAAATTAAATTATTAGGAATAATTATTAGAGGAGTGCGTTTTACATATATTGCTGAATAGAGCTCTATCACACGCTATCAAAAAGCCATGAGTGAAGCTTTAGGGCCTGATGGTTGACAAAAAAATAACCCATGTAAAATAGCACCAGACCGACCAGCTGGGCAGGGTGAATGTACTATAATATAGCTTCCTGACACATTTCTGAATTAATGTGTATCATCCTGATCATCTCCACCTCCCCTTATTTAAATTTTTATTAGCTCAAAAAAGTTGGTAACAAATGCCTGAGATTTTACAAACTAATTTATTTAGCATCGACGATTGTTTCCTTCTTCGTGAGATGATGATTCAGGTAACGAATTTTGATATTTTGCCGTTTAAGAATGGACCATGATATAGCTTCCAAGTTATCAATCAAATTATAGTGATTTAAAGCGACTAAAATAGAGTTTTGTTCTACCTATCGAAGACTCGTCAAAATTCAAGGTGTTCTTCGTTTATTTTTGGTAGTTTAAACCATCGTATTTCAGTCGTAATATTTTCTCCATTACTTTCAGTCGGAAAGTTGAGATTCATAGTCACTTCTTAAATTACCGTCACTTCGCCAATGATCGCATAATAGGGCGTTAGCAGGCACAGTTCCTGGCGAGAAAAAAATTACTTAACGACGTTCCGTGGCATAAGACTATCCTGTACAGAAGGCCGCACTTGATTTTCCATTGGAAAATGCCGATATATAGGCTCAATATCAATATTGCATTGTACTAAAATAAATGTTACTTCATGGAATTTAACCGCACATATTTTAAAATAGCGGTGCTTTTATTTTGTCGTAAGTCGACGCAACTGCGGTTTGAGTTGAACACAGTTAATATAGAAATACATTTTAAGTGCTGGAATCGGTCATGAATTGAATGCTTAGCTCAACATAAAAATTATTGTCCGCTGTTTCATGTAGTGGTGGGATCGCGATGCCTGTTTCAGAATCCGTTGCATGGAAAATTTCGATTTCAAAGTACAGATTATCGACACCTCTGAGACACTTGTGAAGCGTTTTCCCACTTTCACTCGGAGCAAGGCTCTGTAAGTGTACAAGCTTTACTGATACGCGTACGGTGTTTTCTGACTCAGCATTGCACGCTTAATTAAATTTCATTCCGAGTTGAGGTGGTTGATATGAGATTAAAACTCAGGACAATTTTAACTCGCGAAGCTAACATAGTTAAATCCAGTATAATTATAAATTGCGTTAATTACTAATTAGACAATTTTGCTTTAAAATCTAAAAACACTAATATTTTTCTTGTCTGCAAAATACCGCTGACTTCGGATTCGCTTCAATGAAATTGAACTCAAAAGTCATGAAACAAGAGTCGCCTTTTTACCTATTAACTATTTAGGTTTCAGATATTGTTTTAACTCCAATTAAATCGTCAATTATATTCGAGCCACTGATACTCAAAAAGCTTCTATTTTTTGACCACCAGAAATCGGTTGGTTTGTCATTGACTATGTCATTAAATTATACTTTTGGTGAAAAGGACATTGGATTTAAACCCGACCAAGATTTTTAATTTGCGACATCAACATTGTCAGATGCAACTAAGTTATGAAATCTACAGCACAACTGATCATCATTCTTTAATTAACATTATTCCAAATAGAATTAGGCTACCATTTAATTTATTGCTTACTGCGGCAAGGCTACTCACCCATTTTGGACTAAAGATCCGAATAAAAAATTCAAAATTACTAGGGTCCAGTCTTTCCAGAAATAATATTTAGACAACGATAAACGCAACCTTTCTCGGACGGCTAATGATTATTCGCTATTCAAGATAGCGTTATTCACATGGTTTATTACGGCGATAGAGTTCGTTCCATAGTCAGGTGCAATCATGAGCAAATTATAAAATAAGATCATTGAATGAAAGGAAACATTCACATACATATCCAAAGTGGGGCCAATGATTTCAAATAAAGAGTTAGGTGCGCATGCGGTTCGAACACTCGAAAAGTTCGTTTTCGGACCGGTCCGCCAGTTGAGTAGCACTACATCAATTAGCTTTGTGATTAAAAATTAACGTCTGACCTATATAATGTCTGGCAGCGATCTTTTTCTACTTGTGTTCTCCTAGTTACGCCCAGAGCCGGGCTCTATGCAAGTACACGTAGCCACTGGTACTCAAGCAGACTCAATATTATTTCAAGAAACAAAGTATTCCCGATTGGGTATTGTCCACTCAATCCACGTGAAAATTATATGAATTGATTAACAATCGAGACAAAATGCAAAATATTAATAAAATACGACTCACAATGTATTGAGAATACATACCTTTTTGCCTAAATTCATAAATTAGCATAAAATTTATTTTTGAAAAAAATTGACCGTACTCAACTCACAATTGTACTCTATGAAAACCGTAAGAAGGTGGTTAAAATTATCAGACTAATCCGAAATATTCATGAAGTAAGAATGAAAGAAGTTGCCTTTATCCTTGTCAACGTGTTTCAGGTTATTCGTCAACATTGATTTGTTTTTCCAAAGATAACTATGTTTATTTTTTTATATATATTGCAGATCAATAGACTGAGTCTATCCGACACGTGTTTTATTACTTGGAAAAACGAAGAAATATCAACAATAACTGAAATCGTTCGTCAATGTCAGGTTAAAACGTTGGTGGTGGATACTGATAATTTCAAAGATAGTATGTTGGAAAGGTTCAAGAAAGTGATTGCAGAAGCCGGTGCCGATCTCGAATTGGAATAAATTTTTTCTGAATGATTGCTCAGAGTTCTACTTACTTATGCTGATTTTGTGTTAATCTTAGCGTAGAAACATTTTTTTGTTGTCAACTTTTTTATATAGCGACAACGTGGAAATGTTGTTTTGCATTTAAACATATAATTTAAAATAGATGTGAAATTTTGATTACCATAAATTAATTAGATACAGAGTGTGTGATTTATATACGGCTTGGCGCAAAATATAGGGCAGGGGTCGGCAAACTACGGCCCGCGGCGCAATATAATCCGGCCCGAGACGCTTCACTGAATAGTAACAAAACAGCAGTTTTGGCGATCATATTCCTTACGTAACAGAATTTATTTTGAGACATGTGTAGAATAAATTATAATATAACCTAACAAGTATATAATTCACAATTACTTGTTTATTGAGCTTATAATTCAATTATAATTAGACAAATGGCAACAAATCGCAGAAAAGTTGATTATAGGTGCCAATGGTTTAATGGCGCGGAAAATATTCAAATGGTCAGTCTGCTCAAAATCTAGTTTCTGATCTGTGTGAAGAAAATGGGTTTCAGCGGCCCACTGTTCGGTTTTTAACTTTCTAAAAATGTGTGCGGCCCACCAATGACTAACAACCTTTAATTTTGGCCCACGAACGACAAAATTTTGCCGACCCCTGATATAGGGGAATCAAAACACCATTTTTATGAAAGAATGAAGTTTACTTGGTACAGAGATACAAAGAAGAAAGTCTCAATCGGAAGCGATAACTGAGAAAGTGAAAAAGAGAATAATATGGTATCAATGGGTATATTATAAACATTGGCTTTTCCGCTTAGCTTCCGGCTACAAAACAATATATCCTCAAGAAATAGCTCTTGTCAATTTTGTATTTTACGTCTGCAGAGTGTCATAGTAGTTTAGTGTGGTAGTGCTTTTATTTTGCCTCATAGGCAAGTTACAATAAGCAATGGTAATAAGTGAAGAGATCCAAAATAGGCAAAGGAAAGAATTTATTGAAAAATCTTGAGAACCTCTGATTTGAGCATATGCATGGTTTAGACAGGGGTGTGCAAACTGCATCTCGCGGAGAAGTGCCAATTTTGAATAGTGTAGCCGCGTAAAGAGATTTTAATTATAGTTAATCTGCTACGTGAAAGCAATTCCAATCTCTTTGCGCCCCAAAACCTATCCCAGTGTACCTGAGTACCACTGTCATATTAGCGAAACTAGCTAGCCAAATACACAATGTTATAACTCGTTTTTTTTCACTGAATTCGTTTAAAGTCGGACAATAAATTAGAACAGCAGATTTCAATATAGGCATTCTAACTCAACATTTCTGCGTAATGTCCCCGTGACCCCGTAACCATCCCGTAAGATCAATAACAAAAACATAAAAATGTTGTGCTCGCAACCACAATAGAAACCTACAAAATTAATTCGTTCTGGAAGTAAAATTCCGTAAGTTCGACGCATTTTAACTGTCAAAACTCGGACATAATATTTGTATAAAATATATTAATGGTGTAAACCCGTAACAAATACATGTTGAAACTAGATTTCGGCATGATAACTAGAAAAGGTACATAGGGAAAGAACGGAGAAATACCGAACAATACCGCAAACGGCTGTCTTCGATCACAAAAAAATGTAATATTTGTAAAATGCTTCGAATCAAAACGTGGACGGCCGCGCTAGGATATGTGCGCCATATTAGGTATTCTTATAAATATGAAAACGATACTGTATTGAACGTCGCGGTATTTGAATATTAAATTTGAATTGAACATTCTTCATAAGCACTACAATAAATTAACCAAAAACAAACAAATATCTCTACGCATTTTTTAGGTTTTCGGCGTTTCGTATGCAAAAAATCTTACGTTAGCGGGTTAGCCTTAGCAATATTTTTATGAAAAGACTTTTCGTATTCAAAGCCTTTCGCAGGTATAGAGTTTCTAGGTATGGCCTGCGGCTTCACCCAATTACTTGTATCTGTCCCTCCTGCAACAAGTATTGCACATTCCTGGTTTAGACGTCCAGCTCGAGCACATGTTAACAACTTAATTTAAGTAATGCATCAAACAATGCAAATGGGCGTTATCAAAACCGGACTCAAATCTACCAGGGTTTAAAACAGGAGTGTAACAGGCTAACTCCGTGTCATTTCGACGTCCCGAGGAACCATAATATTCAATGATTACACTTGAATCAAACAGCGAACAATAACAAAATCAACTGGTAAGAAAGCACACTAAAAACTCATCACAAATCTAAAAATAGACTCATACTTCCTACTTCGATTTTTCCAAAATTATAATTAGAACGACTGACAAAGCAATTTCTGACTTACAATTTTTTGTAGTTTCACAGCGAAAGTTTGGTACGGTACTATGATTTCATAGAGAAGTCCAAAATTTAGACTGCGTAGACTTTTAAAATTTACGCTACTCTTCAAGTATGCGTACCAAGATGGTGGACACCGGAACGTAGTACGTGTACCTGGTTAGGATTAGGCTATAATTTCAGGTACAAATACCACGGTGTTACTTGGCTAGTCCCCGAACTCGTAATAGAACTGAAATAAGGGAAAATTAGAAAAAATTAAGGCCTGACCCTGACCTGCTACAAATATTACGTTCCGGTGTCCGCCATCTCGACTCTGGCTAATATGACCTATAAGTTCACACCCAACTAGGCAGAGAATGTGAGAGTAATAAAAAGTAAACGACATAGAAAGGTAAAATGAAATTACTGATTCATATATATATACACAGTATTTAAACTAATTTTTCTACACTAATTTTTATTACTTCAATTAAATTAAAACTTATAGGAAGACAGAGTGATCATTAAAATATCTGATCCATATTTAAGTTTCCGAAACACAACTAAAAACTTACGAATAGAGTTCAAAAACGCGAAAATGAGGTATGGTTTACAACCACGCTTGAAAATCTGTCTGAGTGATAAAAGTGTCTGAGCGGATGTGAAATGGGAGCATTGTTACGTCACTTTTTGCATCTTCCTAATGGAAGCCAATGTCACGAAGTAAACAAGGACGTTGATGCTCGGGGAAAGATTCATTCTCTTTTTGCGACGCACTTAGAAACTCGCCACGGCGCATTGGCGTGCCGCCCGACTCTCAGGGTACGCTGGGTTACACGATTTTTCTATGCCAATCTTACCGTATCATTCTTGGTGTTCCGCGAGGCCAATTAAACGTAAGTGTCCGTGTATAAAAAGTTTGGGAAACGCTGGACTCCAATATATAGATCAGGAAATTCTTTATGGTTTATTGCCTGCACTGAAAACCAGTATCAGTTGTGTCTTATAGCACGACGGTAATTCTGTTTGACGTTAGGACTTGCTAAGTTTTTAGTTACATATTCAACAATAATATATCAACGAACCTGTCGTGTACAAAGAGTTTGTTCCAGTTTCCGATAGTCACAAATGACTGATCACTTTTCTTGGAGGAAGGTAATCCTTTTATAACATTTATGACTAGTATTATATCTGAAACTCAATGCAGTCTAATACCCAATGAAACTGAACTGAAAAAAGTAATGTGCACATAGACAAAGCATACATACATGATGACTAAGCAACACAAAGTCAAGAAAATACCACACGGACAAAGCTGCATACAAGGTGACTAAGCAACACAAAGTCAAAAAAATACCACAAGATAGTCTTTCCGTACTCACGGGCTGACAGAACAGGCGCAATACAGATGTTTCACAGCGTCTGTGCGATATTTATATTATTGTTTTTAGTACGAAATCAGAAATTAGAAAACAAAGGTCGCTACAATATGACATAAGTTTTAAAACATCACCCTAACTTCAGATTCCAGCTATTGGAATAGATAAAGAAATATCAAATAACGGCTAGGCCAGATCAGGATTCTGTTTCGCATGCAACTGCCATGGTGGTGGGTAGTGAAACGTGCTTCTATCGCGCTTCAAAGCAGTGGGCACGAAATCCAGTAGTCTAGCCAAGGCTAACGGCTTCGAACAATAAATAAAACCGAGTATTCAACAAAATTATAAAAGAAAAATGCGTATAGACAAATCATGGATAAAACTGCATACATGGTTACAAAGCAACACAAAACCAAAAGACTGCAAAATATAGTGCACAGTGCCATCATAAGATTCTAAAACTGACGCCAACAGTAATTACAGCGCAATTCTTATCCTAAAAAACACGATTATGGTTACCGCTTATAACTAAGAAAATATTTAAATTTAACCAAAATATTTCGTCAGATTCCAAAAAAATACAGCAAAATTATTCGACCTCCATACGGCACTGATGACGTGGTTAGGTATGATCGTGGTTAACTCTTTTAACCTGAAAATTGTATATATCCCAACCTATCTAAATATTTCAAAAAATAGAGCAAAATTATTCTACTTCATTACGGCATTCATTGATTAACAGGACAACCTAATTCTAGTTGTTTTATTGTGTGTGTTTTATCTGAGGTGGTGGTCACACTTTTCCTAACTATAATACCTCTGCATGACATTTATATTGCCGCAACAGGAAACTTCCGTAACATGTAATTATAGTGCAATTCTCATTCTATCTAACATGATCATGCCTGACGGTGATAACTTAAAAAATGTTACATCCAAACTTAACTAGAGGTATTATCGTTCCATAATCAATATCGCATCACACAACTACGAGAACTGAGAATTTCAACAGTCAGGTCCAAAAAATTACCGCAATATTACTCTATTTCCGTTTTCCACTCATAGACTAAGAGGACAAGCAAAATATCTATATTTCACAACTTCTGCGCAATATTTTGGTACTCCCGAAGTATGTGTACAAAGATGGCGGACACCGGGACGTAGTATGTGTACCAGGTTAGGCCAAAATTTCAGGTACAATTACTACGGGAGTCACTTGGCTAGTTCCCCAACTCGTAATAGAACTAAAATAAGGAAAATTTGAATAAAATTACGGCCTCACCCTAACCTGGTAACACATACTACGTTCCGGTGTCCGTCATTTTGGTTCACATACTTCGGGAGCACACACGTGGTATGTGTACCAGGTTAGGGTATTGAGCCATAATTTTATTCCGATTTTCCCTATTCTAAATCTGTTACGAGTCCGGGGACTGTCAGTGTTAGCCAAGTGAATAGACCCCCTGCCTATAGGCTTCCTTCCCTTTACACAACTTAATGTAATGTAGGCGGACAAAATTAGTTACTCCCAATGTTCTTGCTTTCCGACTACGAGGTAACAACTTCTTAATTTAACTTGCTAATCTATCCTAAATGTATAACGGCAGGGTCAGATCAGATTGCTCGCCTCACTACTGCCATATTAGTGTTGCCAGATCCCAGTGATGAAAAAGCCAGGACAAGACATAAAAAAGCCCACGACCATAATCTAAACAGAACTTCCCAAACTTTTGAGCTCGCGGCCCTTTTCAATATCTTAAAAAATTTTGCGGCCCTGTTCCCATTAATAAAGCTAAACAGTTCAAAATATAAATTATTGATATTTTAAAGAAATCAAAAATATATTTGAATGTATGTGAATTTTCATCTTTCAGTGGGCCTACTCGATAACAAAAACAAACAAGCATTTATTCAGATGAATCTCACTGAATTATTCAGTGTGATGGGCGCGATTGCTTTTTGCAGCACAGCAAGTTCACTCACCAAATTATCAGAAAAAAACTTACGGCGCACCTACTCGAAAAAAATGCTGCCTTCAAAAAATCACAATTTTGTGATCGTTAATGTATACTTTATGTTTATAAACATGTAAGCCTGAAGAAAAAAGGAAAAAAATTAGCTTCTCTTCTTTATCACTGCCCGGGTTTCCTTTAAAATGCTAAACTAATTCACCAATATAAGCTAAACTTGGTTAATCAAATGAATAAACTGCAGCGTACGAAATTACAGCAAGTAAGGTTAACCTCTACTGTTACGTAACAATAGACCCTATGTAACAGGAAGGTAAAATAATTTTGATTCATATATACATCGTTTACAATATTTAAAAAAAGAAATCATTCAGAAGAATTAAATTATGTAAAATATTCCATCGTATATTAGTTAATATTTAACACAAATCTTCTGATTGTCGAGGCGCACTTAGCAATTCGCCTTTGGGGACCACTGGCTTAACGATTAAAGCCGGCACTGTTAAGCAAGCACACGCAAATCGGGTTATACGATCAGAACAGTTGAGCGCAATGATTCTACCGTGTCTTCCTGAAAATGCTACCTAGCCCGAATTTTAAAAATGATCTTAATATAAGCCTCTCCCCCCAAACCTGTTTAGCAGATATTTTTAATAAGAAAGTTAAAATTAATAAGTGAATGAAAATCGGTACACTGTTGAAAATATTTACATGGAATTCCATGGCAGCAATTTTCACGGTATTTTTCGCTTAAAATTACTCAATTTGCCTTGTAAAAATTACATGACAATCCCGTTTTCAAAGCCCAAATTGCAGGGAATTCCCAGTAGTATTTATCTGACTTTCCGCGTTGATTTCAGCTTAATTCCAAGTGAAACCGGCCTGCTTTTCCCTGAAGAAAGTACACGACTTGCATGTATATTCGACATGGGTGTTCGTGTAAAACGCGTGATAGAATTTCCCTGTATATGCAGTTACAGGGAATTGCGTGGCAGCAGTTCAAACTTGGAATTCCGTGTATTCTCTAAGTAACACCCAATCTTATGACAGATTAACTGAAACAAACTTAGAGAAGTTTATTCTAAAAAACGAATAACCAAAAAATTAAACATAAAAATCACAGGCACAGACAGGGGGGTGTGGTAACGACCCCAAACTTTCAATATGTTTTTAGGTGATTTTTAAGCATATTTTCCATCACTATATATGTCATCGAAATACCAAATTTCTCAGCATGCGCCAAGACTTAAGACAATTTCCAGATACGACCATGAACTCAAGCTAGAAATCCTAATATTTGACCCCCATCCTCCAAAAATATATTGTTCTCGACTGGTTACGGTCCAAATCTGAAGAACAGTAAATTATATTATTCGAGTTTAATTTTGAAAATTAGTGGATTTCCCAAAATCAGGTTTTCGTGGGAAATTTTTAACAAAAAACAGCCAAAAATTCTCATTTTAATAGAGTCTGGATCGATTTTCTAGTGTTTTGATACTCCAGAGCCGTATTCCTTGCATTCTAAATAAAATATCTTGAATAATTTAATACCAAAATATGTTGAATATCTTTTTGGCAAGCAAAAAGACTGAAAATTGATCAAAAAAAAGAATGGGTGACTGGCTGCATATGAGGACTTACCGGTACTTGTAAAATCTACTTGGACTGTAGTTCAAAATCTAGAAAAATGCAACTTGTTTGATCAATTTTGAGTTTTTTTTTAATTCAAGATGTCTTACATAGAATACAAGGAATAAAACAATGAAATATCAAAGCCCTAGAAAAGAATCGCACCAGACTATTACAATGAAAGTTTCCATACAATTTCCTACAAACAAAAAAAAAACGATTTTGGGGAAATCCCCCATTTTCACAAAATCAAACTTTAAAAAGAAAAAATGTGATTTCCCCAATGGGAATGGAAACTAGGTAAAAAACTGTGAATTTTTTCGTTACACAGTGTATTCGAAATTATATATAGTGAGTTCGCATATTTTAGGAGTTGCATATTTTCTTCAGTAACCTCCGAACCTTCGGGTTGATCTCATGTCGAATTTTCTTTTCTACAGTTTTACTGTCTGCTTACCGAAATACCTGAAAAGGAAAGAGGTCATAAATCCTAAGCAAACAGGTGTTGAGAACCCCATTATGTCAAATACAAAGTCAGAGAAGCACGCACATCTCGTCTGTTTTTTTTAACTCCATATAAAGTTTTAGTATAATGCTTGCTATTCAGCACAACTAATAATCCTGCACAGCAGTCAAGTTAGAATCTGAGTAGTTGTATGCAAAAAATATATTAACCTACTCCCATTGAGTTGTTTTAAAATGCTCAATAGAAGTTGTTTCAACCTACCTTTGAATGAACTCAAGAATAGCAGCAGTCTTCTTTGGGTATACCAAAGGCAACAATATGCCATGCATACAACGTTATTCCATTAAAAAATTCTCCACTATTGCCAATATTATCCTAGTAAAAATATTAGAATGTAACAGAACCCCCTGTAAAAAGGAAAGTGTACTTAGCTCAAACCCAAAACCTACATATTTTGAGAGACTCACAACTAGGGCCGGGCATTTCGAATCGAATATTCGAATCGAATCGTAAATAATTCGAATCGTTTTGAAGCACAATTTCGAATCGCCGCCATCTTTTTTTTTCTTTCCACCAATGGTTGAGGTAAATTTCTCAAGTTTTTTTATTGAAGCCATATTTTTTTCAACGCAATTGTGATATATGACTCTTTTCATGTAGTGAGTTATTGATGAAAACGTGTTTTTTATCGTGTGTGAACACTCAGTAATCTGCCTGAGTGATGTTTTCAGTAATTTATGTGTCTGGAAGACCTAATATAATAAGAAAGTCACATACAATTTTATATCTCCCAAGTATTCGAGATTCGATTCGAAAAAAATATTCGATTCGATTCTGAAATCATCAGGTATTCGAAAATGCCCAGCCCTACTTACAACGCAGTGCTAATGATAAACATCAAGATAAGATGGTAGGTCGTTTTGCTTAAGAACGGGAAAAACCACAGTGTGAACAGCAAGAAATGAGTCTCGAGTGTATAACATGAGAAATCATAATTCTACTTGCGGACGAGCACGTGCGAGATATATTTAAAAACATGTCTTATGCATCATTGCTCAAATTTCGCCGATGCTAGCACAATTGGCAAGGGTATTAATGGTAATATTAGAGATTTAGGAAACATAATATCGAAGTTATATGCTTTGTGAGTGTCTCACTTGATTTTTTGTTTATTATGACCACATATGGTAAAAGCACGTCTCTCTTTTATCCACTACGTGGACATGCATTATTGGTAACACTTACCTGCGCTTCATACATTGATCGATTTTTTGTCCACGTTATTGAGCAACTCATTCTGCCCTGCCGTGTAGGTGAAGTGTTCGTCTAGAAATCCACTCTCAAATATGAAGGGCTACCCTGTCTGAATGTCTGCAATCGACAAAGTGTTACAGTAGAGTGTAGACTATTGATATCACGTCTGTTTTCCGTGTGATGCTTTCATCATAGAATATCTCCCGCAATAACAGCATCTTTTACTGATTTCCTATAGTCTACTCTAATTGTAACATGCTATAAGACAAATTAAGTTTCTGACATTATATAGCTATCACATAGTTCGATAATATATTGGTATCGCCTACCCATCAGTATAACTCAAACCTCCTACATTGATCAACTTCCTCATTAAAACGGAATAACTCGCCTTCTTGGTCAATGGCGGATCGTGGTTCGTGACAGTCAGTCACTTTATCGCTTGCCGCATACGTTTTGGCGCGAGAAAATAAGCGTCGTGATTGGTTTGTTTAAAAACGAGATAATACAATAGCCAATAGAAAAGCAAAAGAGATGACGTACAGTGAAATCCCATCGTTCTTTTAGGAATTCCCAGTATATTTGACGTCGTCACAAAAACAGGGAAGTGAAATGTATTTTTAACTGCCATTTCCTTGTTAAAGCTACGATAATTTTTAACAGTGTATGTATGGTCTAGTCTAGAGGTACAGCTCGGCCACCTGCTAACGACTGAATTTAAATCTTGCTATTCAACTCATCAAACAAAGCAAACGGGCGTTATCAAAACCGGACTCAAATCTACAAGGGTTTAAAACAGGCGTGTAAC
The DNA here is from genome assembly GCF_013122585.1 of Styela clava. Lineage (NCBI taxonomy): Eukaryota > Metazoa > Chordata > Ascidiacea > Stolidobranchia > Styelidae > Styela > Styela clava. The sequence continues at coordinate 21,935,333 of NW_024102827.1, forward strand.
AGTAACAGGCTAACCCCGTGTCGTTTCGACGTCCCGAGTAACCATAAATTTCAATGATTACACTTGAATCAAACAGCGAACAATAACAAAGCAGCTTGCAGATAGGCACATTGAAAAATGTTCACAGCTCGTTAATTGACCAGATGTCCAACTTCGATATTTCCAAAGTTTTAACTAGAGCGGCTGACAAAGTAATTTTTGACTTCGAAAAGTTTGCCATTTACAATTTTATAGTTTCACAGCAAACGTTTGGTACTATATTCTTGTCTCTTGCGCAATTTAGAGAAGTCTTATATTTAGACTAGATAGATTTTTACAAATTACAACCCTGGCTAGAACGACCAATAAGTTTACCCAGTGGCGTAGCAAGACTCTTGTGGGCCGCCCTGCAAAAATATTTCGTGGAAATGACCATAAATAATCTAAAACAACTCTTTTTTTTATTTCGTCAAAAAGCATAACATGTCGCTAATAAAAGGCAATGGTAACCTATATTTGCCGTTTATCTTGGTCACTTTAATTGTTTTCATACGTGCTTCCTCATCTGCCCTTTTTCTGCGTTTCTGTGCGCCACTGTGAGGTTTTGCTTCCGACATCATTCTGACAGCCTTCGACATGTTGCCGGTGCGATCAAACCGCAGGACGCCGAAAATCGACGACTCCCTGGCATTGCTACGTAACAAAACGATTTGAGCAGAACTAACATCAACGTTATAAAATGTGCATTATTGGTTTTGCAATGCAACTTTTGATTTTGCGGCTTAAATTTCTAAATTCTAACCGCTTGGGCCCCTTTGCGCTGTGGGCCCTCCCGCGACCGCGGGGGTGGATGCTACGCCACTGAGTTTACCCATAACTGGGCAAAAAATTCGTGAGACAAATAAAATAAATAACCGATTGGTTCTGTGCAGAACACTCGAGCGAGTGGAAAGTTTCATTCGTAATTCTTTGTCGTATTTTACGGAAAATAATGCGGCACTTTAAATTCTTTTTTTTTTGAAAATAGAATGTCCGCCTAATGTATGGAACAGGTAGGTTTTATGCTTTATTGGCTACACTTGAAACTTTACTTCCTTAGTATGTTTACCAGGGTAGGATTATGCCCAAATTTTATTCCGATTTCCCTTATTTTTACCAAATCTAAGCTATTTATTGACGGTGTGTGATATAACCCGTGGGTCTTATGGTTCGTAAAATACGTTAACCCTAAAAATCCCCGGTTGGCGTTGAGGCTTGCTAGGATTTTAGGTAAATATTCAATGAAAATATATTTAACGTACCTGCCGTGTACGGAGAGTTTACTTCAGATTCCAATAGTCACAAATAGCAGGTAATTTTTCCTGGAAGAAGGTAATCCGTTTATAACATTTACGACTAAGTATTATACCTGAAGTGAGTAAGTATATAACTGAAGTAAAGTATCTTAAACGGCTGAATACTCAATAAAAAAATGCAATACGCACATATACAAAGCTGAATATACGGTGAAAAAGTAGCACAAACCCAAAAGATTATTAAATCTATTGCACAATGCCTTCATAACATCCTAAAACTAATGCCGTCAGCAGCAAATTACAGTGTGATTATCATCCTACCAAATATGGTCGTGCTTGACGCACGTAACTTAAAAATTGTTATATCCAAACCTCAACTAAAAGTATTACTGTACGAAAATACCGCAAAATTAGTCTATTTCCGTACGGCACTCATGGGCTAATAACAGGACAAGCGAATTATCGATATTTTACGGCTTCTGCGCAATATTTATATTATAGTTGTTTAGTATAAAACGGGATTAAAGAAAACAAAGGTTGATATAATATACAACTACAGATTTCAGTTATTGAAATTAAGAAAAAAAATACAAAAGAAAACCATGAACAGACTTAAAAAAACGGATCGTTTGGAAAAACATAGTTCGGTAATGGGAAACGTTCGCACTACAACAGAAACCGGGAACTTCATTCGCACTGAAGGGCTGTTTGAAATTGTTTTCCCGTTCCTACTTCCAGATAACAACTGTTTCATTTACCTGCTAATCTAACCTAGATCTGTAACTGCAGGGTAGATCACACTGCTCGCATTACCACTGTCACAGTCAGGGTTGCCAGATCCAAGTGATAATTTTTTTTTAATAGGGATAAGATAGCTAGCCGCGGTTCAGTGTGGTGTACTTATATGGTGTGACAATTTTTGCATTCGTCATTCCTGACTCTCACCTGTAAACGTCATTAAAAATTAAAATTACGCCACTGCGATTCTCTCTACACTTTGGTAAGCTTTGGCCATTGTTAAGGCTGGTTGGGTAAAGCGTTGGATTAAGATGGTTTCTCAATAAGTTGCAGAACATGGACCATTTTAAGCATATGGGATTACGGAAATACATCATGAAACTCAAAAAACTGGATTTTGGATGTGAAACGGAACACGCTGAATCACAGTGTGATGGACAAATTGGTGTTGACGGTCATTGATGATCGAGTCCGGCTGCAGTATGAAACAGAACATTCACAAGGTGTAAAGAGGTCACAAGCTTTCATTTTGTGATGATCAATAGAACATATTGTAGAAAATTCTTGAGAATTTGAAATAATATTATCCGTTAATCAAGGTTTACATTTGACGCCAAAGAACTTCGGTTTATCGCAATATGTAATGAATGAGAAATATAGTACCTTGATATAAGGCTTTATTCAACTTAAATTTAAAGCACTCTTAGAATGAATCTAAAATAATATAACACAAGCAAATGTTATTAAACAAGAAAACAAATACGTATCGAATTGCTGATGCTAACAGTAAGCGGCTCAATAGTTAAATGAATAAAGTTGAAAGAATTAACACACTACATCTACAGCACAGCAATGATTGGTGTCTGATTTAAAACGCCACAGCAATCATCGCTTGACTGCAGCTGTATAAACAAATAGATACATTGAGTTGCATTTCCAAGTTATCACATTCACCGCAACTTTAGAGATTTAGTCTGTCTACGGTTCGGCGTTCCCTGGTTGATCTCCTTAGAACTGGAGGCGATGGAGATCTAGAGACAATATTATTTTCAACAATATCTTCTTGCGTTTGAGTTTTATTGTTTCCTTGATTGATGGATGGAGACATAGGTTGAATCGAAGACTCGTCTCTAACGTGCAATGGTGTTTCATGGTTGATATTGTCTGTCCCTTGCCTATTCATCGAAATTTCGTAACCGACAGGGGCCAGATGTTTTGAGGCTACAGTTGTTTCTCTGCCATCTGGAAATCGAACATGAGCATATTGTGGATTTGCTTCCAGAAGCTCGACTTCATCTACTAAAGGTTCGGTTTTCGACTTCCTGACATATCTTTTCAAAAGCACTGGTCCCGGCGTTGACATCCAGGATGGAATAGAACATCCAGACGTAGATCTTCTGGAGAATTTGAAAACTCGCTCATGAGGAGTCTCATTGGTGGCTGTACACAATAACGACCGTATGGAATGCTAAACATCAGGCAAGACCTCTTGCCACAATTGAACAGGAAGACGTTTCGATTTCAGCGCCAACTTCACCCCATTCCATATCGTGCCATTAAAACGTTCAACCTGTCCATTTCCTGCAGGATTAAATGGTGTGGTGCGACTTGTTGCAATACCTTTGTCATTGAGAAAAGAGCGAAGTTCTCGACTCATGAAAGCAGAACCTCTGTCTGAATGTATAAAAGCAGGCATTCCAAATGTAGTGAATAGTTGCGTGAGACATTTAATGACACTTGCTGTGGAAACATCTGGACATGGGAATGCAAACGGAAATCTCGAAAATTCATCGACTACGCACAGAAAGTATCGATTATTATTGTTTGACGGTAGAGGTCCTTTAAAGTCTATATTGAGACGTTCAAATGCCTGTGTAGCTTTGATAAGGTGCCCGTTGTCAGGTTTATGATATCGCGGCTTGCATTCACAACAAACAGGACATGTTGAAATAACTTTTCGAATGTCATCCATCGAATATGGCAAATTCCTGACTCGAATAAAGTGAGACATTCTCGTAATTCCTGGATGACACAGAGCGTCATGAAGTTTATACAAAAGATGATTTTCGGGATCTTGTACAGTTGCGCACGATATTCTTGAAAGTGCATCAGAGGGAATATTTTCTTGCCCAGGACGATAACGAATGTCAAAACTATAGCAGCAGAGTTCTAGTCGCCATCGCATGATTTTATCATTTTTAATCTTTGTTCTGTGATTTCGATTGAACATAAATGATACGGATCTCTGATCTGTTATAAGAGTGAAATGTTTACAAGTGAGATAGTGACGCCAATGACGAACAGCCTCAATGATGGCCTTTGCTTCCTTCTCTATTGAAGGGTGTTTGAGTTCTGGACCTTGTAGCATGCGAGAGAAAAAAGCCACTGGTCTCCCACCTTGGTTTAGGGTTGCAGCCAATGCTACATCAGAGGCATCTTTTTCTACTTCAAAAGGTAAAGTTTCATCCACAGCTATAACGACAGCAGATTCTACGAGTCGCTTCAATTCGTGAAACGCATGAATTGCCTGGTCGTCGAGAGGGAAAGTTTTCGCAGATGCTAGTGGTCTGATAGTATCTGAAAACTTTGGTATCCACTTTGAGTAGTACGAGAAAAATCCAAGACAACGCTTTAAAGCGGAAACTGAAGTAGGAATCGGCAAACGCCGCAAAGGTTCTAGTCTCCCAGGATCCGGACGTATTTGGCCTTCCTCAATCTCGTAACCTAGAATCTGAAGTTTTCTGGTTGAAAATATGCTTTTGTTTTCGTTCAATTTTAGATTTCGTCGTTTAGCGGCTTCTAGAAACTTCTGCAAGTTGATATCATGGTCTTGTTGAGTATGCCCACAAATGGTAATGTTATCGAGATACGCGAAAACACCGGTCAGGTTTTCTTCTTTTACCAGGTTCATCATTGCCCTCTGGAAGCAGGCCACACCATTTGTGACTCCAAACGGTAAACGAGTGAACTGGAACAGAGCACCCGCAGCTTCGAAAGCAGTATATTTCTGGTCTTCCTTTTCAAGTGGAACCTGATGGTATGCACTTTTTAAATCCACTGTGCTATACACACGATAATGAGCAATTTCGTTGATTATATCGCTCATATTAGGTAAAGGAAACGCGTCTAACTGAGTAAATTTATTGATGGTCTGTGAATAATCGATTACAAACCTTCGTTTCCCATTTTCACCCTTCACCCAAGGTGTTTGTTTTCCAACAAACGCCGTCGTATCCATGTGGAGTTTAACCCTCGGATAAAAGCGTCTCGGACATAAGCATCTCGGTTTTGAACAGCAGATACAGCTTTGAAATTACAATGTTTGCTTAACGATTTCAATGCTTGCATGTATTCGTCTACATTTTCAGTTGCTTGTTGGTTCCTGGTTGCCAGAACATGCCGAGAATAATCTTCATTGAGAGGTTTGACAAACATTGTTTTCAGAATCTCAATCGCAGTATCGTACGATTCTGCCTCCTCAATGTTTTGGAATATACGAGGAGATATGAAATTCACCAGTACACCAAGTTTATCAAGGCCTTCAGACGGAAAGGCGTTTAGAAAATTATCGAAAGTCTTCTTCCAGTGCAGCCACTCACAGGATGCTTCACTAGAGTTAGGATCTACCTCCAGTCTCTCTGGTCTCAGAACCTTGTCCATGCTTGTACCAGAATACTCTTGTGAAATGATTTAAGTTGAATAAATTGTAATGAATGAGAAATATAGTACCTTGATATAAGGCTTTATTCAACTTAAATTTAAAGCACTCTTAGAATGAATCTAAAATAATATAACACAAGCAAATGTTATTAAACAAGAAAACAAATACGTATCGAATTGCTGATGCTAACAGTAAGCGGCTCAATAGTTAAATGAATAAAGTTGAAAGAATTAACACACTACATCTACAGCACAGCAATGATTGGTGTCTGATTTAAAACGCCACAGCAATCATCGCTTGACTGCAGCTGTATAAACAAATAGATACATTGAGTTGCATTTCCAAGTTATCACACAATATCACAAAATAAACATTCAATTAACAGCGTATTGCTGGCATATACTGTACATATTGAATTGGTCATTATTACTGCAATAGCTTAGTCAGCGGTTCCCAAACTATGGGTCGCGACCCACTGGTAGGTCGCAAAAGGAATCTTAGTGGGTCGTGAAAAGATGTAGAAAGCTTTGATTGATTATACCAGTTATTAGGGTCGGTGGCGACTCGAATACGTAAATCTTCAAAAAAACGTTTCCTTGAAAGTTTCATTTTTACGATCTTCTCAAAGGAACAAAAATTTGCTACACAAAGAATTTACGCATAGCAGTTTTGTACACTGTACAGCACTTCTTACTTACCGTGTTTCCCCGAAATTTAGACAGGATTTAGAATTATTTTCTTTAGAAGAATAACACTATGTTTTTTTGAAAGAGGTCTTCTGTGTTCATTTATCAAAAATAAAATTACATTGTAGGAAAATCGCAAGATTTTTAATCAACATTATATAAAAACCGACATCCATTGTTTTTATTTGTATTTCCTATACAAAAGTGACAAATATTATAGTTGTGATTGTAACATCACACAATTTTGAATAGTGGTATATTTACGGTGTAATATTCACCTTACCTCGGGTCATTGAACCCCTCCCACACACTTTAAATTTATTTTAAGGGTAGAATTCAAGCAAATTTCGAAACTACTGCAACTTTCGAATTCTTTAAGTCTAAAACTATCTGTAACAAGCTCATCTTCTCACTAGCTTCACTGAAAATTTAATTGGAGAAAATAAATTTGTTTCCTCCATCAATGTCTTATTAATTTATTAAAGGTAAATGGGTTTCCATAAGCTGTGGTAATAACTAGTGGGTCCCAACTCTAAAAAGTTTGGGAACCACTGGCTTAGGTGTTTCAAAAGTATAACAGCCCGGAAGTTCAATACATTCGAGTATCTTTTGTTTGATTATTTCCTCGTTTTGACTAGATTCGTGTTTATTGTAATTTATTTTTTTGTGTGTGCTGGTGGGCGGGCACATCTTCCTATGTTTTAAACTTTTTTGAGGGTTTTGCTCCAGAATTCTTCATTTTAAATTTGTGTATATTATGGAGTAATCAAATAAACTATCTATCTATCTTTGTTATGTTCAGTGGCGTAATTTTGGAATGACGAAAATTGCAATTGTTGACTTACGCTTGAACCTATGTATTTTCTTATATATCCTAACCTAGTCTCTTATCTCAGTACGGTATTGAATAAATTAATTTTAATTACAATTTCTTAAACCTTTGATATAATCTGGACTGAAATTTGGATATTTTGGCTTTGGTGAATGAAGTGGTCTAACTTTAACTCCTTAACTCAGTTATGTCTAACCCGACAAATACGTGTGGAAAGATTTGGCGCCGAAACTAAATCAGCCTTTTACAATAAAATTTAAGAGTAAACCTAAGTTTATGGTGTGGTACTATAATGACCCTCCTAGTCATGCAACTGAACCATATTATAAGCCGGGAGCTACAGAAACAAGGGTTCTGCAAAATTTGACTGCTACAAAAAAATTGGGAAGGATTTTTTGTTCAATTATTCGACAGGGCGCTTGTTTAATATTCCGTAACTCCTTTTTGACCTTCAAGTATCATAATTTGGAAATACAGTTCGTGCTCACACGCAATGAAAATATGAAAAAAGCGCCTGCGAGCTAAGAGCCGAACTACTGTCGCTGAGAAGCGATTTGAAGGACCAGCGAAATGCTTTCTTACGATTTTAGCCCAACTTATCACTGAGATCATAAACAACTCTGGCTGGACTTTGCGCATAGAATTTGGCATTTTTGAATGGTAGGTTTGTTAATAGGAGGCTCCAACTGTAATCTACTTGGCGACGTTTCTTCAGAAACATTTTTCTATACATTTCACACCTGTTAACTAATTCGGTATCCAATTTAACAAAAAATATGGATAAGGTGTGTCAAAATTTTCTTTTATTTCGTTAGCATATTTTTTATTTTGTCTGCCTGTTTGTATGCGTGCGTGCGTGTTTGAATTTAATAGTATGTCAGTATTTATGAATAGGTTTACCATATTTCTGAAGCAAAAAAAAGGACGCCGCGGATTAGACAAGCTAACTTTGTTTCGATTCCAGGGGCTTAGTAATAGTTTAAACGTTTACCATGCCAATATCGTGAGATTACGAGCTTCATAATTAGCTGTAAATCCTATTAAAATATCCTCTTAGTCGACGTTTGAGCTCATAAAAGCCTAGTATACAAGTTTGTTTCTCTCTGTATTAGGTTCACCACAATTTTATTAGCTCAGAACTTAAACTTGAAACGATTAACTGGTTTTCCAAAAGCAATGGCAACTTCCGACGAAAAACTTATTTGGGTGCCAGTGCTTGATGTCTGGCCGAATGAAGTTGGAGCTCTAAAAGTATTTTCCCATTGGGACAGAATACTTACAAATTACCCAACAGCTGTGGAATCCAACAGGTCCACGGAAGGTGTTTCAAAGCAAATTAACAAATGTGCTATCAAGGGTGGACATTTATCACCAGACGTGTTTTCCTTTGTGGAAGATGTGGATGTGTATGATGAAGCTATGGTGATTTTGTCCCAATATCATATATGCAAGGCACACGCCGGCTACACGGGTTCAGTTGAGCAGTGAAACTATCTCCGAATTTACCCAGGCGCTCAGGTCACTTGCGCAAGATTGTAATTTCAAAGCAGTCAGCGCCGAGCAACACAGAGAGGAGGCGCTGAGAGATGCGCTCATAACAGGGCCATGTTCCGCTAATATTCGACAAAGATTGTTTGACGAATTATCACTGGAAAAAGCTATTCAAATTGCTGATTCTTTGGAACAGGCCGAGAAATTTTCGCATTCGTACCACCAATCATTGCCTCATCAAACAGCCTTTACTTCAATGGATGATAAATTTTCGGTGAACAAAGAAGACCAATTTTCTGAGTTTAGCTCTAATAGTGACCAACACGTAGCTGCTGCAAGAAGACTATTCACAAACAATAAATAGATACACTGCTCTTGACGCGTATCCCTTACCTCGCATAAACAATATAATTAACGAGGTTGCTAAAGGAAAGATTTATATTTTCTTTATATCAATTTTGCAGGGTTCCTTTTGGATTGACTAATGGAGTGGCTGTATTTCAGAGATACATACAGGACTCTTTCATCGAGCGTGAAAATCTTGAAGGCACCCTTGCTTACTTAGATAACGTCACAATTTTTGGGGATGATCAACCACAACATGATAAACGATTAAAAGCTTTTATGAATGGTGCGGAGCGGCAAAGTTTGACATTAAATAAAAATAAGTCTGTATTATTAGTGACTGAACTGAAATTTCTTGGGCATCTGGTATCACATGGCAAAATTCGGCCAGATCCTGATCATTTACAACCTCTTATTAATCTTAAACCACCTAAAGATGGAAGTAATTACCTATCGATCTTAAGATCGGTGAGTATGTTGATAGGTATTTGTCTGTTAGATACACGCGATATCTCACGAAAACGAGGTTGAATCTGTTTCAAATTTTGCATGTGCATTCATCACATCTCGGATCAGGAGCCTATTGATTTTGGATAAATTATGTCGTATAATTAGCGAGTTATTAATTAATTAGTGATGAAGAGATCTGGATTTTTACAAAGCGAGAGATTTTCGAGACGTGCTGAATGTGTGTGTGCGTGTCCGATGCGAAGGATACACACACCTCGAGATCGTATCTCGTGATTAATCTCTAAGCATTGTCCATATCTCTCTTGTAACTTTAACGTCGTCGCGATGCGCAAGTTTCCTTCGAGAAATTTTCCACGCTATTGAGTCAGAGCGAAGGATACACGCCGCGAGATCGTACCTCGTTACTTATAATTACTCTTTAAAGTTTAAGCAATGTCCATATCCCTCTATCAGGTTCGGGGTTGCAGAATTCCTCACCAAAATATCGCTAGGCTGTGTTTGAATAGTCGTCGCAACCCGGGTTAGCGCCGTTGTATTTGACACAAAATATAGGATTGGTAAATAGGCTATTGGCTGGAAACAATCCAGTTTGGATTTGCAGAATTCTTCATAAAAGTATTTCCTCGAGTAGTATTTCGACGACGACGTGGGGAGTTGGCTATTGTTTCCTACATTTTTGATATTGGCTGAAAACTATTCAAAATTTTTCGAATCGAAACCGCAGTTTCTGTTTTGGAGGATCCCCTAACTTTCGATCGATAAGTCTTCGAACTCTGACCGAAATTCTCGTTTAAAACGTTGCTTGGTATTATTTTCCTACTATTCGAAATGGATATCTAAATTTTCTAAAAAATCAAAGCCACTTTCAACTAATACATCATTTCCCCTCAAAGGCAATGCTTTATCTTCTTTTAATCAATTGAAAGCTGATTTGTTAAAAGCGTGCTTGGGGTGCATATATGAGGATGAACCGTTTGTTATTGAGTGCGATGCTTCCAAATTTGCGATTGCAGCCATATTGAGGCCAAAAAGAAGGCCGGTTGCCTTTAACTCTCGAACACTCGGTAGGTCGGAATTAAGGCATCCGGCCGTAGAAAAAGAAGCGGCGGCAATTGTTGAAGCTGTAAGAAAATGGGGATATCTTTTGCATGGGAAAAAGTTTAAACTGATAACTGATCAAAAAGCTTTGGCTTACATTTTTCGGAAAAAGCATAAAAGTAAAATTAAGAATACAAAGTTACAATTGTGGAAACTAGAACTTTCTGTATTTGACTATGAAATTGTTCATCGCCCAGGTGTAGAAAATGTGGCACCAGACGCATTGTCAAGAATTTTTGCTAGCAACACTTGTTGTGCTACGAGTCTAAGAGAAGTTCATACTCAATTGGGTCATCCTGGTGTTCGTCGATTACTTCATTTCATACGCTCTAAATCTTTGCCTTTTTCTGTTGACGATGTGAAGAAGGAATGCGCTAATTGTCGACAATGTGTCCAAATAAAATCCGACTTCTATAGATTCGATGGGAGCCATCACTTGGTCAAAGCTACTCGGCCGTGGGAGAGAATTAGTATTGATTTTAAAGGTCCCGTCGCGGGAAAACGGCGATATTTGCTCGTGGTATTGGACGAGTATATTAGATTCCAATCTGCAATCACTGTCACTAAATGTCTCGCATCATTATTTTCATTGGTTGGTCTACCGGAGTATGTTCACAACGCCAGAGGAACTTTCTTTTTGGCTAATGAACTGAGACAGTTTCTTACTAGAAAGGGTATAGCGACTAGCAATACAACCCCTATCACCCGAAAGGGAATTCTCAATGCGAAAGAGCAAATCAGAATATATGGAAAACTATCAAACTAATGCTGTTATCAAGAAATCTGCCTGGGAGGAAGAAGTTGAGCTTCTTGAAGCTAACTCCGAGTACTCGTTAATCCGTTATCCCGATGGTCGAGAATCTACGGTTTCAACGAGTGATCTGGCGCGATTCCTTGAAATTGTACAATCTGACTACAAGCAATTGGAATTTGAAAAGTCTAAACCCATACCGGAATCAACTCCTAAAGATGTGCCATTCCGTTTTGAGAATCCCGATTTGAAGAACGATGACACAATCCCTTCTGATGACTTAGTTGAGGTAGCGATAAAACTGCTACTCCAATTAAGAAGGAAGAGATGCCTATTCATCGGTCGAGCCGTTTCAAAAGGGCGTCTGATCGTTATGGAGACTGGGCCTCGTAATTGGGCGACTTTTGAATTCATTTATTTCCGGTTAACGTTTCCATACTTGAGTTATTATTATACTTTCATCAGCTGGGGAGAATGTGGTGATTTATGGCTTGAAATCTAGCAACGGCTAAAACAACCACGACATTTGACCCTGGTGACGTATACTGTTCGTTCTTTAATAGCATGGTGTTTTGATTTGAAAGTCATTCTTTGGTTTGTGCTGCTTTAAGACTCTTAGTCGACGTTTGAGCTAATAAAAGCCTAGTATACAAGTTTGTTTCTTTCTGTATTAGGTTCACCACACCGTTTAAGAATGGGCAATGATATAGCTTCCAAGTTATCAATCAAATTATAGTGATTTAAAGCGTAAAAAATAAAGTTTTGTTTCACCTACCGAAAGTAGGCTTGCACGTAATTTACGGATTTACGTAATTATTTGGAGTTACGGAAGGGAAGTTACGAATTACGAAAAGTCGTAATTATTGCATTGAAACGAGCTTTCTTCAAAGCAGTCAATTTCGTCGATTGCGAAAAATGAAAGCTCAACAAATAGAAGAAGTTAGAGTTCCGGTATTCGCAGCCGTTTTTCTCACTTTTCTCTCTCTTGTTACGTAGGTGAAGGAAGGCATGACGCGTTGCTATTTACTAACCTATTATCAACTTATCTGGCATGGCCAATGTAAATTATTAACGTAGTTAAGGGGGAAGAACTGAGTAGGGCCGTTTGACGCCAACACACCTGGTTTTAACTTCTCCCGCAACTTAACCGTAGATAAGGGATAGAATTGCGTTGAGACCGATTGACGCCAACACACCTGGTTTCAACTTCTCTCGCATCTTATCTAGCATGGCCATGGCCAATGTACATAATAACCGTAGATAGGGGGAAGAATTGTGTTACGACCGATGGACGCTAACACGCCCGATTTCAACTTCTTCGGGCGAAATGACTAATGAACGCAGGAGATCAATCTATCAAACATGGTCTATCAAACATTTGTATCCATTTTACTTTTATTTATTATTTACTTGTTCCAGTTTTCCGTTACTTATGGTATATATGTTCCGTTTCTATTTTATAGTCACGCATTTAAATAGTGGGAATTCCCCACCAAGTGTGGATTAGCAATGCTTAACCATTTTTTATTGTTAATAACAAACACTTGATATATAAACATGGAATATCATACTGTTTTTGGCTGTTTTATTTCAGACTTGGGGTATAAACAGGAAAATATCCATAAACTTTCAACACGACGATCTTGTGAAATTTAACGAAGAGCTTTCGCGACGAATTGGAACCAAATAAGCGAAAAGAGCGATTGATCACTCGCGCCAATACCTCGCCGTGATAATTAATGTCGCGCCTATCAAATAGCAATATGACGACAAAAGAGAGATTGCGTAATGAACCAACGCAACTTCGTCTTCTCGGCATCGGTAAAGCGATTGAGACGACAGAGAAACAACAAAACGACGGATTCTTCGCGGACCGCTAAAAAATTTAACTGCTATCAAATATGAGCCAGTGTGTTTATTCTGTGCGAGATCCATTTTCTATTACAAAATCTTGATGTTCTGTTAACGGTCTTATCGTTATATATCAGTCCGGACTTGGCCTTGCTCATGATGTTTTTCACAATTCCTCTCAATATTTCGGCCATATATGATTAACTGTCTTACCAAATGCGGCAATTTATTTTGATTTATCGTCGACTTGAATACCACCGGCACTCGACCAAATTTGTGTCAATATTGGCCGATAGGATCGCCGACTTGAGTTAGCAAATAAATGTCGTGAGTGTAAAATAAATGTCACAAAATGCATTGTTTTGCGATATAACTTTGTATTTTCGGAGAAGGCATATCATATAAGTTCGGTATTTCAATTATACGCAAATAAATAATATTTGATCTAAATTTATTGCAAATAATGTTATAAACAATCAGTCCGCGAAATGATTAAATGTAAAATGAAGCATGGTAATCGGAATATCGTCAATAAGTCGACATCAATAATTATTATTATGAAATGCTAGCAAGGCAGTAATGTCGGATAATGCAGAAGACGCTGCAAAAACAAGTCTTCGTCGCGTCGTTCATAATAAATTCGTCGTTGGTTAATAAATTAGAAACCCGTAATTTTTATTCAGTACTAAGGTGGTTTTAAAAAGCTATCGTTTTCATAAATATCCGTCCGTATACCAGTGTCGGTAATGATAAAATAAAATTGATCGCATAAAAATGGGACGGTTAATTTGCGAAGGTGATAAAGGAAAACCAAAGCTAACACAAAAAATAAAAATCAGAATAAAATTAATTTGAATTCACTCCTTGATATTTGTCTTTAACATCTGCCGACGGCGTGTAGTACTGCCAAGAATATGAAAACCCAACTTCAATGTCCCATTCGGAAAAGAAGTGGATTCAATTGGTTGTTATGATAGGTTTAAATGCGTGGAAAAATATCGCAATTACGGGGTCGTTACGTAATTGATTTTGCCGTAATTACGGAATTGATTTTTGTCAATTACGTGCAAGCCTAACTGAAAGCTTGTCAAAGTTCAAGGTGTTCTTCGTTTATTTTTGGTATTTTATAACACCGTATTTCAGTCGTAATATTTTCTCCATTATCTTCAGATTCACTCCTTTAATTTCCGTCACTTCGCCAATGTTCGCATAATAAGGCGAGGAAAATTAATAACAACGTTCCCATGGCATAAGACTCTCGTGTGCAGAAGACCGCACTCGATTTTCCCTTGAAAAATGCCGATATTTAGACTCAATATTGCATTGCAGTAAAATAAATGTTATACTTCATAGAATTTAACCGCACATGGGATATTTCAAGCGGTGATACCTTGTTGTTGTTATATGTTTTATGGCGCATATAACTTCAGTGTTTTTTTTTGCGCCATTGACCAATTCGAATTCAAAAATACTATTTTAACATTTAAGAATACTGTAATCTTAGTGGCAGCACTGCGATAGGGCGCTGTCAGTGTTGTAATAACAAAACAAAATTTGACGAATTCGCAAGATCGCTAAACTACGAATGAATACTAGACATATTCAGGCAGTTTACCACGTATTTTTATATGTGCAGATTGCCGTGATAGTTCAAAGTAGCGATGAACACAGTTAATATAGAAATACATTTCAAGTGCTGGAATCGATCATGAATTGAATGCTTAGCTAAACATAAGAATCATTGTCAGCTGTTTCATGTAGTGACGTGATCGCAATGCCTGTATCAGAATCCGTTGCATGGGAAATTTCGATATCAAGCTACAGATTATCAACAGCGTTTTTTCCACTTTCACTCGGAGCGAGGCTTTCTAAGTGTACAAACATTACTGATACGCGTACGATGTTTTTGTTCGGACTCCGCATTGCATGCTCAATTAAATTTCATTCCGAGTTGAGGTGGTTGATATGGGGTGAGAACTCGCAATTTTAACTCGCGAAGCCTTAAGCCCAGCAAAATTATAAACTTACGACATAAGGTATCTGTTTTACAAAATAACTATTTTGCGTTATTTAGACAATTTTGCTATAAAAGCTGAAGAGGCGAATATTTTTCTTTGTCTGCAAAATACTTTTTCGGCTTACTCCGGATTCGCATCAATGAAATTACTTCAAAAATCAATCAAAAATTAACTACCCACACTATTCCGCAGAGCAGTAATATTCGGCATGCGGTTTGAATAGAACACTCGTAAAGGACCGTTGTCCGCCAGTTGAGTAGTCCTGTACTACTCAAAAAGAACAAAATATTTCCGATTTAGCATTGTTTACTCAATTCCATTACAACATGACTGAGGAGGTTGGCGTATGATATGAACTTCAGATGTTGAACCTGTCTCGCCACCTTCAGGCTGCAGCGCCAAACATAGTAGGGCATAACACCCTATACACTTGATTTTGTAACTCTAAAATAGACCTTATTCATTTAAAACCCATCCTACGCGCAAATAAAAGTGACGTAAAAATTTTTTTTTAACATTAGCTCTTATGGGAAATGTGATCACCAGAGCAGAAATTTGCATTTTTGGGATTTTCTAGCAATATCTTAGTATGAACGTGGGCAGTTTTGACGATAGAATATTTTTTAGATAGTTTTCGATACTTTTATCACTATAAACACGGTCGAGATTTTTTATAATCGTTCATCGAAATTTTAATGGGCGTGGTGTTTCCACTGACGTCACTCTCGCTTTACCATGACATTCGGCCAACATTGCTACAGTACGTTAAATATGCGCGTCAACGGAGGCGGTAATGTAACCGTGGATACTGGAAGCGTTGAAGGTTGACGGTTCAACGCATCTATACCTGTACAGCTGGATACCATATACTGAAGGCGAGCTGACAGGTTACCGTATCTTAACCACCGGTACCATTTGTTTCAGAAGCGTTAGGACAGTACCGTACTGCAGTAGGAATACGATTCGGGTTGGACTCATCGCCATCGTTGAGGGGGGGGGGGGGTCACATACCGTAACGCAGTAACGGCTGAGCGGTTAAGGCTTATTCCATCATCAAGTCCATGCTTTGAAGAAAATTAACTAACCAGTTCCATACCGGTAACCGACATGGACGAGATGAGACGACGTGGTTCGTCCTATAGTTAGGCCGCCTTATTTTCCTCTCCTCGGGATATATATGTAAATCCTATTCAAAAAAATCGGTAGCGGTAGTTAATCTTTATTCAGGTAACAGACAAATGCATAACTGATCCTAATATTTCCAGTAACGGTATACTGCAACCTCCATTTCGTTTAACGAATACAATAGGATAGGACTTACATATTTATCCCGGGGGAGGGGCTTAATCATATGGCGAACAACGGCCTCTCGTCCGGTTACCAGTCCAGGTCTGGTATTGGTTAGCCAGTTATTTGTTTTCGGAAACATGGACTTGATGGTGGAGGAAGCCGTAACCGACCGGCGGTCACGTGAACCACCCTACGGCAGCGAGGAGTAAAAGCTTTACCTCGCCAGTCTTCCTGTAGTTGTTATAAGATTATTTACAGTTAACACATATATTCTAAAATCTTCATCCAACAATGCCACAATATACTATGGAGGACATAATGCGGTGGAATGTAGACAGTTTGAAGATTTTTTTGAGAAGATATGGACTTGCGACATCAAAAACAAACAAAAGCTGAGTTGGTTGCCCTTGCATATGCAACACAGGCAATGAACTTGGAGATAAAAAAGATCCCGCAGGAGACGGGATAATGGAACGATTGTTAGAGGATTTTGTTCTTGTACTGCAGGGTAAGATTCCTACAGAATGTATTTTGTAAAAGGTACCCCCAAAGTATGAGTACCAGGTTAGGCCTTCAACTTAATGTAAAATAGGCGAACAAAAATAATTACCTCCTTTCGGTACACATACTTCAGGAGCACCTCATAAAGTACTATTTTTAATTGTTAATAACTTTGCTAAAATCCATTTTGGATTGTGAAATTTTAGTAGATTATTGTAAATTGACAAAACTGCAGGTTGTAGAATTATGGTTAGAATGAAAATTTATAAAAGCGCTAAGGTTGTAGTTTTCAGCTGAAAACTCTATGCTGATGTGAGAGATTAGATGGATACTGCATTTATAATAATTTCTCTGTCCTTAAACATCTTCTTATGATATAATTATTCGTGACATTATTTATTTTTCAATACTTGGAATACATCAAACATGTAATCATGTAGCAAGTCTTCTGCTAAAAATGGAGCGTGCTTCAAATCAGGCGTGCACTTCCTTACCATGTACTTGAATTATTCCCTCAAAAAAATTAAAAATTGAACCGAGTGAACTACGACATTTAGTAATGAAGAAGCCAAAATACGGAGAAACAGGTGAGCCTCATTTGTATAAAATTTATACTATAAATTATAGTGTACTGAGGTAATGGAAAGATAATGGGAAACATTTCTCGAACTTCACATTACCTACGAATCCAGAAACTTCAAACAACCAGCTTCCACTACATGGAATAGCAGCTACACTAATTTTCGAAAGGCACTGCACTGTTTGTTAATTTACTTTTTGTTTTTATTTCTGCCAGATTGCTGAAATGAAATGATTGATAATGGGGCAATATCATTCAGAGGGAGATGAATTTCTTTCTATATACTTAATCTATTATATTCATTTCAGTCAAAAGAAAAATTTGTCGAGAGAGTGATCCTATAAGTGAAAAAACACTAAGTACAGAGCAGTGGCTGGAATGTTTGAAAGATGTTGGAAAGAGTAGTTGTTTCAGCATAGCTCATGCTTCAGTGTCTCAAGAATTGATGTTCGAAAATGCAGAGAAAGAGGAGAGTAAATCTGATAAGTTTTTAAGTATGAAGGAGGTTTGGAAAAATAGTCTTACAGCGGCTACAAGAGATGAGGTTGAAGATTTGGAAAGGAGGACAAAGGGTCAGGCTACTAATAATGATTGAAAAATGGCACGCAAAAATAGGCTGACAGCCTCAAATTTTCATGAGGTAGTGTGTAAGGTCAATAGTTTAAATTTAGGCAAGCATGTTAGACTCAATATAATATTAGACAAAGTGTTCGCCTACAAAAAGAAATAGGTCACTTACCTGCAGTTAAATATGGCGTGAAAACAGAAAATATTGCTGACGGTGTTTTGGAAATTAAATGTCCATACAGCTTGAGAGATACGTCTCCTGCATGCTCTCCGCCACCATATATTGTAAACCAAAGCTAAAAACCACACACCCATACTATTTTCGAGGTCAAATGGCCATTTCAAAAACTAAGTGGTGTGACTTTTTTGTTTACTCTGTACATGGTCATATTAGATGTAGAATTATGTTTGATGAGAGTTTTTGGATGGGTATAAAGCCCAAGTTGAGATATTTTTTCAATGAGTTTGTTGCTCCCAAGTTGCTTTGACTAGAGTAAAAAATTGTTTGCATATTAATTAAGAGCATTGATATTAATTGAATTTTTCTTTATGGTTATCCAGAACCAAATTAGTCCAGTTTTTTTTACATTTATTAGTTCTTTTCATGGAGGCGGCCAGTATATTTTTATTTTTGAATTTCTAGATATTCACACTTGGTGAAAACCTGAGCTCTGGTTATTTTAATGTGAAATATAATATCCTTTTTTAATCAATACTTTTTGTCACTTCAGCTTCAATTAATTTCTACTTTTTTACCCCCCATAACGGATTGAAATTTTTTGTATGGTGACTTAGGCCTAAGTTGCACTGAACAGATGTAAGTTTCGGACATTTCATTTCTGATGTTCAAGCCCATCATATTGGAACTTAGAACTATCTTTTTCCAAGATTTTTTAATCAATACTTTTTGTCACTTCAGCTTCAATTACTTTCTGCTTTTTTTTTACCCCCCACAAGGATTAAAATATTTTGTATGGTGACTTAGGCCTAAGCTGCACTGAACAGATGTAAGTTTCGGACATTTCATTTCTGATGTTCAAGCCCATCATATTGGAACTTCGAACTATCTTTTTTCAAGATTTTGAGGCTTTGAGTCATTAAAATCCTGAATTTCTCAATAATAAACATTTTAGCTGTACTTAGGCCCAATATTTATTATAGTCTTGAGTCCAGCTAAAATTTTTATTACTGAGAAATTCAGGATTTCAAGACCACCTTGTAGGGCATGGCTCAAAACCCCAAAATATTAAAAAATGTGACTTGTGACATATAAACTGAAGTTTGAGCAAAGCAGCGCTGTCTACTCACAAATATAAGTGGAAAGTAGCAGTGAGGAGTTCGCCTATTATAATGGATGGGAATATTTTGCAGTACACAATCGTTCATTTCTTCTCCATGATGAAAGTATGAACTTGCACAAAAAATCGCATTTTAGAGATGCCAAAAACTGATACAAGTGGGGGCACCCTTTGAGAAATCTAACTTGAACTTGATGAATCAAACTAAATACGTTCGATTGGTACATCAAGGTCATTTTTGGGGGTCAAGCAATCGCCATTACAACAAAAGAAAGTCGACTCCATGCACCATAATCTACTACGAGACCAGACATTTGCATCAGTGTTTTGAATACATATGCATCTGAACATTATTAGAAAAAACAAAAGTTTCACATTAAATGTCAGACGCCATGTTGGCGCAGTCACTTCATGCGCTGCTCAAACTCTTAACTGTGGTTTATCGGCCATCAATGAGGTTTTTAACTTTCTACAAATATGTCCTGCGAGCCTATCACTTGCAACCCTTAATTTTTAGTCCATCCCTGGAGTGGGCATATGATTTGTAAGAGTACAAGTGACAAAATGATGCTGATTACATACAGGAATTGTATAATGAATGGGGATGTGGATATACAGCAAAACTAGAAGTACCATTCAATGTCAAATTAGGTAAAAAAAATGATTATGAAATAAATCATTATTTAAGGCAGCAGAGGAGTAAGCAAATATAAATAAACTATTATTTGGGTTTCACTCAAATATAAAAAGCAGATTTTGCTAATAGTCCTTAATAGATGAATAGATCAGCAAGAGTTTAGCCTCAAAAATAAAAGGCAGTTTTTGCAAATCCACAATAGTCCTCAAAAGTGAGTATAAATTTGAAGAAATAAACTATTATGTGAAGCAGCAATGGTTCCGCCCTAAAAATACACAAGTAGGACTCAAAATATAAATATCAAGCAATGGCTCGGCAGCAAAGGCAGTTTTAAATACAAAGAAACAAATTCACATAAGTCAGTAATGGTTCTGCTTCACAAATAAAAGGCAGTTTGCAAATAAACAAATAGTGCTCAAAATAGAAATATCAAGAAATAAACTTATTTAAATCAGTAATGGTTCTGCCTCACAAAAAAGGCAGTTTTTGCAAGTAACAAATAGGGCTCAAAAATAGAAATATCAAGAAGTAAACTCATTGAAATCAGTGAAGGCTCAGCCTCACAAATAAAATATAGTTTTTGCAAATATGCATGTAGGTATTATACAGGGTGTCTCAAAAGTAAGTACCGGTATACACTTTTAATTTGCTTTTCAGGTACTCGTGATAAAGCATTCATTTCTTCGGGAAACATAGTATGGATAAGTAGTAAAATTTAATAAGTATTGTTTACACTTTTTGTCAACCCACAGAATGACAATAAGATTAACCCCAAAAATGAGGAGCAAAATTGCTGATTGGCAAAAAGCATGTAGATTAGCAAGGCAAACTTAGCGCCTCTTTAACAGAGAATTACAAATTAATTCAGCTTCGAATGTTTTCCTCAAGAGAATTTGAATTTTCACCTCATTTCTCAGGTTAATTCCCCTGTCATTTATGGTTTGTTTCTTTGGGGTCGCAATGAACAACTCTGTACAATCTAAGATCAACCTGACTTTATTGTATGGTCATATTCTGAACTTTTGGGGTAAATTCATGATATGATAGCGTGATGGATTATTGATAAGGCTTTTCATCTGATGTGACAAAAATTTCAACATATTTCCGATAACCCTTGATGCAGTCGCTTGGGATACATGAAATCTTTCAGCTAGGTCTGCGATTAACGATCCGAGTCTTAGCCTCATTAAAGTCATAATGAGTTGTTGAGAAAAGCTCAGTTTATGCATCCGGGTAGACATTAAGATATTGGAGCTGATAATACGTTTTCTTGGTGCGTTGCCTTTTAAAAAGTTTGTCCTTGGTGCCATGCTTCTTAAAAGGTTTGTGATTTTGTCTAAAACTTTTTTTGAAGGAAACCCAGAATAAAATGCCACGGACTTGTTTGTATGTAATGGAGGTAGAGCAGTAACTTTCCGAAATGAACATTTTAGTTTGGCAACTTCGGATCTCAAATTTCTATTATTTCCTCGTAATTTGGCATTCTCAATCTTAAGACTTTTGATGACTTGAGCAAGTTTTCCCATATCTGCATTTAGGCAATAATTATGTTCGAAATTTAAATTTGTGGGAACAGCCAAAAGTTCAGTTCAACGTTTTTTACATTTTGGTGCACAAGACGCCTTATAACTGGGCAAGCATCTTTTATTTGATACGATTAATGTTTCATATCCCATGCACAGAGTTGGATATGGGTTACTTGAAGTGGGTCTCCCGTCTACAAAATGAATGGAACATACTCGAGAATATTTTGTTGGCTGCCAATTCAATACACACTTACTACTGCCCGGTTCTTTTCTATTTATGTTACGTTTCCAATTCTGTTGACCTTCCGGGTCTTTCAGTTCAGTTGGAAAAGGATGAAGCTCAAACGGTGGAGTACAAATACAGCCTTCTTCACCTTTCGATACATTTTGAATGGGGCAGTGGGATGATTTCCACTTCTTAAGTTTATAGGCATGATTGGTGCATTTGATGACACAGCAAACTCGGCCTGACATCTTGTAAATGATATGTTATATAATATACCGTACAGTAGGATCTTAATGTAGAAATTATTTGAATATTACATTTCCAACACGATAATTGATTTGTCACATACCAGGTACTGTTAAGTCTAAAACTGTATAATAATTACCATACAGTCCCAAGCATACCGGTACCGGCACCAGTATAGCATCAAAAAGTGAAAACTAAAACTTTTGTGGGTAGGATACGGTAAGTCGTTTACAAACAAACATTAATCTAACCATCATATTACTGTATTACATAAAGTGTAAAGTCAATACCGGTACCGTACGTTACAGGTACCGTATATGTCAGCAAGCTTGTAGAGAAAGGTCGCTCGTTCTATCGGTAAGACATGTGCAAAGCCAATAACGAGAAGTTAACCTGACTGAATACGTGAACAGACTGCCATTTCAGCATAACTGCAATAGCGAAAATAGGTCTTTCACTAAATGCTAAGCGACGACATGTCAGTATTCAGTTACCGGTCCTACATAATGAGAAGAACGAGCAACCGGCGCGCATTTTATCGCAGACCACAATGCTATGGTCGAATGTCATGGTAAAACGAGAGTGACGTCAGTGGAAACACCTCGCCCATTAAAATTTCGATGAACGATTATAAAAAATCTCGACCGTGTTTATAGTGATAAAAGTATCGAAAACTATCTAAAAAATATTCTATCGTCAAAACTGCCCACGTTCATACTAAGATATTGCTAGAAAATCCCAAAAAATGCAAATTTATGCTCTGGTGATCACATTTTTAATAAGAGCTAATGTTAAAAAAAAAATTTTTAAGTCACTTTTTTTTGCGCGTAGGATGGGTTTTAAATGAATAAGGTCTATTAATGAAGTTCACCAAATGTCGAGTAAAAGAATATATTCGCTTCAAGAGTGAATTGCATTATGTTAAAAAAAATTGAAAGTTTCAAATACAACAGCCCGCAGCAATATTCTTAATTATATAAAAAGAATAATTTATGATCTATATTCGGCCTGACAGCGTCATTAACCTTGTGTGATCATCGCGCAATATGAGATATTTTAAAATCCACAATACGAATAAGGCTCTGAAAGAGCAGACAATGATACGTAGAGACATTATGTTTTTTATACGACTATAATCTTTCTCATTTGCCTGCTAAACAAACTTTTTTACGTCACGAATACGGCGATGGACATGGGTTTGTACTCGAAATCTTAAAATTGCAACGCAAATACAACTAGATCTCACGCTCTAACCATCGCGCCTGCAAATATTGTAACTTTAGATTAATAAGTCTAGGACGCAAATAACCCCAAAGACATTAATTATTCAATATTTCTTGGGAAAAAGTATATGGATTGAGATAACGACCGAGGCGAAATATGAAATCAAGGCATATATCCCGTGAATATACGATCTGCCTTTTATTGAGGATTTTCAAATTTCTAAAAAAAATTCACCCGTACGTGACTCACAATTGTACTACATGTAAACCGGATAGAGGAGTTGATAATTATCAGAATAATCGGGAATATTTATGAAATTAGAATGAAAGAAACTTCGTTTATCCCTGTTAACTTGTATTAGGAAAATCATCACCATTGATCCAATACTTCTTTCGTAAAATATTACAGATTATTAGACTTGATATCCAAGGCTACTTTGATACCAAATGGGGAGACCCAAGAAATATCAACTATAACTAAAATCGTTCGTCAATGTCAAGTTAAAACGTTGGTGGTGAGTATTTATAACTTTGAAGAATTATGTTGGAAAAGTTCAAGAAAAGTATTGCAGAAGCCGGTGCAGGATCTCGAAATAACATACAATAAATACTGACTGCTCAGAATTGTACTTATGCTCATTTTTTGTGGCGTACAAATTGTTTTTGTAGTAAACTTTTTCAATTAAGCGAAAACAACGTGGAAACGTTTTCCTAAATAAATGTTCAAGCTGATTTGCATTTGAAATAAGTGCAAAATCTTTATGTTGATTTGCATTCAAACTTATCATTTAAAATATATGTGAAATTCTGAATAATATAAAGTAATCAGATACAGAATGTGTCATTTGTATGCGGTGTACGACTTAAAACAAATAAAATATAGAGAAAGCAATTAACGGAGTTAAAAAAGAAGGACTCAACTGATAGCGATAAATGAGAAGAAAAAAAAACGTTTTTCTTCATCAGTCCCGTATTTTCTAGCTTGGCACCTATGTTGAGTATTGACAATGTAAAAATTTCTATCTCGCCAAGTTGAGAATTCTCCTGACTGGTCGAGATTGTAGATCATGGGTTTACAAACCATACCCACCACTTTACCCAGGATGTTAATTAGACAGACAATTCCAGAAAGTTGTCGGTAATTTCAAAAATAGCAAATTCCAACGTGCTATTTGTAAGTGAATCAGTGTAAAACAACTCGTGTTCAAGCCTTGAATTGAATACTATGCCCAATCGCGAACTGTTCTTTTCGGGATTTTTAGGCAGACCTTGGGATTTTTCTAATTGGTATATTCAATACTAAAAGAATAACTCAAAGTTGACAAATACAGAGATCGCAAAAATTCGAACCTTGTAATCAGGCACTTTATCGCGTATTGTCCGCAGTTTGTCATAGTATTTTAGCGTAGTTAAATCAAACCTGAATAAAACAGCGAATATTGACAAATCAACTGGTGAAGAGACACACTGAAAACCTTGTTACAATTCCAAGAATTGACTCAGATCGCTTTCTTCAATATGTCCAGCATTTTTCACTAGAGCGTCGATTGAGAAAGTAATTTTAAGATATGAGTATATAATTGTCTTTCGTCCTAAAAATTTTGTACTATTATTTCTTGTATCTTGTTCAAATTAGAAATGTCCAAAATTTGACTACAGAAATTATTAAAAATTACATCATTGGCTAGTATTTGGCAATACGTTTGCCCATAACTAGACAAAAAATGCGTAAGGCCTTGCATGCAATTGAGATTCAAGTCAGTGAAAAGTTTCATTCGGTTCCTATTGCTATTACCGTATTTAAACGGACGATAATAATTTTTTCTTTTCGAAAATCGATCTTGCGTCTAGTAAACCGATGCGCCTAATGTAAGGATTGCGTAGTTCGTTATGCTTTGTTGCCAACAATCAAAATTAGTACGGGTTGTGTCTTACAGACGTCCAGCTCGAGCACATGCTAACAACTGAATTAAAGTAATGCTATTCAACCCATCAAACAACGCGAACGGGCGTTCTCAAAACCGGAATCAAACAGCGAACAATAACAAATTCAACTGGTAAGGACTAATAGGCTCACTGAAAACTCATCACAATTCCAAACATTGTTCCAGACGTCTTACTAGGATTTGTCTAAAATGTAAATAAGAACGGCTGAAAAAGTAATTTTTTGACTTCCAAAAAAATTTTCTGTTCACATTTTTTTGTAGTTTCACAGCAAAAATTTGGTACTATGATTTCTCGTCTCTTGTTCAAATTAGAGCACTCTACTTAGAATTAATAAAATATTGTTTTAAAAAAAAAATCTGGCTAGTATGACCTATAAGATTACCCCTAACTGGGCAGAAAATCCGTGAGACATATAACATAAATAAGATATATGGTTCTTTATATAACACTCGAGTCAGTGAAAAGTTTCACCCGGTTGCTATTACCGTATTTCACGCATAATAGGGTACACTTTCAATTCATTTTCCACCCGAAAATGTAGAGTGCGTCTAATGTACAGATCAAGGAATTCTTTATGCTTTATTACCTCAAAACCAGTGCCGGTTGTGTCTTATAGCGCGATGTGACTTATGGGCCGTAAAACACGGTAATTCTATTTGGCGTTAGGGTTTGCTAAGTTTTTCAGTTACATTAATGATAATATATGTAACGAACCTGCCGTGCATGGAGAGTTTGTTCCAGTTTCCAATAATCACAAATAACTGATCGCTTTTGTTGGAGGAAGGCAATCCTTTTATAACTCATCGGACTAAGCATAAGTATCTGAAGTAAGTAAATATCTGAAACAGCTAAACACTGCAACTGCAAGTCGGTTTTAAATGTTTTTTTCGTGTTGACCTTCAGGTAACAACCTTTTCATATAACTTACTAATCTAACCTAAATCTATAACGGCTGGGCCAGATCAGAATTCTCTTTGACCTGCTACTGCCATGATGGTGGGCAGGGTTGCCAGACCCCAGCGATCAAAAAACGACAAATCAGTACATAAAAAAAGCCAGAAAAGGCCCACAATTTTACTAAGTACAAAAGCCCCACGATTTGTCAGATTTTTAGGCCCTCTGCAACGTACTGATGATGATGTAGAGCCATCAGTTCATTCAGTGAAACATACAAATAGAAAGTAAAGTTCCTATAGAACTGTAGAAAGTAAAATAAATATCAAGCGGACAGCATTATTTTACCATTCAATATATACAATACCCGGTGCCGCTTCAGTCTGTCAGTATGTAATATACCTACATGTTTCTAATTAGACTTGTGATATACCCTAAAAAATTCTTCCTATATCAGACTTTACTATTGAATATTTTTTTTTTTTTAATTTATAAACCATCAATTTTATTAAAAGATTATCTTACCGCTCACAGGTGGACCACTGATATCTAATTCAGTAATTTTTGCTTGACAGCTTGAACATCTGTCTGAGCAGCTGCAGAAACTGCAATCATTTCTTATTGGGTATGGTTAAGAGTTAATGTAACAAACAAGGAAATCGATGCTCCTGGAAATCCTAATGTTAAGTAGCTAATAAGTACAGGTAATTGTTCAGTTGTTACACACTAAATATTGTATTTCATAGGATTTTGATAATAGACACTAGAATAGACTTGAAAAAAGCCAAACGGAAATTCTGACGCCAAACGCGTTTAAAACAAAGCCAAAAATGGCGAATTTGGCGTTAAAAAAGCCAATATGGCCACCCTGATGGTGGTCAGTGAAACATGTCTAGCAAGCCGAACTCAAAGCAGTGGGCACGAAACTCAGTAGCCTTATGGGCCAAATACTTAAGACTAGGGCCCGACCGATATATCGGCCTTGTTTTTCACAAATTTTGAACTATCGGTATCGGCTAATTTTACCGATAGTTATCGGCTAATCACGTGACTGCCAAAGTGTCAAAATTGCGCCGGGAAAGCAGTTTTATCGCTTGTTTAATTCGAGAGCGGTTCTGCGTGAAACTCTTTTTCTTCACTATTTCTATTTCTCTCCTATCAAAAGCGGTTTCACGGACGATTGCGACACGGGATTTCACACTTTGCAAGCAAGTTTGCAGCGTGGTGGCTTACAAATCGAAGCGATAGAACACGTGAACGGCTTATTTGTGTCAAATAATATACGCTAGATTAAATAGAGAATTTTCGCGTAGTTTACACGGCGCTTGATTTCCCTTGCGCTTTAGTTGTTGAAGGTTGCCGGGAAAGCAGTTTTATCGCTTGTTTAATTCGAGAGCGGTTCTGCGTGAAACTCTTTTTCTTCACTATTTCTATTTCTCTCTTATCAAAAGCGGTTTCACGGACGATTGCGACACGGGATTTCACACTTTGCAAGCAAGTTTGCAGCGTGGTGGCTTACAAATCGAAGCAATAGAACACGTGAACGGCTTATTTGTGTCAAATAATATACGCTAGATAGAGAATTTTCGCGTAGTTTACACGGCGCTTGATTTCCCTTGCGCTTTAGTCGTTGAAGGTATTATTTAACTTCTTGTATTGGTATGTTATAGATGGCTGGTTCTAGCGGTAAGAGCAAAGTATGGGAATACTTTGTATGCCACAGTGATGGTGTACTTTGTAAAATATGCTCATCATTGTTAAGTCAAGGTTCCGCCGATTCCAAAAAGAAAAACACCAGTAATTTGTGGAGTCATCTCAGATCGAAACACAAGAGCAAGTATGATGAGATTTCGCAGACGCAGTTAACGCGAAAAAGGCCAGCTGAAGCTTCCCAGTTTAATCGGCAACCTTCATGGGAACACATATTGGATAAATTTAATAAATGGCATGGAAATGACGCAAGAACGAAATCACTTGATAATATAATAATGGAGATGATAGCCACTGACAACAGGCCATTTGCAATAGTGCAAGATGATGGATTCCGCAGGCTAATAGAAACCATTGAACCTCGCTACGCCCTAAAGACTGAGAAGTATTTCAGAACAGAAATGCTGCCACAAATATATGAACTTGTGAGCCAGAAAATAATGACTCTTCTCGTGACAGAAAATGCTGGCGATGGATTGGCATTTACTACAGCTACAGGGGTGGTGACTCCACTACGACCCATGGGCCGGGGCCACGGCCCATCTAATTGGGCCACATGGGCCGTGGCCCATCAAGCTATGGGCCGCGGCCCCGTCAGGAAAAACTCAATTATCTTACCAAAATTTTCAATTTTCACAAAATTGTCAATATTCGGACCAAAAAATAAACTCCTGTAGTATGTGTACCAGGTTAGGGTTAGGGCAAAATTTTGTTCAGATTTTTACATTATAGTTCTATTATGAGTTTGGGGACTGTCTGTGTTAGCCAAGTGAATAGTTCCTTTACACAACTTGATGGGCCGCGGCCCATAACCTGATGGGCCTAGGCCCAATTTGATGGGCCGTGGCCCCGGCCCATGGGCCGAAGAGGAGTCACCACTTCCACTCTACTACAGACTGCTGGTCAGGACCAACAGAATCACTTATGAGCTTGACTGTTCATTTTATAAATTGTAATTGGGAAAGATTCCAAATTGTATTAAACATCAAGGCCATGCATGGCTCGCATACTGGAGAGTACATAGGAACCACTTTTTTGGATTTACTGCAACAGTGGAATATTGACAAGAACCGTGTGTTCCTAGTTCTTCGTGACAGCGGGGCAAACATGGTAAAGGGTTTAAATATGGTAGAACTTCCCAACCTAAGCTGCTTTGCCCATAGCCTTCAACTTGTTATTAATGATGGGCTCCAAGCACAAAGAGCTGTGTCTGACCTCTTGGCAAAAGTAAGGAAGATTGCCACACATTTCAACCATTCGGTTTTGGCCAAACAGCGACTACAAGATATACAGCAGTCGCTTGACCTGCTCGTCCATGCAATAGTGCAATCAATACCAACACGGTGGAACTCCGCCTTACACATGCTGCAGCGAGTTTTAGAACAAAAAAGATCGCTATCATGGTACTCAGCAGAGCATGGCCATATCCAAAATTCATTGCCCAATGAGCACGAGTGGAGTTTGATCGAAAATTTGATTGAGACGCTAGAGACCTTCAACAGAGTTACTCTTGACATTTCAAGAAAGGATGCAACTATCTCTCTCATCATACCGAGTGTTGGCGTTTTGAAGCTGCTATTAGGATCTTCGGGGCTGGAAACCAGGGGTATAAAGTCCATGAGGGAGGTTATGCTTCGAAGTATCAATTCAAGATTTTGTAAAATTCAAGAAAACAGGCAGGCCATGCTGGCTTGTCTGCTGGATCCACGATTCAAAGATAGGGCAATTCTGGATGAAGCAAGCAAACAGCGGGCAATACAATGGATGGAGGAAGAGTCAAATGCCTTAGCAGCGTCTATACCTACTGCAGAGCCTGAAGTGACACAGCCAGGTCCAAGCTCGCTTGATACTATGTTTGACTCGATTTTGCATCATGAAAGACCATCATCTGGTACAGGCAGTAGTCAGCTCCATCAATATATGCTGGAGCCAGTGGCTGACAGAAAGAAAACGGATGTATGCAAATGGTGGCATGACAATGCTTGTCGATTTCCTATCTTAGCTATATTGACCAGAAAAAACCTTTCGGCACCACCAACATCTGTTCCCAGTGAAAGAGTATTCAGCACCGCTGGGAATATCTAAGCAGATAACAGATGTTCATTGCTTGGAGCCAATGCAGAAAAACTCTGCTTTCTCAACTATAACTTGAGACTGTTAAACTGGAGCTATTGAGATGCCATAAACTTACATAAGTGTTCTTTCTTTTTCACCATGCACACAATTTTCTTCAGCACTGTGGCTTTACACTGTTTGTTTCTAATATAAGGCGTTGAAAATCGCTATTCTTAAAAAAACTTAGTGATGCACAAATTTGCATTTTTTTATAATCATTGCATGAGTTTCAACATTTATTTCTTTTGCAAGAAAAACACAGAATTCTCAGAGTGTTGTTTGTTACTTGTAGCAATTTTTTTATGTGAAGAAACATCGGTATCGTTATCGGCCTAGTTTTGGAAAACTAGCAGTACCGGTATCGGTTCAGAAAGGCAGTATCGGTCGGGCCCTACTTAAGACAGCTAATAATACAACCGAGTATTCAATAAAATTATAAAAAAATGCGTATAGACAAATAATGAATAAAACTGCATACATGATTACAAAGCAACACAAACCAAGACTGCAAAATCTAGTGCACAGTGCCATCATAAGATCCTAAAACTGACGTCAACAGCAATTACAGCGCAATAGTCCTCTTGAAAACACAATCATGGTTAACGCTTATAATTTGAAAACATTTAAATTTCACTAAAATATTCACGGTCATGAATTTCAACCGTCAGATTCCAAGAAAATGCAGCAAAATTATTCTACTTCCAAAGGCACTCATATAGACTATCATGCATGATCTTGGTTTACGCTCATACTACATACTACTCAGGTACAACATACTACGGGAGTCACTTGGCTAGTCCTCGAAATCGTATTAGAAATAAAATAAGAAAAGTTGGAATAAAATTACCTCCTAACCATAACCTGGTACACATACTACGTTCCGTGTCCGCCATCTCGGTTCCCATACTTCGGGAGTACCCACGTAGTATGTGTACCAGGTTAAGGATAGGCCCTAATTTTATTCCGATTTTCTATATTCTAATTATATTACGAGTTTGGGGACTGTCTGTGTTAGCCAAGTCAATAGACCCCCTGCCTATAGGCTTCCGTTCCTTTACACAACTTAATGCAAAGTAGGCGAACAAAATTAGTTACCCCCGTGACAACTTTTTAATTAACTTGCTAATCTATTCTAAATTTATAAGGGCAGTACCAGACCAAGATGCACAACTCCCCCCGCCTGCTGCTGCCATTATGGTAAGCAGTGGAACTCAAGGCAGTGGGCACGAAACTCAGCAGCCTTATAGCATAGGACAACGGCTTCGGGCAGCTAATACAACCGAGTATTCAATGATATTATACAAAGATGCACATAGAAAAAATTATGAACAAAACTGCATACACGGTTACAAAGCCAAAGACTATTAAATTGAGTGCGCAGCGCTATCATGAGATCTTCAAACTGGTACAGTCAACATCACATTGCGGTGAGAATTGTTTATAACTCATCTTAAGATAAATGTTTTGAAAGATTCCCAGAAAATTCAGCAAAATTATTCTACTGACGACGTACGGCTGATTACATGTCCACTTGGACCGGTCCAGCAGACCACATATGGGGAACTATTTCACGCTTCAGTGGTTCGCCTGCGATTCAAATCCGTGCTATCGGTCAACAACATCAAACCACCTATCGAGGAGGTCTGAAAGTGAGCTGCACTGGTCTTGCTCAGTTGCCTCATCCTGCTACTCGAGCTATCGCAATTATGTACGTTGATCAAAGGGGTATGGAAGTTGTTTTCCTTTTCATCTCTGGTAAGTGAGTTGCTTTTTTCAACAAATAAAAATTTAGCCAGATGGTGCAAGTTTAATTTAAACATCTTCCGCATCTATTCGGTAGCTGTTGAACCCAAATTTGAAATACCGGTACCTGTACTGGTGGGATCCCGGTGCGGCATGCTGGGTTGTTGTTTTGAAATAGAAAATAAAATCTTAATGTCTAAAAATCATTGGTAGGAACTGAGCGCAATACGTTTCAGTTTGCATTTATGGAATTTCACCATACAGCCATACCTTATCCTAGCTGACACCGGTAACCGTACTGTACATACGGGTACAAATTCAATGCTTCAGTGTCGATAAAGTCGCAGTAGTTGGACGATATTAAATAATAGAAGTGCTTCTTTTTACATATGACATACACTTCACACAAAGTGTTCAATTGATAAACTGTAAATGTTTAAATCAGGTTCCGAGTAGACTACTGGTAACTGTAGGCCTACCGTATTTTTTTGTGAATGGATCGTGTGACATAAGGTGCCGCGTTGAACGCTGAATGGACGGCCAAAATGATCCAACTCGTCTACCTTTTATGCCTTTAAATAATTTGACGTTTTGTTCTTAGATTATGAGCAAATTTCAACGGGAAAGCAACACCTTATCATATTTGGCAAATAACTTCACAGAACTTCAATCAAGAACGTGCATCTAGTTTTGATACTTTAATTAACATTTGTATTGAATTTATGGATTTATTAAAAATTAAATATATGCAGTGTTTGCAAATCACGACTTGTTTGCTTTAATCCGGCAGCTCTAAAACTGTTCTGTGATCTCGTTAGTTTGGACATGTAATCGAGGGCGCTGAGTGGTCTCCGATACTACTTTGACATTTTCGAATCGAACCCGTTCACTGGACTGGTTTTGATGGACATGTAATCAGGCCTAGAAAATTATTTATATCTCAACTTGATCAAAATTTTCTACAGAGATTCCAAAAAAATAGTTCCGTAAGGCATCTACTGACCAACATGAAAACCTAAATACAGATGTTTTATTGCGTCTGAAGTGTTGGTCACACTTTTCACATTATAATACCTCTGCATGACATTTATATTGTCGTTGTTTAGTATAGAAATAGATGCAAACAGTAAGAAATTTAAAAACCTTACCTCGACTTCAAGTTTGATTTATTGCAACTACAAAATGAAACCTACAGGCGGATGTGCTTGCAGGTGATGATGGTTAAGTTTGAGTGCCCGTCCTCCTACTGATTAGTAGTGCAACTCGTTTCAGTACCGCAGGACTCAAAGCGACGGATACCAAACTTCGCAGTGTGTAAGCCGGCGACTGCGGACGGATAAGACTGAAGGTTGAGCAGTTTGCCGCAGTTGTAACAGAGAAATTTCTGCAAAAAAGGAGCTTTGATTGATAGATTTAGCATAGATTGATAAACACACGGTAATGATGAAATGGTAGAGTTTCCAGATACGATACATACCCAACACTGCAATTTAGTCGCGGAAGTTGGCATGGGAACAGTGACTGTCTCGGACATGCGGGTTTTCCTGATTATTCATGATCGTCATCCGTGTTTTATTTGTCCTAGTCGTGGAATTATGGTGAAATTGTAATGGCTGTTTTGATTATGGCGATTGCTCTAAGTATAGTGATATTTATAAGTGAGTGAAGTTGTTGACTTGGCTAATGCGTTTGCCCTGACTATGAAAATTATCCAGCAAAGATTTTTGTTATGGTCTCTCTTGATACTTATTATAGTCGCCATAATATGATGGGGAAAATTGGCATATGTGCTGGTTACTTTTGGTTCCGTATTGTTTCTTGGCATGAAATATCTCCCTGCGCATAACTACTGGTTCTGAACATCGCAGGCGTTCTGGCTACGATCTAGTTGTAGTGAATTTTTATGTGTGGTGGAATATCAATTACTCATGTTAGATATTGGCAATTTTTTGACTTTATGGAATATATTTTAAAATTCCAAACAACTCAAATATTTTAAGTCATTGGATCCAAATGATATTTTGTAGTGGCCGAGATTTGATAATAAAATTTACCACTTGGATAACTTGATTCATAGCGGCTTGTAAATCTTCAGACAACGATTTTGCTACGAGAGCTTCTCTGTGGATCATGCAATGCACAATTGCCACGTTAAGATTTTTTTGGAGTACATATGCAATAAATCCTTTCTTTTTCCTGCATCGAAAGACAACCGTCGGTACAAACACTCACGCAGTTACTCCACTGTAGGTTAAAAAGCATAACATTTTCATTGACCAGTTTAAATATATCTTCTCCTCTGGTTGTATCTTTCAATTCTTTGCAAAACGAGCGAGCATTCATTTACCAATTTCACATCCTTTATAAACCGAATAAAAGCAAGAAGATGGGCTTTTCCAGTTCTGTCAGTAGATTCGTCAACTTGCAAAGCCCATAATACAGACAGTTCATCCTCTTTCGCAACGAAGTGTTCGCGAACTTGATCTTTAATATCTGAAGACAAGTCTTCTATTCTGCGTTAAATCGTGTCATTTGACAGTGGAACCCGTCTAACCTGTCGGCTGCAACAGTTCCATGCACTCAGGGGCGTGCCAAACTCTTCTGCTGCCCGGGGCGAGTTTCTAAAATGCTGCCCCTTATAGCTAACTTCATAAATAATTCGGGGGTTAAACAGCTTATAGATGTCGTTATACATGAGAATAAATAAAATAAAGATCAAGTTAGATAAAAACGTTTGTTTCATTGAATAAATCGTCAAGTTAAGCAACAAACATAACAAAAAAGCAAGCCACTTATTTATTTCTATGTCCAATCGCTACTTTGCTGTCAACAAATGTCTGAACGACAGCCTCCTTTCACCTCACTTGTCAGGAATTTTTTTTCGATGCCTATCAAACATAAACTCGACAGGCGCTGATTTGACATTGAAGACTTCAAATATGTTTTTATATGTTTCAACTTTGAGAAAGATCGTTCACAACTAGCAATTGAGTAGCCAATTGTGAGTAATAAACGATATCCAATGCACAAAGTTGGAAAAACATCACAGCCAAGCCCAACCAATGAGGCAAGAAAATCTTTAGCATTTCCACTTCGGAAAAGCGTAATGCATTATACAATCAACGATTTCTTCGTAGAGGGAGGATGAGTTTACGTCAGTCTCAAAATGGTTAGAAAAAATCTCGCACTGTCGTTTCAAGGTTTTCAAATGTTCAATATTTTCAACATAAATTGAGTCCAACTTTAATAAGAAGGAAAACTTGTCAGCGAGTCTACTAACGCGGCCTGGGCGTTCGGTCTTCAGTCTGTTTGCGATTTCATTCATAATTCTTTGCATTTCCTCAATTGCTGATAAGCCACAGTCTTTCACACTTTCACCAGGCATCATTTTTCTTAGCCTGACTCTTGTCAATGGTACATTCCACTCCTCGCATTATTCGGATGCCGATCTGACTGCATTCTTAATAATGTCCTCAGATTTCAGATCAATAATTCTAATAAGCCCATCAGGATCATCACTTGCCTGAATTAAATCGATCTTGGGATCCTGTAAGCGTTTTGTCACTCTCTGAACGGATGACGAAATAGGGCACCAAAATTTCAAGAGAGAAACGATTGTAAATTGCTGCAACGAATGGCGAACTAAACAAGCATCAGATTTGGTCTAACTTGAAAATTTGCCATCTCAACTGCGTTGTGGTACGAACTCCATCTCGTCTCACAATGCTTCTTGACAGTTTTCCTAACCTTTGACTTCAGTACTTCCCAACGTGTTGTTGAAAATGCAAAAAAACAAAAATTTTGTCCATAATACCAAAAAATATAACCATTGTTGGATGAACTTCAGCTGCATGAACACATGCTAAATTTAAGCTGTGGTTTTTGGCAATTGACAAACTGGGCCTGTGGATTGATTTCCAAAATTCGTTTTTGTACTCCAGTTCGTACACCACTCATAACAGCCGCGTTATTGTATGCTTGTCCTCGACAATCATTTATGTCAATTCCATCATCATTCAATTTCTCAATCACCGTTTCCACTGAGCTTGCCGCGTTTTTCTCAGAAACTTGAAAAACCCCAAGAAAAACCTCTTTAATTTCGACATCCTTATTCTCACTGATGTGGAAGTATCTCAAGATCTCGGCAATTTCATCCTCACGTGATATATCTGGAGTAGAATCTAACATCACAGTGTAGTATTTGGCTTTCTTTACTTCAGAAATATTCTTCTTCTTAATTATACCGGCAATAAGATTGATTATTTCATTTTGACTTTTATTCGAAAGATAGTTGACTTTGTTGGGGTTTTTCCTCGCATTCTGTAAATGTTCAAACAAAACAACGTCATAATCTGCCAATAGTCCGATTATTTCCAAAAAGTTTCCAGAATTGTTTTCGTAAGCATTATTTTTAACCAACTTTGAAACTCCTTCATCTCTGTGTCTTCGAAACGCAATATTCTGTCTTGACAGAAGGAAAACAACATTGACAATTCGTTCAACATCAAGTCGCCATTTCTTTTTTTCACTTGAAATATGCCTTTGAAGTTCATAATCAATTACACGTAATTTTTCAAGTCGTGCTCCAAAATCCAAATATTCACGCTTTGCATTTCTGTGACCCGGACTTTTTTCATGCTTATAAATTCGAGGATTCAATTTTCTCCAGCTGCGAAATCCTTTTTCGTTACAAAAACTTGATTCACATTTTGAAAATAAAAAACAGACAAAGCAAAAGGATGCCTGTTTGCATGACGAATATATCAGCCATTTTCTCTGCAAACACTTTCTATTACTTGACAAAGTTTCGAACCAATGCTTAGAGAGAGATCTTCCTTCTCTTTGTGTTTTTCCACTTTGTGTTCCTTCTTTGTGTTCAAATTTTTCTGGTTCTTGCTGAACTAAGAATTTCACTAAATGTGTAGATATCGGTTTCCTTAAACGCCAAAGGTCGTGGTCACGAAATAATTCGATAAAATTTCCATCGTTATTGTTACCTTCAGCGTCATCGTTCAAAATGACAGCACTCGCCTCAGAATTAGCACTCACCTCATCAAAATCATCAGCGTCATCCGGAATCGAATTGTGCGACTGATTGTCACGAACAATGTCAAGATGTGTGTTAACTGGAATACTGACATCATCTTGGACGACAGTAACGGACTCATGATTTTCATCACCCAATTGATTTTTTGCCACGTGTTGCTTTTTCACCCACGCATCTAAAGAGCTTCTCAGGACATTATATTCTGCTTCCCTGCGTCTTTTCTTGCGACGATATTGAGCCCCGCTTGGTTGTATTCGCTTCAGCCGTGGATCAAATTTGGAGATATCAAATTACATGAGAAGAAAAAACGAAGAATAAGTAAAACCAATCGTCGTGTTCGGCAGTACTGAAATCAAACATAAACTTTTCAGCCTCGCATGCAGTAATGCGCGCGCGCGAAACTGTCGTCATGGCAAAAGATCTGGTGGAGAATTTTTCTGGGGTCAAGGGTCGGGGAAACATCCATTGTTGACTCACCATCACCACAATGACTTACACAAAACTATAACCTATGGATTTTAATCAAAAACAAACACATCGAGAAAAACACATGTTATAACGTTAGCTCTACAGCTTCGTTTTGCTGCCCCCCAAAACGTGCTGCCCGGGGCGACTGCCCCCCACCCCCCTAGGCACGCCACTGCATGCACTTCCTCAACAACAATGGCTAATGCTGGTGCAATAACTGATTCTGCGTCTGTGTGTGCTTTTTTACGTTTAGCCAACAGGTGAGCCACTTTGTAGCTTGCAATCAATCTTTTTTCCGGCAGTTTGAGGTAGCAATTAAATTTCTTTGCCTGCTTGTTTGTTTGCGACATCAGGTTCACAAAGTAATTTTTTTGGCTTATCCATTAATGTTGGATGCTTTGTCTTCAAGTGTCTGCTGAGTTTGCTTGGAACAAGCGATTCTCAGATAAGGCTGTATGGCAGATAATGCAGAAAGGTTGTTGGTGATCCTCAGGTCCGGAAACAGTAAACCCGTATTGAACATATTCTTCTTCCGTTAGTCTAACCAAGCGCGCAAGTCAACATGAGGGAATGGAACGCCTACGAATACATTTTGACATATCAATCCGATGCAATTGTGACGTAACAATCACCCCTACTACAGCGACAAGGTATGTGTAATAACATGAATAGTGCGCACTCAGTCTCACAAGTTTGCCCCTTGCATGCTTGCTTACGTGTAATACTAATTGTTCATTTTTTTAATTTCAAATAACTTTGCTGCAGACCTGAGAATCTCTCACGGCACACTAGTGTGCCGCGGCACACAGTTTGAGAAAAACTGCCATAGGGTATGTTAGCATTCTAAATAGGTACTGCGCTTCTTATTGATAGAAGTAATTATGCTGAGCACTATAGGCGCATTCTTTTGAAGCTACCTGATACTCGCATTTTATAACTCTTGACCTTATTATTACTGCACAACAGCCATCAAAATGCAAGCAGTGTATTTACGACGATGAAGGCGGCAACGAGTAGTAAGCTAGCACGAAGTCACTCGAGAAATAGTATTGCCCTCACAAGGATATGTGAACCTGAAAGTCTCACACTATACTTCCTGTATGTGGTGGCGACAGACTGGTAAGTCGACAGATATTTTCATTTTAACTTAAGTTCCACATTGGAGGATTGGGACATTCTTACTTACTACGCCTCTGAATTCCAACCCTTATTCAATGCAAAACTAAAATAGACCAGAAATATTATTTATTCAAAATTAATAAGTCAAATAATTGTGGAGCCCTAGAAATGACGACAATTGAATTGCATACACCAGTTTTGTCACGTACGTTACAGTTTCATTGTGACACGCATCACCTGTACCTCGCTGTATGCTGCGAACGCCGAGGTTACATGATTAGAATGCCAAAGCTGATCGTGGTTTTTTCATTGCACAAATCTGCGCTATATGACGTAACACTGTTACTTAACTTGAAAATTTGTCAACTTCCCGCTAATAAGTTGAGTAGTATGAACACGTTAAAACTATTCTGAATGTGCCAAAATTCTGCAATTTGTCTCATGAATAAATGGTGTTCAAACTACCTAGTTTCTCTGACTGATGTCTAGGTATTCCTCTTGCTCTTGCCAATATCAGAAGTTACAAGGTATAGTTATAGTGGATCTCGGATGAGCTGGAAAAATCGTGACAACCCGAACGCACCCAATTCGCAAAAATGTAACATATTTACAACACGATGCGGTCGTTTACAGAAGGACTTGTCTGTCCTAGAATAGAGCCAAAGAAGAACTGCAATGGAAGTTTAAGAAATCATTTAAGTATATGTCTGTGTAAAGTTACAAAAATAATAATAGCAATTCAATACAAACGTTATTATTAGAAAGTTATAGAATGAATTTCCATGGGTTCAAAGGCCGGGGAAACATCTATATTACATGTAACTTCTGTACTAATTATTTGCGCGATGTGATGTAAAAAGAATTTCGATGTAACAAAACATAAAGTAATAACTTAGTTTACAAGAGTAACTGGTTTTTTTGTACCATAATTTTATTTCAACAATAGGAACGCAAATGCAATAAAACGTCCAACAAACGGAACGCCGTTCCGGCTACAGCTCACCTCTGGATCAGACCCAGGAATCAAATATAGACACAGCTTCAATATTTTTGTGATCATGCAAAAAACAGTAGATGGTTAATTTTGTCAACTTGATTTCAGGGCCACAGGTTTCAGGTTAGATATATGATAAGTGAATTAGGGCGTCAGATGCCGCTAAAGAGGTTGCAACATTGAAAAAAAAAACTATGACATAGTAACGAAGGTTAACGACACATATCGAGTATAAACTAAACAGACGTTGACATATATTGTCTATGAGCAAAGCAGGGAACATAGTTGGATGTATATTACTCAACATAACAACTAGAATTCGGTTGGAAACCGAAGACTTATCGATCGGAGGTTAGGGGATCCCCCAAAACAGTGGTCTTACTCCATAGTGACACCTTGTGTCCCATCACTAATTAATTAATAACTCGCTAATTATACGACATAATTCATCCAAAATCGATAGGCTCCTGTTCCGAACTATGATGAATGCACATGCAAAATTTGGAGCAGATTCAACCTCGCTTTCGTGAGATATTGCGTTTATCTAACACAGTGCTCTTCAACCGGGTATACGGTATACCCAAGTGTATACCAAGCAATAAGTTGGGTATACAAATGATAAAGGATATACGAAGGGTGTACAGTCTAAGTCAGGGACTCCAAACTCTAATATAATAAATTATAAAACATTCAAGCAAGACAACAATGCAAACGCGGCGCATATGAAATATAAAATGTCATTTATGCGAAGAACCGACGTGGGCACATTGTTCATCACAAATTATATAGATATTGCTGCCATGTGTCTGGGTTGGTGATTTCGGATGCCATGCACTTTGTTTAATTTACGTTGAACATTATCCCCATTGATGCTAAGACCGTCAGTCAAATTTATAACTTGCGGTCACTAGCCTATTAGATTGCATGATGATATTGCAGGTGCTTAAAATTGAATGATAATTTAAGCCTTAAAGAAACATTGATATTTGTAAGGTATACAAAGTTTTTGAAAAATTATAAAAGGTATACCACGATAAAAAAGGTTGAAGAACACTGATCTAACAGACAAAAAAAAACAGACAAATACCTATCAACATACTTACCGATCTTAAGATCGATAAGTAATAAAGCAAGTTATTCAATGATGGTGAGTCATCTGTTATTATTTTCTCAACTATTGCGAATGATGCCATATTTGGTGTGGTGGTAAAGTGGAAATATATATTTTAGATATTTATGTATCTATATCGACAAATTTAAATTATAAGTCAGTAGGAGTTTTCTTGTTTACCTACCTTTCATGCTTTCGTATCAATTAATTTGCAATTAAACCAAGACAGCTGTCTGACTGTCCAGAGTTGTATTATTTACTCTTAGCGAACTGCGAGTATGGATGAAATATCTTATATTTGTAATTGGACACGAAGTGGACATAACGATCGTTTCAATATTATGTTGTTCTTGTTCTTTAACACGTTTTTAAAAAGTCGCTTTTCTCTTCGAATACTGGACCAATTGCTTTGAAATTTTCAGTGGTTGAAGATAAAATTTTTCTCCAGAAGGCTATTACTTTTTTTTCGCTATGACGTCATCAAAATTATTGCCATTGGGTGGCGCTACGTGTCCATATATTTGAGCATAGCTCTCTTGTTATTCAAAATAAACGTCGTGCGTTGCTCATTAAAGAATATTTGCTTGGGTGCGGGGAATCAATCTTACAGTAGACCAGGGGTGCACAACCTTTTCGCTATCGGCGGACGCATTGCATTTATTTGCATTCAATACGGCCTCAAGTAGAATTTTAGCGCACCCAAAGAGCGCGAATTTTTTTTCGTTTTTTATGACGTCATAACCGCGTATTTGACCCATGCGAGGTGCAGTCTGCCCAATTATGAAGTATGTAGAACTATTTAGAAGTATAATATTCGCATTTCAAACGGATTTTTCTTTTCGATGAAACTATTCTTGAGCAGATATATTGCAGCAAGTTGCATAATGGTTGCACAATTTTGAAAAAAGTCATGGGGTGTCGTGTTGTCTGACTTTTTTGCAGTGCTTCTGTTTTGCTCCAACATAGCCGCCAAATCCCTTGTTTCTAACTTTTTTTTTTTATAGGATTTTGTGTGTGGACGGCCGCATTATTTTTTCACGACGACGCATGCGGCCGCAGGTTGTGCACCGTTGCAGTAGACAATAGATAAATTAGATTAAACTGGATTTAACCCTCTCTCAAGTCTATAATAAATATTTGAAGACAGTTCTTATCTAAATTTATGGTTATAATATACATTGTTCATAGCTGTATAATCTGTGCTTTACGACTATACAGTTTGAAGGATGAATTCTGCTTCATCATACCTGTACGAATATATTTTAGTAACGTGATAAATAGTCATTACCGATTTATTTCGGGGAAGCTTTTTTCATTCCTGTCGAGTAACATTCAAATTTCCAATGGTTGATTGTATTTTGTAAGCCCACCGATCCACCAATAGAAATACATGATATAAAGTAGAGAGTCAATCTTGTACAACGTAAATAAATATGTATGTCTGAAGGAAAATTTTGGCGGTACAGAAGTATGTATACCAATTTTGTTCGCCACTTTACATCAAGTGTGTAAAGGGTCTGAAAAGGGCCGTTGACAGGGGGATATTCACTAAGCTAACACAGACAGTCCCGAACTCATAATCATTATGACATAATGGAACTAAAATAAGGAAAATCAAAATAAAATTATGCCCTGACCTGGAACACACAATACGGGAGTACCAAAATTTGT
Organism: Styela clava; assembly: GCF_013122585.1. NCBI lineage: Eukaryota > Metazoa > Chordata > Ascidiacea > Stolidobranchia > Styelidae > Styela > Styela clava. The sequence continues at coordinate 21,977,462 of NW_024102827.1, forward strand.
ACGTATGAGAAATACTTTATAAAAAAAACTGCGCTTTGATATTGTGGTGGGACTGGAATTGTACGATTTTTTATTGTTTTATATTTTATTTATATTTCTTTCTAGTTATTGCATATGCATTGGTGTGTGGAGTCTGAGCCCTAATTCGCCCGATAGTCAGATCACGTTACTCGACTCCAACCACCACCGCTTATGTGAACTGTGCTTCGGATTCGTAGTGTCAGCCTCTTCTTGCTTTTCGCTGTCCTAGAGAAAGATCGTATTTTGTCGCTCTCATTTTATCTGCTTTAAGCGTGGATTTTACGCTATTTGATGGAGTCTCTTCGTTTGCATCGTGAATTTCGAACCTATTTGTGTGGCGTTGCAGCACACGGGATCTTCTGAACTAATTATTACTAGACTATATTAGTGGCGAGCACCTACCGGTATTCCGGTTAGGTCGTACTGCTGCAATATTAATTCATTTTGGTGCTTTTACGCAATTTTAATTGAATATATTTGTAAGTCTAGGAACCTCTCCTATAATTTGCATTTTAATATTAGTGGAGTTGATTGATTTCACTTCATGTTTTTGCCTGCTTTCAAATTCCGATTTTGTTAGTACGTCGATTTACTTAAACGTTAGGCGACCGCAGCAAATGGGTAACTTGCACCGCAGTTGACGACTGTAGCGTTGTATTTGGGATTATGTATTGAGTTTGTGTGGAGCGTGATATGTTAATATAGCTTGCGCAGTGACAAACAAATATTTTCTAAAATGAAAGAACCCGTTGTTCGTGAGTTCGTTACAATTAGAACCCGATCTTAAAATATTGAATCCCATCACTGATAATATTTAATATAATTGACAGCTTTCGTGAGACACGCTAAACATTGGATAAGTATATAGGCCAAGAATAGACTGTAAACGAATGTCTATGACTCGTACCATAATTAGGGTTACCATATTTTTGTCGACTTCAAATCGGGACGCCTCAAAAGACAACGATTTTGTAACTCCACATTTTCCGATTTTACTACATAGGCCTACATTCAAAGCTGTCCCGGCTGTCTTTATTGACCATATTTTTATCGAAATTTCATGCGCAAATTTTCTGTCCAAATATCGGGTTCAGTTCGAAAAATAGGAAGGAATCAGCGTTAACGATAACGGTACAAATTATTCAAATTTAGACTAATTAGTACTGGTTTTACATGCGATACGTCTGTCATCAATGGGAATCGGCGGGAAACGAACGCATTCACCTTCAGTAAGCAGGCTGACGCTGCGCTATACAGAAACAACAGTAACGAGAAAATGTTTGTGTATCATGCTGGAAAAGCAGGACTTTTGGCTGACTTATCGGGACGGCGGGACAAAACGCTTAAAAGCGTGATTGTCCCGCCTAAAGCGGGACGTATGGTAAGCCTAATCATAATGCAAAATATTTTTTGAAACGTATGATATTTCTAACAACGGTATATGTTATTGGAAGCTAGTGGCGTATTTCCTGTATCAGCAGTTCAGCGTACTCGTTGTTAAAACGCGTATTCAGTTACAAAAATACCGAACGGGTAATTCTAGTAACACTGTTAAGCTTATTTTAATAGTTATCATTACTTGAAATAAAGGCAAGCAACTGGCTGTAAAGATAATGAGAGGATTTAATTGAAGCGTCGACAAAATGTAACACATGCTCTCTTCGCGATTAAAGCTGAGGCATATTAACACGCGACAGATTAAAAGCGATTCTCTAGGCATTGTAAATCGCAAAATTTCGTATGCCTAGGACACACATTATTTGGTCGGCGTTGGGAACCACACCGTCACTAAAATCGAAACACCGTCAATTGTACTCGGGATTTATGCTACCTTTTATCTATTTCTTTAAATCAGGCATGTCCAACCTTTTTAGTGCTGAGGGCCACTTTCACATGAGGAAATTCATTGCGGGTCGCAAAAGTTAAAAACCAGCCCAGTTCCGATTTACCTTAGAATTTGAGCGTCGCTTGATCAAACGCCTGAATTGCACAACACTTGCGGATTTCTGAACACAAGATGCACACAAAGACCATGAATCATGAAATTCAACTCAACTTTCATGCAAAATGCACAACTTTCAAGCAATAATATACATAAGCATTAAAAATCGAATGATGAAATATAAGGTCAGCAATTTATACTTCGAACTAGTGCGAAACTTGCTTTAGGATGTCATTGCACAAATGTTTAATAGCAACGGGTAGTTTTGATACCGCACAACGTAACTGGCTCCTCAAATTGTCGTTTGTCAGCTTACTCCAATGCTTCGACTTTATAATTTTCAATTTCGAAGGGAAAGATTCGCACAAATATGTTGTTCCGACTGCCTCCGCAATGCGCATCGCCATTTGTCTCAGGATGGGAAACTTATCTTCATCGATATACTCAATGTAGAATTCAAGTTTTCTATCTCTTTGAAACAAGTGTTTCAGTTCCATACTTTACTGGGCATCGATCAATTCAAGTTGCATATATTCTGGGTCCTCTTCTATCCGAATGTCAAATGGACTTTGAAAGAGACTGTGGAATTTCTGCAGATAAGCGAATGTTTTCAACAACTTTGCGACTTCGTCGAAATATTTACTGAAATCCTTATTGTTGCTGTCGAAGCTATTTAGTAATGAAAAATGAATTGATTCCCTTCAATTCAAATTGAGTTTTATACAGTTCAACTTTTGTGATAAACGCCTGTATGTCTTCATAACAGTCTGTAATCAATTTGTTTTCACCTTGAAGCTTCTGATTAGGTTCATTTAACTTTTTTGGTATATCAGTTAGAAAGCAAAGATCCAGAAGCCATTGTTCATCGCCGAATTCAAGAATATCGCAGCACTGTTCTTTCATGAAATTTCTTATCTCTTCCCTTGAATTTCAGAATCTTTCTAAACACTTCCCACGAATTTTCGTGTCTCAGCTAGCGAATCTTCGTGTAATAAATAACATCACTGTACCGCGATTCAAGTTCATTAAGATACTCCTTAAACTGACGATGTTTCATGGGCCTTTTTTATGAAACTGACCGCTTTGACTACAACTGTCATCTTATGTGACATATTCAGTGATTGAGCACAAAAGTTTTCCAGGTGCAAAAATAAATGACAAACAAACATCTTCGCTCCAGAAATGGAATATAAGCAGAGCGTTAGACGCCGCTAGAGAGGTGATGAAATTTAAAAAATACCTATGACGTAATAACGGAGATCAACAAGGTGAATATTGTAAACAGACGTTGGCATACATTGTCTATATAGGAATAGCATTAAACCAGGTAGCATATATGGATGTACATGCGCCGAATACTGAGTGAAATCTATGTTACTGAGAATAACAATAGAGCAATTTATCCCATGACGGTAAGTCATCTGTTTTTACTATTATTGCGAATGATGTGATATTTGCTGTGTTGTTCAATTGGAAATTTATTTTTGAATAAATATGTATCTCTACCTACATATTTGGATTATAAATCAGTATGATACCAGGAGTTTTTTCGTTTAACTAGGTTTCATGCTTCCGTATCAATTTATCTTACAATTAGTTCAAGACAGCCGATTGTCCAGAGTTTAGCATTTACTCCAAGCGAAATACGAGTTGCGATAGAATGTCCTATATTTTCAATGATTCAAAATAGACGTCGCGCGTTGCTAATTGAAAATTATCTGGTTTAATGCTGGGAATTCATGTTACAGTAGATCATAAATTGAAGGTAAACTGGATTTAACCCCCTCTCAGGTCTCAGTTCTTACTTGAATTTATGGTTATAATATACATTGTTCATTAGGTGTATGATCTGTGCTTTACAACTATACAGTTGAAGTATGATTCTGCTTCATCATACTTACGAATATATTTTCGTAACGCTATATATCAAGGCTGCCCAACCCGCGGGCCCCATGCGGCCCGCCAAACTGCTTTTTGTGGCCCGCCCTATCAAGTTTGTGAGCAGATGTTTTGGATTTTCACTATGTTATTTAGACTTCAGTATGTTTCGTGATTTTGGTGTACCTATTCCCGCCATCTATCTACATCCAAATGCTGGTTCCTATTATTACGTATGTGTCAAGTCTTGCGCCCTGATGGACATCAGCGTTAGGTTTTTTTTTGCCGAACTGTGCGTTCTGTTAGACAAGAACTCGAAAGATATTGTGCAATCATTGGCCACGAACGCTTAGCGTAATAATAAGAATAAATTTGAAACCTTAATTTTATTCTGATTGCTTTTCTTCGTGTCGGCTTTGATTGTCTTCATCGCTAACGTCAAAAATAAAAAGTCAACAATATCTTTGCTACTGGTTCCAAGACTCGTCATTTTATGTTTGTATTTATGTTTGCGTTAAATAAAATTTCGATAAATGTCATCGCTGCGTATCCGCAAATAATGCTGATAAAATTGACTTCTACATATTGTCATTTCTACATATTCAAATTGTATATATATATATTTGTCCAGAAATATTTGTAATGTTACTTCATCAAATACTTTTATTAATATTACAAATTTTACAAACCAAAACTCGATGTTCTGTCGACATTGGCTCACATCATGCTGATTCAAACATTGAGACAATAATACATAGGCATTGAAAATCAATCAATAAAATCTACGATGACTCAAATATAACACTCAATTTTGATGTCATTGTTTGTTAGTGAAAACTGTGTGTAGATAGATACTCGTGTGGTCGTCAGAAATCCACAAGCGCGTTGCGTAATGATTCAGCGGCGCACGACTGGCATGCCTACGCCCCGCGTTACCAGATATTCAAATAGTGAATAGCTATTCTTGATATTGGAATATTTTGCCAGCTCTACTAAGTAACCAGTGAATTAATATTAACTTGATTGATTAAACTGGCCTTTCATGTATTATGTGAATTCCAACGAAATCAGGCTTATCTTGTATTAAAGTTTGGTACAAACTTTTGCGGCCCGCAACGAATTTCGTTATGGGAAAGTGGCCCGTGAGACGGAAAAAGTTGGGCAAGCCTGCTATATATAGTCATCCCCGAATTTTTTCAGTGAAGCTTTTTTCATTCCTGTCGAATCACATTTAAATTTCCATTGCATGATTGTATTTTGTATGCGCACCGATCCACCATGGAAAATATGATATAAAGTAGAGAGTCAATCTTTTATAACGTAAATAAATATGTATGCCTGAGGGAAAAGTTTGGCGCTCCAGAAGTCTGTGTACCAATATGGAGGTAATTAATTTTGTTCGTCTACGTCAAGGCTGCCCAACCCGCGGGCCGCATGCGGCCCGCCAGACTGTTTTTTTGCGGCCCGCCCAATAAAGTTTGTGAGCAGACTTTTTGATTTTCTACTCTGTTATATATCAATATATAGGCTCAGGTGTTTCATGAATTTGGTGTCATTATTTCAGCCATCTATCTACATTCAAATGCCGGTTCATATTATTACGTATGTGTCAAGTCTTGGTGGACATCGAAGTCAGTTTTTATTCTCTCGCAAAACTGTACGTTCTGGTCGACAAACTCGAAATGTATTGTGCAATCACTGGGGACGAACGCTGATCGCAATTATATGAATGAATCTAGCCAGAAAATTCGCAAATTAGTTTCATTCTGATTGCTTTCTTTCGTGTCGGCTCTGATCATCTTTACCGCCAACGTAAAATAAAAAGTCAACAATATCCTTGGTACTGGTTCCGCTTCCGGAATTCGTTGTCCTTTTTTGTTTGTATTTTAGTTTGTTATGTTTGCGCTAAATAAGATTTTGGAAATGTCGTCACTAATGTCGTATCCGTCAATAATTCTGATGAAATTGACTTAATTGCATTGCTACATATTAGTCACAAATGAGTATATTCGTCCAGAAATATTTGTAATCTCAATTCATTAAATACTTGTACTGGTGTTTCAAATTTTACAAAACGGCCCACCTAAACTTGATATTGGCGCGCATTATGCTCATTTAAACATGGAAGCAGTATCATAGCTAATGAAAATTAATAAATAAAAAAACACTATAACGCAAATATAACAGTCAATTTTGACGTGATATGTGTGTGTTCGTCAAAAAAACGCAAGTGTGTTGTATAATAAAACTAATGAATGATTCTTTGATCCGACGGCCCGCGAGTGTCATGTCCACGCCCGTGTTACCAAATATTCGAATAGTAAACTGCTATTCTAATATTCGACTTGATATTCGAATAATTTGCCAGCCCCGCACAGAAAAACAGGACTTAGCTGGTATTTATGTTTGGTACAAACGTTTGCGGCACGCAACGAATTTTGTCACGTGAAAGTGGCCCGCGAGACGAAAATGGTTGGGCAGGCCTGGTCTATCTACTCAAGGGTGCCCAACTCGCGGGCCGCATGTGGCCCGCCTGACTGATTTTTGCGGCCCGCCCAATAAATTGGGCAAGCAGACTTTTCAAATTTTCACTATGATATATATAGGCTTAAATATGTTCCGTGATTTGGTGTGAATATTCCCCCCATCTATCTACATCCGGATGGCGATTCTTATCTCTACGTATGCATCAAGTCTTGCTCCCTGATGGACATCGACGTTAAGTTTTTTTTATTTTTCGCAGAACCGTGCGTTATGTTTGACGAACTACAAATTATTGTGCAATCATTGGCGACGAACGCTGAGCGCAATTATAGGAAGGAATTTAGAACCTAAATTTCCAAATTAGTATAATACTGAAAACTTTCTTTCGTGTAGGCTTTGATCGTCTTTATCGCCAAAGTAAAATAAATAGTGAACAATATCTTTGCTGCTGACTCCGTGACTCGTTTTTTATGTTTGTATTTTTGTTTGTTATGTTTGCATTAAATAAAATGTCGGGAATATCGTTACTGCGTATCTGTCAATAATTCTGATAAAATAGACTTAATGGTAATTCTACATATTCAAATTAGTATATGTATTCGTCCAGAAGTTATTGTAATGTTTTTTTCACTAAATACTTGTATTGATGTTTCAAATTTTACGAAACGGCCCACTAAAACTTGATGTTTTAGCGAAATTAGTGCACATTACACTCATTGAGACAATTTCATAGCTACTGAAAATACGTCTTTGTTTGTTAGTGAAAACTCTGTGCAGATTCTCGTGTGGTCGTCAGAAATCTACAAGTGCGTTGTGTAATGATCGGTTTTTTAAATCAGCGACCCGCGAGTGTCACGTCCACGACTTGTGTTACCAGACATTCGAATAGTAAACTGCTATTCTAATATTCGAATTCATGTTCGAATATTTCGCCAGCACTAATCAGTAACCAGTAAATAATTATTAACATGATTGATATTATGTAAATTCTAACCAAATCATGACTTGGCTGGTATTAAATTTTGGTACAAACGTTTGCGGCCCGCAACGAATTTCGTCATGTGAAAGTGGCCCGCGAGATGAAAAAGGTTGGGCAGGCCTGGCCCACATCAGGTTGTGTAAATGGGCCTTGGGCAGGGGGATATTCACTAGACAGACAGTCCCGAATTCATAATAGAAATAAAGTAAGGAAAATCGGAATAAAATGATGCCCCAACCCTAACCTGGTACACACATTACGGGAGTCCCAAAATTTGTACGTCTGATAAATACTTTATAAAATACACTTTGTTTTGATATTAATTCATTTTGGTGCTTTTGAGCGATGTGAATTGAATATATTTGCAGGTCTATGAACCGTTTCTATAATTTGCCATTTGATATAAGTTGAGTTGATTGATTTCACTCCATGTTTTTTTTTGCCTGCTTTCAATTTCCGATTTTTTAAGAACGTCGGCGAGCGTGTCATTTTAATATAGCTTGCGCTGTGGCAAACATACATTTTCTAAAATGAAAAAACTAGTTGTTCGCGAGTTCGATACAACGAGAACCCGATTTTAAAATATTGAATCCCATCACTGATAATATTTAATATGTTTCACAGCTTTCGTGAGATACACCAAGCATTGGATAAGTATATAGGCCAAGAATAGACTGTAAACGAATGCTTATGAATGACTAAGACGTTAATATATCGAATAATATTTCTAACAATGAATTGAAAGCTAGTGACGTATTTCCTGTATAAGTAATTCAGCGTACCCGTTGTTAAAACGCGTATTTAGTTACAAAAATACCGACCGGGTAATTTCAGTAACACTGTCAACGTCAAGCCTATTTTAACAGTAATTATTACTTGAAAAAAAAAGGCAAGCAACAGGCTGTAAAATTAATGTAAGGAATTTAATTGAAGCGTCGACAAAATGTAACACATGCTCTCTTCGCGATTACAGCTAAGAAATATTGATCTTCGTGAAGAAAGAAATCTTTGAAATTTTCGAAAAACTAAAAAAGTCGCGGATAACGCGTGCGATTGCATTTTGCTAAAACCGCCGATTCTTTTTGTCAATGTGACATGTTAGGCCGTGAACACAAAATAAAATACTAAAAATGGTACTCCTGAAGTATGCGCACCAAGATGTCGCATAACCTGAACCCTAACCTGTTACACAACCTGAGTTCAGGTTGTGCGCCATCTTGGTGCACATACTTCAGGAGGTCCCTAAAAATAAAACTGTAAACAATATAGTTTTTGTTGTAGGGGGCCCGCGACAGATTAAAAACGCTTCTCAGGGCATTGTAATACGCGAAATTTAGTGACACATTATATTTGGTCGACGTTGGGAACCACACCGTCACTAAAATCGAAACACCGTCAATTGTACTCGGGATTTAGGCTACCTTTTTATCTATTGCTTTGATTAATTAAAGCATGTCCAACCTTTTTAGTGCTGAGGGCCACTTTCATACGAGGAAATTCATTGCGGGCCGCAAACGTTTTTAATTTAATTTTTATTTTAAATACCAGCCCAGTTCCAATTTACCCTAGAATTTGAGCGTCGCTAAATCAAACGCCTGAATTGCACAACACTTGCGGATTTCTGAACACAAGATGCACACAAAGACCATGAACCATGAAATTCTACTTAACTTTTAAGCAAAATGCACAATTTTCAAGCCATATTATACATTAGCATTCAAAATCTAATGATGAAATATGAGGTCAGCAATTTATCCTTCCAACTAGTGCGAAACTTGTTTTTGAGTGTCATTGCTCAACTGTTAGCAACAGGTAGTTTTGATACCGTACAACGTAACTGGCTTCTCAAATTGTTGTTCGTCAGCTTACTCCTATGCTTCGACTTTATAATTTTCAATTTCGAAAAGAAAGTTTCGCACAAATACGTTGTTCCTATTGCCGCCACAATGCGCATCACCATTTGTCTTAGGATGGGAAACTTATCCTCACCGATATACTCACTGTAGAATTCAAGTTTTCTGTCTCTTCGAAACAAGTGTTTCAGTTCCGTTCTTTACTGGACATCGATCAATTCAAGTTGCATATATTCTGGCGCCTCTTCTACCCGAATGTCAAATGGACTCATAAAAATTTTAAAGAAAACTGTTTAATTTCTGCAAGTAAGCGAATCTCTCTTTGAATGCTTCCAACAACTTTGCGACCTCGTCACAATATTTACTGAAATCCTTATTGTTGCTGTCGAAGCTATTTAGTAATAGAAAATGAACTGCTTTCTTCAATTTAAATTGCGTTTCATGCAGTTCAAGCTTTGTGATAAACGCCTGTATATCTTCATAACAGTATGTAATCAATTTGTTTTCACCTTGAAGCTTCTAATTGAGTTCATTTAACTTTTTTGTTATATCAGTTAGAAAGCAAAGATCCAGAAGCCATTGTTCATCACCGAATTCAAGTATATCGCAGCACTGTTTTTTCATGAAATTTCTTATCTCTTCCCTCAAATTCCAGAATCTTTCCAAACACTTCCCACGAATTTTCGTGCCTGCCAGCGAATCTTCGTGTAGTAAATAACATCACTGTACTGCGATTCAAGTTCAGTAAGATACTCCTTAAACTGACAATGTTTCATGGGCTATTTTTATGAAACTGACCGCTTTGACTACGACTGTCATCTTATGTGACATATTCAGTGATTGAGCACAAAAGTTTTCCAGGTGCAAAAAAACAATGACAAACAAACATCTTCGCTCCAGAAATGGAGTATAAGCAGAGCGTTAAACGCCGCTAGAGAGGTCATGAAATTTAAAAAATACCTATGACGTAATAACGGAGATCAACGAGGTGAATATAGTAAACAGACGTTGGCATACATTGTCTATATAGGAATAGTATAAACCAGGTAACATATTTGGATGTACATGCGCCGAATACCGAGTGAAATCTATGTCACAGAGCAGAACAATAGAGCATTTTATCCCATGTCGGTAAGTCATCTGTTTTTATCGATATTGCGAATGAGGTGAAATTTGGTGTGTTGTTAAAATGGAAATTTATTTTTGAATATTTATGTATCTCTACCTGCAAATTTGAATTGTAAGTCAGTATGATACCAGGAGTTTTTTTGTTTAACTAGGTTTCATGCTTAGTTAATTAGTTCAAGACAGCCGTCCGACTGTCCAGAGTTTAGCAATTACTCCAAGCGAAATACGAGTTGCCATAAAATGCCCCAGTTTTTTTTAATTATTCAAAATAGACGTCGCGCATGGCTGATTGAAGATTATCTGTATAAATGCTGAGAATTCATGTTAATGTAGATCAGGCCTGCACAACAAGCGGCCCGCTACCCTCGGATGATTTAGAAAATCCTACCCCTTTAACAAATTTAGGTATACAATCACACCCCTATAAGTTTTGATTACAATTTGGATTTATGTATACACCAAATTGGGTATTAGTAACCAATTTATACCCCTAATTATTTTTTATTAGGCTTTCATAATTTCTTGTTTGATTCAAATTTAGAACAAAAAAATTCCTTCAATAATGAATGGTGTAGAAATATCGCAAAAAAGATATTGTTATTGGCGGCAAAATTTCAAATAAATTGGAGCAGATTTTTAAGAAAAAATATAATTTTATTAAGATTGTTTGTCCATCTTACACTGGAAATATCCAATCATTAGCACACCAATATTTTGGGGACGATTGTATTAAAGACAGCACTTTAAAAAAATAATTACCAGAGCCTCGCCAAATTGGATAAAAATGAGAAGAAGATAAAATCTGAGGGTTTAATAAAGATTCTTCCTTCTGAAGAACCTTCTTTTAGCTCCCCAGTACAGTGTGTTAATTCTACCAGAATTAGTTACGAAATATCCAAAGAAATTGCTACTGCCGGAAAAAGTTTCACGGAAGGAGAATTTGTAGAAAATGTATTTTAAAAGCAGCCGCTTTGACTTGTCTTAAAACAGGGTTTGTTAAAAAATGTCTCGTGAAATCAGTATGTGGCAAAATTTGCGGCCGAGTTGTGTGGTAATGATAACAATTGTCATCGTTGAGACTTGGGTTCGATTTCCGTCACTGGCAGTTTGTCTGAAGGAGTAACAAGGAACGCAAAAATAGAGGAAAATCTTACCCTCCGAGGCAAATGTGTCGAAAGACGGTACCGATATCGGTGCCAGAGCCGCGTCTATCGCCACTTCCGATGGCTAGGAAGTGTCATGCGATTTCATACTCTGTGAAACCATAATGAAAAAAAAAATTGCGGCCCAACGGGCCTTCAGAGTTATGCTTGCGGCCTTTGTGGTATTTTGAGTTGTGCAGGCCTGATGTAGATCATAAATTGGAATTGAACTGGATTCAACCCCCTCTCAAGTCTGACTAATAGATTTATTTGAAGTCAGTTCTTACTTGAGGTTATAATTTAAATTGTTCATTAGGTTTAGAATCTGTGCTTTACAACTATGCAGTTTGAAGAATGAATTCCCCTTCATCATACTTGTACGAATATATTTTAGTAACGCTATATATATAGTCACCCCGAAGTTTTTTCGGTGAAACTTATTTTATCCACATTGCATGATTGTATTTTGTAAGCCCACCGATCCATCAATAGACATATATGATATAAAGTAGAAAGTCAATCTTGTATAACGTAAATGGATATGTATGTCTGAAGGAAATTTTTGGCGCTCCAGGAGTGTGTGTACCAATTAGAGATGTACCGATACCACTTTTGTCACCGATACCGATCCGATACCAGCTAAAAACGCCGATATTACAGAAGGGCCGATATTCCGATTAATTAATTAGGGGTGCTGTGTAGAGCAGACGGGTTAAAACAATGGTCTTTTGAGCGTTGTTCATAGTACACTTTATTTCAGATCGAAAAAAAAGATATATCAAATAATATGAAATTAATGTTTGGTGTTTGCATTAACTGATTAAGATACATTGTTCAGTAACGCTAGTAATCTCGATGTTTAATTAGAAAACTCATAAGCCGGGATGTCAAATTTGAATTTAATGTTAATATCGCGACCTTCGAATATCACCCACACATTCTAGCGCCGCCGTCCTACGTTCAAATTAAAAGCATTTTACAAATATTTTATTTCGTGGCTAATCGTAATCGTCGACGCAATATATCAAAGCCAACATGAAAAAATATCAATCAGCATCGACAAAAAGAAGGCCTACCTATACCCGTCGAGGATGTTTTTTTACTTTACTATTTTATAATTGCTATGATATATTTTGAGACAGTCTAGGGCTAGGCGGTCATGTCAATATATCCATAAAGTAATTGTGTAGTTAAAAAAAATTAAAATTAATACCTGCGTAGAGGGATAATTGTGTCAGAATTTAGTTTATCAATTTATCGGACTAAATGACACTCGTACTTGACGACAAACAGTCAGAACCCTTGCCAAAAGTCTATGTGCCGTTAATAAGGACCCCAATTCCACTGTATGATTTAAAACTGGGCGCCTAATTGCTTTTTGTTATGTGCTGTGTTGATATATTTCTTCATAATTACTATGTAATATTAAAAATGTCAATATAAAAATTTGACTGCGAAAATAGCCAAATTAGTTGAGCTAGTTTGGCTGATGAATAGCTAAAAACACGTGAATCCTATTCTCTCGAGGGGGTGGGGACATGTATGGCTCATAGCTCACGATCTCTCCAGACAAAAAATAAATTGAAAAGTAGTATTCCAACTAATCTTTTAAAACATTCTGGACCATATCAAAAAGGTAAATATATCGAAAATATCGGCCTCCATCTAACCGATACCAATACATGGCCGATACCAAAAAATGGCCTATATTGCCGATACCCGATACATCGGTACATCTCTAGTACCAATATGGAGGTAACTAATTTTGATCGCCTACTTTACATCAAGTTGTGTAAAGGGACTGGAATGATTCGGGGGCAGGGAGATATTCAATAGGCTAACAGAGACAGTCCCGAACTCGTAATGGAACTAAAATAAGGAAAATCGGAATAAGATTATGCCCCAACCCTAACCTGGTACACACATCACGGGAGTACCAAAATTTGTGCGTCTAAGAAATACTTTATTAAATACAATTCGTTTTGATATTAATTCATTTTGGTGCTTTTACGCGATGTGAATTGAACATATTTGTAAGTCGAAAAACTCTTCTATAATTTGCATTTGATTATTAGTGGAGTTGATTGATTTCACTTCATGTTTTTGCCTGCTTTCAATTTCCGATTTTTTAAGAACGTCTGTTGACTTAAACGTTAGGCGACCGCACTAAATGGATGACTTGCACCGCAGTTGACAACTAGCGCTGTATTTGGGATTATTTATTGGATTTGTGTGAAGTGTGTTAATATAGCTTGCGCAGTGGCAAACATACAATTCCTAAAATGAAAAAACCTGTGAGTTCGTTACAACGTGAACCCGATCTTAAAATATTAAATCCATCACTGATAATATTTGATATATTTCACAGCTTCCGTGAGACACGCTAAGTATTGGATAAGTATATAGGCCAAGAATAGACTGTAATCGTATGCCTGTGACTAGTATCATAATTCAAAATATATTTTGAAACGTATGATATTTCGAACAATGGTATACGTTATTGAAAGCTAGTGACGTATTTCCTGTTTGAGCAATTCAGCGTACTCGTTGTTGATAGAGATAAAACCAGGAAATTAATTGAAGCGTCGACAAACTGACAACACCCGCGCTCTTTGCGGTTATAGCTAAAACATAAGACCTACCTTTGAAAATAAAACTTACTGAATGCAAAATATTTTTATAAATAAAATTTGATTTCCACTCATGCACTAGCATAAGCTTTTGTTAAATAAACTAAAACACAAAGTCCAAATGGGCGCTCTTGTGGTTAAATCCTCGTGGATTATTTTGGCATCGCAGTTTAAAATACACGTCTTGCGCTCCTATCAACTATTCTGTAATATCCCCCTTTTTGAATTAAGGCTCGATTTCTTCCTGTTTTGAGTCTGACTAATAAAGATATTTTGAGACGACCCTCGCGAAATTTACGGCTATGAAATACATTCTGTGGATGTAAATATACTTGAGCGCAAATGTTCTAACTCTACTTTGTTTTGTAAACCGCTGATTAGTCAACTCACTTAAAAATCCGGCTCCTCTGCTCGTAACTTTTAATTAGAAGGCAAATTTACCTGTCGTTGAGGGAGAGAGTCCCTTGTTTGTTTCGGTTTCATGCTTCAGTGAACTATCCCTTACAGCAGTCGTTTCCGAAGTTTATTGTTCGAGGGCCAAAATTAGAAACGGAAGGATATTCACGGGCCGGGAGATAACTAAAATACCGCCGTATGTAATCCAAATACCGGTACGTATAATTAAGATATCGGTATGAGTAAATTGTAATAATGACGTTACCATTGCGGTATCTAGACCGCAAAAAGACAAAAACATAAATTATAAACATAACTATTCACATAAGTTCGGTGGGCCATATGAAATCGTTACGTGGGCTGTAATTGGCCCACGGTTTGGGAAGAGTCGTACGGCGTAAAATTAAAAATTGGTCGAATGAGAATAATTTGTTTTTGACTTCAGAATCACACTGCATATTTGTTTATATAAGTAGGAAAAATTATTGGATTCTATCTCTCATCTTAGACACGATATTGCAAATGTCTGTGGATGTGAGTGTAGGTGAGCGCAAATGTCTGTGGGTGTATATGTACGTGCGGGCAAATTCCCATGGATGTAAATGTAGCCTACTTGAGTGCCAATGTCTATGGATGTAAATGTGCTTGATCGCAAATGTCCGTGGATGTAAATGTACTTGAGCGCAAATGTATGTGGGTGTATATGTACGTGAGGACAAATGGGTGCTTAAATCTATTGCTGCAAGTATCCGAGGATGTAGTTTACGGGTGCAAATGTGAAGCTTTATTCAAGCTTATAATACCGTATATTCTGTTGCATCGTATGCAGATAAAGGATATTACAATAAAGGTAAAACTAAAATATATCTTTAGTTTTATATTATAAGCTGTCTGATCATGTTGACAAAACATTTACTTAGAATTAAGTCAATTTGAATTTGGGGGGCAATGAGGGCTATTGCTTTTTATTTTATTATCTGAATAACTTCTTGCTTATACATAGTCGAGAGCAGTTTAAGGAAACAAATGTATTTTTGCTTTTATTTCTGTATTTGCTGTTGTTTCTGGCTATTTCTGTTGCTCTCTGATTTGATCTTATGAAGAAGACATTCTCCTGGTTCCGAATACATATATTGCAATTGTATAATTTACAAATACAAAGGACAGTTCCAAGTCATGACTGATAATCCAGATAAAAATACCAAGTTGCACTGCAGGCTCGAGTTCGTTAATTACTTGTCCATCGTTATGGTTTTTTCCCCTCCTAACGAATGGTCGCTTTTATGCTGGTTTTCGTATCCTCCGGGCATGACTCGATATCGTCATGAAACCCAGGGGTGGGCAACTTCTCTAGTCGGCGGGCAGATGTGAAAAAATAAAGCCCTCGGCGGGCCGGATTATTACAAAAAAATACTTCGGTATCCAATATTTGTTAAATGCTCGACACTCTCTGTCAACTTTACGTATTTTGGGATATTCCATGGTTAATAAAACTTAATATAAATCCTAATTTCTAAAATCTTTTTATATTTAGATTCTAAATATACCTGATAACAGTAGTGGGGAATGTTTACAACGCTCTCTGCTCTGACCTTATATTGTTTGTTTAACAAGTGTGCTAACGCAATTGTTACTTATCGATTTTAATCGGTAAGTATGTTGATGAGTATTTGTATGTCTGTCTGTTAGATGCACGCAATATCTCACGAAAGCTCCCGATTTCGCATGTGCATCCATCATATCTCGGACCAGAAGTCTATTGATTTTGGGCGAATTATGTCGTATAATTGACGAGTTATTAATTAATTAGTGATGGAACACAAGGTGTCACTATGGAGTAAGAGCGTCGGACCACATTACAGAGTGTAGTTGGATACAGTCAGCGGGCCGGTCAAAATCTCGTCGCGGGCCGGCCCTCGGGCCGTATGTTGCCCACCCCTGATGTAACCTATAGAACGTTTAATTGTTACGTTATTTATGACTAAGAAATATTTTCTAATTTTAAGATTAGAATGCCTTAAGTTTAAACACGTAACTTATTAACCAAAAGCAGCAAAATTACCCAATATCCTATACAGTCACTTCGTACCATCGTTTAGTATAGCTCGTACAAGGATCTCGGAGACCCTTACTCTCAGTAGGCCTGTAAGTCAACAGTTGAGAAATTTCCAATTTTCTCACATCTTATCACCATTGTCTCGTTAACTATTTCGATAATTAAAACTTCGAGAACACTACGAAGGAAATTCCCTTTCGAACAAGACATTTTTCATGTCGATAATCCATGAACTAGGGAAGCCTTAGGAATTTTATTGACCTAGTTTTAAATGTTAGGCACAATACACGTACAGTACACGCACGCAAAATGCTGACGATACACACAGTGCTCAAAATGAACTGACAGTTTCGGTAACCCGGTCACTCTGTAATTCTGCAGAGGTAGTAACGGATTGAAACAGTGGAATTCACACAGTGCTCAAAATGAACTGACAGTTTCGGTAACCCGGTCACTCTGTAATTCTGCAGAGGTAGTAACGGATTGAAACATTGGAATTCACACAGTGCTCTAAATGAACTGACAGTTTCGGTAACCCGGTCACTGCAGCTGTTGGTCTGTAATTCTGCAGAGATAGTAACGGATTGAAACATTAGGATTCACCTACTTTAAGAAGTTCGAGCTTCAACTATCAGCGGAGATCATGGTCGCCTACCGGCTTGTTTATGAATTTAATTAGTTTTTCTGAATTTAATATTTTTCTAAACTCTAGCTTACATAAACCGCTGGGAGACGTCCAATGTGGAAGTGTCACTTTTTGATGTCCCCCAAAATTTATTGGGTATCGCAGATCAAGGGGATGTCAACAAAATACATTACTTAACTAGCACATTTTTTTTTCATCTAAATACGGAAAAAAATGTTGTCAATACAAAATGTGGCGCTTTTCTCAACTTTTAAATTCCACAAGAAACATGAAGCTATTGAAAAATAATTTTAATTTTGAAGTTTATTAACGATTAAAAAAACTTTTGAAAGAAGAGAATTTTAAGCGATCAGTTTTCCACTGGATGATGTTGAAAATCCTCCAGGTACATTACAAAAACACTATCTGAAATCTTCCTCAGATGAGTACGCATACTGCTTACCAGTGGGCAGACACAAATAATATCTGCAAGCAATTTAGTATGACTTGATCTCAATTATGAGCATGCAGAAAATTGTGGTCAGCATTCCGTTAATTTTATGTCGCGGCACATCATTTTATTGTCTGTTTAGACTTTGTAATCTAAGACTATTGTATTGCATATATAACAAGTTTGAATAATAATCACAGTTGCAATTCAGATTTGGTTTAAAACTGTAATCGACACAAAGTTTTGTAACTTTATTTATCCGTGTTGAGGAACAAAATATTGGACATCAAATTTGAAAATCTTACTAATAGCAGATATTTTGATATCAATTAACTAAGAACGTGGCTGTATATTTATTAATCCATCAGCCAACTCCAATTTAACACCAACCAATTTTGCATTTGACAGAAATTAGTTTCATAATTTTTGATAATAATTTGGTATTCGAAAGAAAAAGTCGAGACTGAAATATCTATGACAGAAAATCTTCAGTGAGTATTTTTTGAGTTGAAATATACGTCCAATATGTGTATCATATTGTCCATCAGTGGACTTTGAGATTTAAAGCAAAAACTAGAAAATTAGTTATTCGTTTACTGCAATTTTTATTATTATCTATTTTATTATTCTATATTTTAATAAATTTTTGTAAATCGTTGAATCATAGCGGTCGTTAACAGTTTTTAGGCAAAAGAAGATTTATATTCTAACATCATCCTTCAATTTGTTTTCTATCAAAGCCTTTCGAAACTTGATTTTGGTGTGACTGAATAAACAGGGGAATCAGCAAAGACATTTCAATGAATATAATTTAGAATGCATTCTGAAATATTCTTAAACATTATGAGGGCATTTTAAATTCATCTTAAATTTAATGTTGGGTTCAATATTACCACAGTGATGGAAAAGGAACGACGGGAGGATGTGTTTTCAGAAGTAGCAGAAAAATTTCCGATGAAAGAATTTAAAAAGTTTGCCAGATCTGAGATTGGTCTCGTCCTCAGCCACAATGACGTGGAATCGATAATTGCGAGCAACAATTACGAACCAGATGAAGAACAAAGAGTTAAGATTCTTTTCCTCTGGGCAGAGAGAAATGGTATGATACAAACGATTCTGATAATGTAAAATATCGTTTTTTATTTTTTTACTTTGGAAATCTTTATTTTAAAACGGTATAAATATTGTAATTATTTTGGAACAGACACCAAATCCAGGAAACTTTCACTGTCGAAATAATATTAAAACTAATATACATTGCAATTAAATCAAATTATGAAATTCAAAAATCCAATTCGAAGCCTCTAAAAGGAGTCTCTATGTGATAATCAACTCGAAGACTACAAATAATGCAGCCAAAGAAATATTATTTCCTTTGTTTAAATTCTGTATCGCATTTTAAAGGTTCATTTACATTTGCAGGAACAAGAGCAACAAATGAAACGTTAAGACAACTTGTTACAGACTACTTCAAGATGAAGAAATCTTATGAACCTGGTAGGATTAATTGAGCCCCACAAATCTAGGACACCGAATTAATTTTTGTCTGTTTAGCAGTTACACATACTATCAATCTGTTCTTAGAAATATTTCAGAATTTTTTTTACCCAGACTCGATGTTCTGCCGATTAATATTAAAATAGCCCTTAAAATTGCCCTAACGATGCCAATCGAATCTCCGTCCATAAAACCATGCTTTCTCTCGCCAAAGATATTTTATTACTTCACTCTTCGGCGGTGTACTGTATATATTTCAAAAATTTTGAATTGATATTTTTCACTAATTATCATCAGGCGAAAGACTTGAAGACGTTTTCCAGAAGGTCTTTGAAAGATTCGCAGATATAAGGCAATTCAAACGCTTTGCTCGATCTAAACGCGGCCTTTCACTAGATCACAGTGAAGTTCGTTCAATTGACGAATCAAATAACTCATCAGAAGACAAATGTATTGAAATGTTGCAGGCATGGAAACTAAAAACTGGTAGGAATTTTATTTTTATGTTTCAGAACTTATTAAAATATAATTGATTGTTTCTAATATTTTAGATTTTTTTGAAGAGTCAAATTTATCGGCAAAAATTGAAAAATTGGTTGATGATTATTTTTATGAAGAAGGTGAATTGGAGCCAGAAGGTGAGAATGACGTCATTGATTTGGACTCTCGTGTTTTCTGAAAGTTCACTCAATCGAAGTAAAATTGCAAAATACTAATGAAATAACGAGGTCATATATTAAAATAAAGTTTAGTATTCAGCTTTTATTCCTTTTTGCATCTGAGTGCACTTTCTAGGTGTTTATTTTAAGTTACTTTCCTGGTAGTATGATAAGTAGCTAAGTCAGCTGAACATATTGGGATCTTAGCATATCACTATGTACTATCGCCTTTATAGATGCTGAAGGCTCGAGTCAGGCATCTACTAGTCAACAGGCCCGAAATCAGCAGAGTCAAGATGCCGATGATGATACCAGAATGAAGTATAGCACAAGAGACAATAACGAAACAAGTAATACATAATAGTTGTTAATTTCCATCGTATAATCTGAATAACTGTCCAACTTGATATAGTTGTGCGTTCCTAAACTTTGACAGTTGTTACTATTCTTTATTTTTTATGCTTTCCTCAATTTGAAATCTTAAATAATGTGTGTTTAATTACGATTCAAGTTAAAAAAAAAAGCATTTTCTAAAATATAAATTGTAAATGTAATATTCAGGTCAAGAAGGGCCAAGTCAAAGTGACAGCGATGAAGGAGAAAGAAAACAATCTCCAAAAAATAAGAGGAATAGCGCCCGAGGAAGCAAACAAAGAACGAGTAAGTTATTTAGAATTGATTGCATAATGTGCTACAGTAGAATAATAAACGCCGTTTTCAACAAGTTTTGAACCTTCAGAAAAACCCAAATAATTGGAATTTTGTTTTTACGCTTTGTTTCAATAAAAGGGAAAATCAGACATACTGTGTAATATAGGTATATAAAAACCACGTTTGTAATCATTCACTCTAAACCGGCTTACGTTTTAAATCCTCGGTTTTCAAATTGAAAGATAATTAGTAGAAAAATTAGGCTCAATTATGTAATGAGGAAATTGAAGACTGACCAACTTGATAAAAACATACCATTGTCATATTTGCCAAGATTATTTAAAAACTCAACAAATATCTTTTTCAGGCTCTGGAGGTTTAATTGGCATTTTAGGAGCACGTGAGTATTGCGTCGGATAAATTTTATTTTGTAATCATAACAGTTATAACTCGACCCTTTGAGGTAGATTAATCATTAAACTTCCAGATTAAATAAATGTATACAGAATTCTAGGTCGTAACCTAAACATGAACATCTTTCTTTTTCTCTCATTATTAAAGTTTACTCAATCCTAGCTCACCTAAAACAGCCTTTTAATTTGTATAATTAAACAAAGTATTATTCGTGTTACAACAGGGTCGTCATACCTTTATGGCCGAATGGCTTCGAATCGTGCGCATTACGTTTATATGCGCACGATTGAGCCAGAGCAGTATTTTAGCACTATGCGAGTATGAATTTAATTTTGCTTCGAATCATTTCACGGGACTGACAAAACAAAACACAAAATTTTTCACGATCGCTTATATTCTGTGTAAGTTCAGTTGAAGTTTAAAATAGGTAATGGTTACATCGAAAAATTCAGATATTTATTGAAATCTAAACTAATTATTAATAGGTCAGCATGTATCGAAGTTTCAAAATATCGTCTGCAAAAGAGCTTGGAAGCAATCAATTGGTCGAGTTACTGAAGCATACAAAGAACAAAAGCTTACGGAACCGACGTTTGAGGTCTATCCGAAAATAAAAAGGATGACTCGTTTTTATCACGGAGAGATGGCACCAAAACAAACACAATACAGGAAAGAAGCTGGGTTCAGTGCTCTGCAAGAACATGTCACTGAGGGAGTAAGAGTTTCATTGCAAGAACTGATTAAATCTTTTAATGATGAAACGGTGCGACATATTGAACTAGTCGGGCAAGCAGGCAGTGGAAAGACTATCTTTGACGAACAGAATGGTCCGCGACGTAATCCGTGCTAATGGCTTAATCGATAAGTGGTATTCAGCTACTGGCCTATTCAAAAAGTGGTTCAAGAAACGATTTAAACTTGTTCATTTTGTCAATATTCGAGACCTTGTTGACTCCGATGCAATCAGTGCTCAAGAACTCTTGTTTGACAACCTAATTACTGACTTGGATGGTAATACCATTGTTGTTGGATATCAATGGGTCATTGATAATCAAGAAGATGTCATTTTCTTCTTTGATGGATTGGATCAGGCACCGTGGACTCTTCAAGAATCCCATCAAAAAATAAAACACGGCGAAAAAGCTAGCACAGCAACCGTGATGTCTAACGTAATCTCTGGCCATCTCTTCCCCAGAGTTAAAAGTGTCATGTCTTCTCGGGAGCATTGCATTGCCCCACTAACTGGGAAACTTCGACCTGATCTAATTTACGCTTTGACAGGACTAAGCCCTGATGATGCAAAGGATTTATTCGTAGCCTTGCTTGGCGATATCGGCCCACGACAGTGGAACAAGATAAGTTCATCTGCCCCTCTTCTAATCCCTCTCTTTTCTGTTCCTGTTTTTTTGGTGTTCAACGCTATCGTCCAGGCCTACGATCCTGAAAATACACCGGATACCATGACCGGTGTCATGCTGCACATTCTTCAAATTTTCATAGAATCCGAGCATATACGCGAGAAGATAAAAATCGCAGAAATTCTTCACCAACTGAAGAAAGTCGCATTCACTGGAACAAGTGAGAAACGCGTCGTATTTGAGAGTAAAGAATTGCAAGTCAGTGGCATTGATACAGAAACCATCAGGGACATTGTTATTAAAGTTCCAGGCAATTCGATGTTTAGACAAAATTTACTGACGGGCAATATCGTTTCTTCTTCAGTCACCAGACGATTCAGGAGATACTCGCTGCTCTTTACGTTTGTGAGATGAATTTACCACAGTTTGAAGATTTCGTGCATCAATCTCTTCATCTTGATCACTGGTCGGTAGTGCGAAGGTTCAACTGTGGAAGTCTACTCAACGACACTCTGGCGAAGGATGAATTTGGTCAATTGCTTAAAAGTGAGTTTCTTTCATTTTTTTTTATCAAACCTAATTTCATAAATTTTCAAGCTCTGTCAAGATTTATGGCTATTTTTGATTTATATCTTGACAACATCAATCCAAGCACCCAAATTTTGTACATGAGTATTTAAATATTTGCACAAAACGGATAGAAAATAAATTTACCTTTTTTTTTGCAGTTGATCAAAAAAAAGAAAAACGGGACATTTTGAGACGTAGCATGGACGAGAAACTTAAACAAACACAGGACTCGTTTTCTTTGATGGAAATGTTTGCCTCTCTATACGAAGCAAATGATGCTGATTTAATGAAGGATCACGTCAAAGTTATCAATTTCGAAAATACATCAATCAACCCCAGTGGAATGCTAGCGATTGCATCGGTCATGCGACGTAGCGAGAAGCTAGATCTCGTGCGTTTTTTTCGCTGTAATCTGGATAGCGAGTCGATCGGAATTTTGGGAAAGAATGTCAATAATACTCAGCTGGAGGTTTGTTTCGTTATGTTTATGCTCTCTCTAATTTGTCCGTACAAATATTTTCTTTTATTAATTAAGTTTTCTTCCAACCTTTAAGCAACGCATGTGGCGCTCGTATTTCTTCATAAAAAATGGAACCATTAAGCCCACTAGTCTTGATTGTAGTAGCATTTTAAAATAAATGTATTTTTCAGATTTCAAGTTTTGAATTCACCCAAACAAAAGTCGAAATATCACGCGACGGAATGAAAGAATTGAGCTCTCTTCTGCAATCGTTTGCTGCTACATCAGTCAATATCCATTGCTACTGCAGTAATGACGCTTTGTTGGCATTTGCAGATACCTACAGACATGGAACGGTATTACAAATTTATATAATTAAAACCGTTTGCATGCTATCATATTAAAACGAAAAATTTGACGTAAACCGATTGATTGAGTACCCTTGCTAATTATTCGACAATTACAAAGATAGATTGGGAGATTCAAACTTAAACCAATCCCAAACCTTATATTATATAAACCCCCCAAAAAACCTAGCAATTAGTTAACATTTTCATAATCTTACTAAGCGTATATGTATCGTTTTTTATACTTTGTTGAGAAAGGTACAAGACAATCGAATGAGTTGAGAAATCAATGTTTTACATTTTCCTTCAGATCAACAACTTTACTTGGAAGTCTTCAACAGGAATGAGCGCAAAAGTATTTTCTGATATTTCTGCGTTTGTTGAATCTCATGTTGATAAGTTCGCGACAAATGTTGAAGTCGAATTTCATGAAGATGACATCGAAATCCTCAGTAAGAGTAATGGATCAAGAAAGGTATGCAAGCAAGTGATTTTGAGAACAAGGTTATCTATATTATATCGGGAATATAATTCTATGAATTACAGTTGCGGGTTGAGTACAATATACACTCCGCCCTTCAACATACAATGCTTTATCTCGAATAGTATCTAGTGCAGGTTTAGTTATATGAATGACGTAGTTTTCATTGGAAAAAGGCCCTGTGATTTTGATAATGACAAATTATGGCCCATTTCTAAGAATGTTTTATCCCTATTTTCAACTTTTGTAGTTGTTTTGCACGTTTTTACAAGCTTTTTAATAGTTTTTCTCTATTTTTAAATGAAACGGGCTTAGTTTAGATGACATAGCTTTTGCTGGAATAGGCAATTGTGATAAGGAGATTCTAAAAATGACAAATTAAGGCCCATTTCAAAAACCCTGGCATTTATTTTATCATAGTTTTCGAGAGCATTGAGCAAACGTCTGTTAAATCTCGATATTGAATTGTCATGGATATTTTGATAATTGATCATATCAAAATTGGTGTTCAAAATGGCGAATACGGGTACTTTCTTGCTTATATACAAAGTTTATGACAAAATAGTGGAAGCTATTGTAAATCAGCTGAGATTCAAAATTGTCAATTCAAATTTGAGCGTTTGAAGGTGCCATCACGCGAAAGCAAAAGCGAAGGTTTCCACACCCAGTTGCGAAAGGCCATTTCATGCTTCAATATAAACGATATTTCAATACTTCACACAGTAGATACTTTAAATGGATAGACATACTTCACTGTATATAAAATAAATATCTCATTTGGATAAGTGAAATGTATTTTTGAGTATCCGTGGTTGAAGTACACATTTCTGTTTGAAATGAAAGTGTGAGAACAATTCAAACAATATACATTGATATGTAGTCGTATGCATAATTTGAATATGACTTGA
The DNA here is from genome assembly GCF_013122585.1 of Styela clava. Lineage (NCBI taxonomy): Eukaryota > Metazoa > Chordata > Ascidiacea > Stolidobranchia > Styelidae > Styela > Styela clava. The sequence continues at coordinate 22,002,392 of NW_024102827.1, forward strand.
ACATTTCTAAGAGCCCAGCTAAACATTTCCTGATGAAACATTTAGAATATTCAAAAATATTTAGACTGAATGCTAATTCGCTATTTTGTAAATTATTCATAGATGGTGATTCATGACCTCACGGTACGGGACAAAATGTCAAATACTCTCTCCTCTCAATATGGCGAAGTTTGTTCGATATACGACGTTAGGGAGTGCAATTTTGCCGACATCGATTTAGAAGCAAATCACTTGAGGATTTTCAAAAAACACGCTGGGAACAGCAAAGTGAGTAGATAAGCAATATTATTTGACCATCAACATATTTTCTGCATTATTTCATATCTTCATGCCTAAAACATTTCAGTTCAAAATGAATCAAGCACGATGTGGCTTCAAGTTATTTTGTATTCCAATTTATTTATAAATGGCGTCGAGTAATCAATTTAATGACTGCTCTCAAATGCTGAAATATATCGCTTTCAGTATTTAGCAGATGGTTTTGTCTGTTCTGCTATAGTTATGCATTGCGTTTCAATCGCTGAACCACGTTTAAAGACCCGTGTTGGTATTAGACTTGTATATGAACCCTAAGACCTGTTGGATCATGTAAAATATATTAAAATACAAGAGTCCGTGACTATCTTTGTCTTATTTCGATTGTGAGAATACTGTAATCGCAAATATAATCTAACGGCTAATCAGCTTTTTTTGTGAAAGTCAAATGATTCCTTCGGTAATATATTTAAAATATTAGGTAGTAATCTTTTTATACCTAAATTATCTCCAAGCGGGGTTTTCCCATCTTCAATCTAAAGAAGACTTGGTGCAAGCAGACATCGATACGTTATGAGCAACATTTTTGGGAGGAACCGTAACCTATCTAGTTCAGCATAGGTTACTCGATCGAATTTCCCCTTCAACATGGTTAGCTGTAGTGCTCATGACAACCTTTATCGAATCTACACATTTTACAGCTTCAGCTTCAGCTACGTCAGAAAGATAATTATTGCAAAAATATTTTCCAGTTACAATACTAATACAATGGGTTCTGCTGTAATAACAAATTATTTTGATTTTGACATAATTTAATTGAGCCGAAGAAATACCCAATTTCTGATTAATATAAAAATAACTTGCTATTTTCTATCGAAATATTTTCCAGAAGAACGTAAATTAATTTAAATAGCTTTCATCAATCCATATAATTTAAAATGTGCATAACAATTCAAAAGCTTCGTACGCTTTTCAACGTCACGTAACGATATATTCGCAACGATAACCACCGGCGTATTCATACCATTCGGACCAAGAAACTGAAGAGATATATTTTGGGTTCAACATTGACTATTTGGTTGAATTACAACTTGGGGAGATAGGGGATACTGGATTTGTACCCAGGATTTCTAACTTGCGACGCCAACATAGTTAAGCCAAACAAAATTATGAAATAAATTTACGACAAAAATGTACAACTTTCCAAAATAAGTAATTTGCAATTTTCATACCATTCAGCTGTGAAGTGAAAATCCGGATATTTTTCATTGTCTGAGAATTAATTATTTTATGTACCTGCATTCGCAATTAATATAATTGCAAATACAATTCGATGACTTTTTGCACTCTCCATGACACCGACGTATATATAATATACATCATTTGGCACCGGGTGATGTTGAAGGTTTCACGCTGCTCACGCTCTAATTATTACTGTACAAAACTTATAAATGCAACTAATGTAACCAAATCCGTTAATCTTTGCCGCTATTAAGACTTCCAGAACCGGAATTCGACAGCTAGGGGCGAGGACGTTCCAATATGGAAGAAAATAGGCTGATGTTTTTAATTTGGCAATATTTATTTGGAGTAAGTGTCAATAACCGGCCTTGTAGTGCATCGGTTATTCATTCCTTACTGTGTTATCAACATTTATTTTACGGCCGTAATGTTTCTATTCGCATTGTGAAAAAAATTAATTGCTAATATAATATGTTCTGTCTGGCAGCCATCTTTTGTCTTCTCCGGATTATCGACATCTCCGAACGAGACTTTTTTTCACTTCCACTCATAATAGGGCTTTGCAAGAGTACAAGCAACACTGATACTTACTCAGTGCTTCGTTATGATTGGCCTTTCACACTCCATTCAATTACCCTTCGAGGTGGTTGCTATGGAATTAGAACTCGAGATAATTTTAACTCGCGAAGCCCACATAGTCAGGCCTAGCAAAACTACCAAATCTACCGCATAATGATCTATTTTACAAAATAATTATTTTACGTTATTCAGTAAATTTTTGCCATAAAATTAAGGACGCGAATATTTTTATTTGTCTTTAGCAGAGGCGGACACTTCCATAATTTTTGGGACGAACTCGGATCGCCAACCAAAAACACTGCGCCGTCTCTTTGGTCATTCTCTTTGGTATTAGCATGTCAATATACTATCTTTCCAGTAGCTAGCCGCTTTGGTTGAACAACGAACTCGCGCGTCACCAAACCGATCACTTTAATTTTGCGAGAATTACCCCACGGCTTTTGCTAGCACACAGAAATCGCTTCGACATAGTAAATCCTATGATCTTTGTCATCAAATTATGCTCGGGCCTTGGACGAAATTCATATCTTGGAAAGATACGTCCAGCGGTGAAAATTGTTTGTAACAACTTTGAACCTATTTAGTGTTTAAGCGATAATTAATTGTTGTAATGAAATACAGTTTGTTTGCCTTTTCTCGCAAGTGCCGACAATAACACTATTAAATGATCTTGGCAATGGGTAAAACATATCAAATTGTACCAAATATGAATTACCGAAAGTTGTGCAAAAGTGAGAATACCAGTGATAACAATAAAAGCGTGGCGTGGAACGGGGAAAGGCGAGCAAAATCGAAGCGCGTCATCGGCCATGCGTTTGAGTGGCCGCGCATCTTTTACAATAATGCAGGTTCTCGGAAGCCGCTGTAGTGTACATTATTGTAAGAAAACAGGTATAATATCGATAACTATTAACCGTTTGTTCGCGCTTGATTACCTCACTTTCCGGAAATGATAATTTTGTAAGGTGGAAACAACTGCGTTTAAATGTAGACCAGATTACTGCGACTGCCCTCCAGGTGTCCAATCCTGGTCTACAACATAACTTTGGTGCCAACTCCAGATTCGCATCGCATCAAAGACTTTTTTACAAACGTGATTATAAGACTATTCAATTTTTGTTCGCGTTAGAATTAATAATCAGATTAATTAATCTAAAAAGGCTGTCTGATTGTAATATTTTGACTTTTTAAACTGTATTTCTTGTGTATTATTACAAAAAATATCTTTCTGAATCGGCAGAACATTTCAAGTTCGCATTGTACACCACGAGTGAAGTGGTGGGAGGTGTATTTGAAATCTAGATCCCCTTCGGTCTGCAACATGAACACAGTTTGCTCGATCTTGGGGCCATTGCATCTTAAACTTCTCGTAGTCCTGACTATAGAAGTATACGACTCAAATGATTGCCATTGCCAAATGAATATTTAAATCTACATTGGTTATACACTTTACCCATCAAATGTATTTTCATTCCGACATTCATTTTTTGTCTACGAAATACTTTTTTATCAATCGCGGTATATTCGCAGCAAAGCTATTCATAATGTATTTATATCCAGTTGAAGACGCTATGCGTCAAGGGAAACGAATCGTAGCGATAACCACAGACATATTCATGAAATTCTGACTGTGAAAGGATTGCATTAGTTTGATAAGAATTATTCTGGGCAATTGAACCTCCACAATAAACATAGAACCTATTGTGTAAGAAAAAGTAATCGAATTATTTGAGAAATATATCAACATTTAGTGGAGAAAAACATGGATTCGACGCAATTTTATACCTAAATCAAAATATAAATTTATTAGAGTGAAAAATTGGAGGCCGTGATTATACATAGTGTATCATGAACATATGAACTATTGTGAGATCTGTAATGGTACGATCAAAATCTTTCTCAATCAACGTAAAAACTTGTATTTTGGCTTATCGACCATGTTGATTTGACAGGATTAGTAACATCACTGCACGAAAATGTAACTATTTTATGAAACGTTTTACCGTTACCGATCTCAAGAATTTTCAAACACAACCTCCGCAAACAAGGCTGTGTACAAGCATCCCATGATACATAAAGAGTTTCATTTTTCAAGTGATACATTTCTCCCGACTCGACACTGATTATTCAATTAAATAACACCCTGTGTGAGGTGGAGATCATTCATTGAGTTTTCATCTGAGGCCTTTAACCCGTGACGCCAACATCTTTAGTCAACATTTCAAATTCATTATTTTTGTTATTCGTACGTTGCTCCAACCTCTCTAGGTCATCGCCGTCGACAAATTTTAATACTAAGAAAATAGTTCAATTTCTACAGTAACATATCAGTAATCTGGCGAAACACGTGGTTGTCAAAACACTAACGCAATGAAATTTAATAAAACTTTTGTTAACTTTAGTAAATTGCTCAACTTCAAGAAAGCGTGGTGGAATTGACGATTATTTCATATCTCGAACACAATAACGGTTATCTTTTTTACATAGTTGCTGCTTTCTGAAAAGTCCAATAATCGCTTCGGCATAGTGAATGCTATGATCTTTGTCATCAAATTATGCCCGGGCCTTGCACAAAATTCATATCTTGAAAAGATACGTCCAGCGGTAAAAAATTGTTTATACCAACTTTGAACCTATTTAGTGTTTAAGCGACAATTAATTGTTGTGATGAAATACAGTTTGTTTGCCTTCTCTCGCAAGTGCCGACAATAACACTATTAAATGATTTTGGCAATGGGTAAAACATATCAAATTGTACCGAATATGAATTACCGCAAGTTGTGCAAAAGTGAGAATACCAGTGATAACAATAAAAGCGTGACGTGGAACGGGGAAAGGCGAACAAAACCGAAGCGCGTCATCGGCGGTGCGTTTGAGCGGCCGCGCATCTTTTTACAATAATGCAAGGTTCTCGTAAGCCGCTGTAGTGTACATTATTGTAAGAAAACAGTTATAATATCGATAACTATTAACCAATTGTTCGCGCTTGACGATCGCACCTTTCGGAGAAGATAATTCTGTAAGGCTAAAACAACATGTTTTTAAATGTAGACCAAATTATTGCGATCGCCCCCCAGGTGTCCCTTCTAATTACCGTTACGTCGCCAATGATCGCATAATAGGGCGTTTTCACGGACAGTTCCGAGCGATGAAAGTTAATTATCGACGTTCCCGTGGCACAATAAGCTTTCTCGTATGCAGGGGACCGCACTCGACCTGGAATATGATAATATATGAGTGAATAATTAAAGTATATTTGAGTAATTAAGGTAATGTTCCCCATATTTTATAAGTGGACGCAACCACGATTTAAGTTAAACACAATTATAGAAATATAGAAATACGTTTTGAATGTTGGTATTGATCATGAGTTGAATACTTGACGCAACAAAAAAATCATTGTCCGCGGAAAATATCGGCAATGGCGTGATCGCGACGCCTGTTTCAGAAGCTGTTGCATGTGAAATACCGATTTCGAACTACGCGGGGGAACTACAGAAATATTGGCGTCTTCGCATGTTATGCGCACTTCAAAAATTAAGATTAACCAAAATTGAGGAATACTAATCGAATATTATGCTATACGAAAACGATAAGAACATTCCTGGTCACTAAGTTTTATATACATTCATGAGATAAAAAAAAATACCATAAATCATTTGCAACAGTGACTTTAAAAAGTACCAACGCAAAATACTAGAGGTCGCGGCAATATCACGATTATTGCAAATTTTGAAATGTAACTTCATTTTAATAATTGTCATGGGTTCATATTTTACCAGGGTAAGCATGATAACCACTGGCATATTCATATCACCCTGGCTACGGTAAAATATTTCAAAGCGCCTCAGTTGTTTTTTATATGACGCATACTTGTGTCGTTTGCTGCTAACAAGGCTCTGTAAAAGCGGCCACTGACATCCAACAATATTTAAGAAGATACTATTTTTAGAAAAACAATAATCTACCCAATTCGTTACACTCTCGGTGAGATGATGGGCATGGGATTTGAACTCGATTTGTAAACTCGAGACGGTTAAATAACCTGTCTAGCCTAGTATACTGGGGCCATTTCGTATGGTCTCTTTTTCATTATCGTTTAACCATTTAACCCCTAAAACGACCCTCATGCCCTTTTAAAAGCGTTTGCTGGAGTTCTATTCCGCGAGGTGACACTAAAGGACGCTCGTATAAAATTTTTCTAAATATGCGACCTATGTTCAAAAACTTGTAGAAATCAACCTTGAATGTTATTGCGTCCGATATTTCATTTTAGTTTGATCGTTTTCTTGTGTTATTTTCCAACAAACAATAACCCAACCATTATCATAGCTAAAATAGTTACCGAGAAATTCACAATTGCATTTGCGGAATTTGCAAATTCAACACTTCACTCGACGATTTGATGACGTCACTCTCTAATTATTACTGCATAAAAGATTCGAACAGCAGCGAATGTAATAATTGTCGACAGTAATTGGTGCAGCAAGTCGTAAACAACCCAACGAATATATCAGTCTTAGACCGAAGACTTATCGGTCGAAAGTTAGGGGATCCCCAAAACAGAAACTGCGGTTTCGATTCGAAAAATTCTGCAAATCCGAACTTGATTGTTTCGATTAGTTTCCAGCCAATAGCCTATTTACCAATCCTATATTTTGTGTCAAATACAACGGCGCTAACCCGGGTTGCGACGGCTATCCAAACACAGCCATATTTTGGTGAGGAATTCTGCAACCCCGAACCTGATAGAGGATTATGGACATTGCTTAAAAAGTAATTATAATTAACGAGATACGATCTCGCGGCGTGTATCCTTCGCTCTGACTCAATTAGAGATGTACCGATACCACTTTTGTCGCCGATACCGATCCGATACCATAAAAACGCCGATACCGATACACCGATATTCGGAAATGACTGATATTGCCGATATTCCGATACTATGTAAATATTACCTCGAGAGTGCAATACAGACGGTTTAAAACAATACTCTTTGAGCATTATTAATAGTGCACATTATTTCCGTATAAAAAATGACATATCACACACATATATATTTATTAAGAAGTAGATGTTTGGGATCCAAATGCGGTAATTGATTCAGATGCATTGAGCAGTGGCGCTAGTAATCTCGTGTTCAATTAGAAAACTAATAGGATTTGGCTGCTGTTGGTGGTAAAATAAATAAATGTTTAGCCTACTTATCGTATGAAACTGATACATTGAGTTACGCGCGCAGGATTGTGGACCAATATAGCGTCGTATTTTATATTTTACACATCGGAAAATCCACTAATATTCGATTGATATATTTTTCCATAATTACCATCTAATATTAAAAATTTGAATGTAAAAATTTGGCAGCAAAAATACTCAAATTGATTGAGCCAGTTTGGCTGATAAATGGTTAGAAATAGGCCGAAATAGGATTCCCGTCTCTATTAGCGGGGGTGGGGACATGCATGGCTCATAGTTCAAGATCCATCCAAGAAAAAATAATTTCAAGATCAGTATTCCAACCTAATTTTCAAAACATTCTAGATCATATTCAGAAGCTAAATATATCGGGAATATCGGTTTAAATTTAGCCGATACTGATACACTACCGATACCGAAAAATTGGCCGATATTGCCGATACCGATAGATCGGTACGTCTCTAGACTCAATAGCGTGGAAAATTTCTCGAAGGAAACTTGCGCATCGCGACGACGTCAAAGTTACAAGAGGGATATGGACAATACTTAAAGATTAATCACGAGATACGATCTAGTGGTGTGTATCCTTCGCTCTGATTCCCTAGCGTAAAAACTTGCGCTGGCACACACACATTCAGCGCGTCTCAAAAATTCCTCGCTTTGCAAAAATCCAGATGTCTTCATCACTAATTAGTTAATAACTCGCTAAATATACAACAAAATTCATCCAAAATCAATTAGCTTCTGATCCGAAATATGATGAATGCACATGCAAAATTTGAAGATTCAACCTCGCTTTCGTGAGATATCGCGTTTACCTAACAGACAGAAAAACAAACAAACAAACAGACAAATACCTTAAGATCGATAAGTAATGAGTGTCGTCACAGCGACATTTACGAATGGTTTTACGTTCTATTCCTATTTACAATTTTACAACCCAACCACAGTGCGTTGTACAAGAAAATCTTTTTCTGAAAACGTGAATGAAATGGATCACTAAAATTACATTCTAAGCCAACACAAAGTCATTATAACGGTGTTATCTGTCGTTATTCTTATCTGGGTTACAAGTTTTCAGAGGTCTGAATCAACATTTTCAAATCGATGCTATTTATACTTCGGACAGTTTCTGGCGATGCTATAGCGTTTCGTTGCTTGTGTTTAGTACAGACCATTGAGGGTTGCAATTCTTGGCGGGACGAACATATATTTTCAAGAAAATCTAAAAATCGAACGGGTGACTGATAAATCACACTTTTTACCAAGATCATAAGTTGAAACTATATACTTTGTATAGCGAGCGAACAGTACAAGACTCAAGTCGTCTTAATAAGACAAAAATCAAATTTTATTTGACACTCCTTGTTGCATTACGCTCGATAAATTTTTGACATCAGGTGACACATTAGATGAAGCCTAGATTAAAACATTTTTTAAATTGGCATCACTAATAGTTCTGTGCTTGTTCTTTGTAATGTTCGTTTTCAAAATAATTGTTCCCACGCATATGTACTTTCAAACATTGATGTGGATTTCTTTGCATGGTTTGTCAAATTTATATAGAGATTTCCCTCAAAAAGATACTTTTTATACAAATCAAACATTCACACATCTCTCGAATAAAAAGTGGATTTTATTTCCTCATTGCATTGGATCTTAGGAAGCTCTATTTAAATATTTTCTGTAACCGTTTCCACGTTAGCATCAAACGGAGTACTAAACAGACTGAACTCGTTTTTAAGAGAACTAAAGTCAGCGAAGCATGAGGAAAAATCGTTTTGCAATTCCCGTAATACGGAATAACAACAACATTATAACAAAACCATTTATAAGTCCACACCGTGGAAAAAATTAAATTAGAATAAACGCGGGCCGGATTATTTTACTCCGCGGGCCGTGGGTTGCCGACCCCTAAGTTAGAGAGTTGGACTCAACTGTGTTGCCATTACACATCTCTTTTTTTTTTTAAATTTTCTATCATCTCAGCCATAGTAAAAAAAAAGGCGCAGACAAAGCCGAATTGGAAAGATTCCGTTGCATCCTAGAGTATTGGAATTCACACATCGTTAAATATCAGTGGCTGCTTATCACACAACGTTCGGAGCCAAAGGTTCAAATAAGCATCGTATAAAAGCATTTTTTGTACAAGTGTGCCGCATTTTTTTTACTTAGGTGAGATGGTGGGCGTGGGATTTGAACCCGATTTGTAAAACTCGCGTGATTTTTTAAAGCTGGGTTGCTTTGCTTGTGAGAGCTAAAACTATCGGCAATATGATTAGACGAATAATCGATTTGTTTTTTTTTACCATAATTTTTCTTGTATCATGATCAAACAGAACCACATCACTTCCGACTTCAAGAAATTATCAACAATTTCACACCAAACGTTCACTTACGACTTTTTACGTCATAAAAAATTTCCAAACCAAGGCTTTTATTCAGCAAAAACTGATATGCATTTGACTTCTTATTTCTAAGAAGATGACATATTTTCCGATTACAGATTGAAGATGTCAAAGAGTCAAATACAAGAGACCGAGATAATGTCATGAATATCGCAAATAAAAACTTCATTTTGACGATTGTCTTATTTTCTAATGATTTTTGTTAAATTGTTTCCCACCGATTTATTTAACCCCGTGACCATTTTGATTTTACGGATGCGCTTACTTAATCAGAACAAAAACCAGGATGATTGCCATTCGAATTGTTTATACAATTTAAAAAATTGAAATATTCTCTTTTTCCGAAACATATATTCTATCAACTACCCTATAATCGCTGCAAAACTTTTTAAAATTTTCCAAACTTATTTATATTCAGTTGAAGAAATCAACGTCCGGGAAACAAATCCTTGGGAGTGCAAGGTGTTTCTCAGCTCGCATCTGTCGTTTTACAATGTGAAGTGGAAAATGTTAACATGAGCGGATGCCAACTGACAGCTGGAGCAATGGAAGGATTCAAAAACAATACTCGTGGTGCCAAGGTAAAATTGAGATTGATCTCGATTATTTATTTTCGTCTTATACTGGTGAGCCTTTTTTATTCACCAATTGTAGGCAGGGGGGGACACTTCCCATAATTTGGGGGCCGAACTTGCATTATCAACCAAGAATCATGGTGTCGTATTGATATATTGTTACGTCACAATATTCTTTTTTGTCATTCTCTTACAATTTTACTATTCAAATATCGGGTACCACGGGACCTATACCGCTTGGCTTGGACACGACCCCTTGAATTTCGACAGAATTACCTTCTGTTCTTGCTGGCGTACAGAAACGTCAAATTGAGGAGTCTTATTTGGCCATCGTTTCAATATAATTTTGCATCAAGCGCGTCGACGCCGTTTCCTAGATTGAGAAATGTCAAAGAAGATAATAAGATATTCGATTTTCCCCAGTCTAGCGATCTTTTCATCACTCCGGTATTCCAGTGAAACGCATGGTCGTTGTCGGCGATCATTTTACATCTTGCGCACTAAAACAGTTGTATTTTAGGTTTCTGTGGTCTGGAAATCTTTTTTTATCGGTGTTTCGATGTCATTCGCGAAAAAACAACGTTACGATGTAGTGAAGTCGATGATCTTTACCATCAAATTGTACTCGGACTCTGCAAGGTGTCCGCCCTTGATTGTAAGTAAGCGCGTTGGAATACCATCTCAAACAGGGTGAAAAATGCGCAGGCAAAACCGCATTGGGAAAATCCCGTTTCTTCCTAAAATAGTGACCTTCAAATATCGTTAGATATCATTGGCTGCCTGTACATGGCTTTGTTCCGAGAGAAAGGTTTAAATAAGTGTCTTATAATGATCTTCACTGTGGTTTTTACAGAATTTTCGTTGCAGGTATCTTACTTACGAAATAACAATGTAAAACCTAAAATACGCCCATCCATAGCGATGTTATAGTTACGTATCGTAGCGATAAACTTGCACTTATTCATGAAATTCTGACTGTCAGAAATTCACAAAGCATTGCATTAGTTTGATAGGCATTGTTGTTCGCAATTGAACCTTCACAATGAGCATACAAATCGTCGTTTAAAGAGAAGCAATCGAAATACATCGAGAAATATATCAAAAGATAGTGGATGAACACATGAATTCGTCGCAGACGATGAATTTCATTATATGCATGCCGCATGTACAAAGAAACATGCAAAACGACAAAGATTGTTGCCTTTTTCAACTTGAAATATTCACAACTTTTATATAAGCAACAAGAGAGCTATGCTCATATATATGGACACGAAGTACATAACCAAATGTTTTACTATCAGTTCCAAGAAAATCATACGGTTTTCTGAAGAAAAATTGAAATTTTGGATGAAATATCAGGTCTTCAGAGAAAATTTAAGACCAACAAACGAAAGCTACAAGCCTTACAAGTCCGCAAAAATACAATCAAAGATTGAAAATTTCGAAATTGGTCCAGAAATTAAAAAAATATATAAACGTTTTTTTTGTTCATAACGATAGGCAGGAAAATTCCAACGATGAGAACTAAAGCAACAAAAAGAAAGCAACTACATAATAAAACGATTCATAGGTTCACTACGTGTCCCACAATGGCACTTTTATGCTATTTCTAAGTCACTTTCCTCATCATTCAACAAATCATTAATTTCCTGTTCATCGACTAACAATTCTGCTAATTCGGAGACCTGAACTTTTTCGTTTATTTTCATTTTTGATGCATATTTGATGTAGACGAAGTTGATAACCCAAGAAGGTAACATTCGTTGTCGAAGTTTAGTCAGAAACAGCCCGGCCGCACTGAACAAACGCTCTACAGAAGCAGATGATACCGGTACGACCAAAACAATTTTTGCTCCAGCTTTCAATAACGGGAATTTGTGTTCGTTTTCCAACTATTAACTAAATTCCAACTATTTTGAGGGTGATCCCGAAGTATGTGTACCAAGATGGCACACAACCTGAACATAGTATTTGTACCAGGTTAGGGTTAGCAGGTTGTGCCGCATCTTGTTACGAATACTACGGTAGCACCATTTTGAGAGCTGTAATGTTTCGGGAAATTCGGATCCCTAACTTGCTATACGCTAACATAGTCGAGCTTTAGAATTAATTATTTTTGTTATTCTTAACCGCTATGTCATCGACACCGACAAAGCTTAGAAAGTATATCAATTTCTACAGCAACATATCGTAACGATTGGCGCATTTTTAAACGATTCTAACTAAAGACAAACTCTTTAAGTGTTTCATTTTTACAAAATGCATTATTCTGCGCAATCAAAAATTCATAATGGAGAAAGAACCAAATTAACTATTTTATTGAATTATGTCAATCAGTGTTTCATACTGCGCAAATGTTGTTTTTACTGAGCAAGGCTATTTTAAGGCTGAGCAGAATCCTAAATGGTTTGCAAACTTTGTGAAAAGTTACAATAGTAGCCTATCATATATTATCGGAATGCTAACAAACCACGCGTTTACCTTCTCCTGTACTTAATGTACAATCTCAACATTTTTGTTGTTGAAATATCATTGCTTCCGTCAAAATCAGGTCATGAAATTTTGCTTGTCTTATCCTCTGCATGATTTCTTCCTTGAGGTCAAAGTCTATGCTCTTCAAAAATTTTTGCTTCACCATGCATGTGGCAATTTAATGTATTTTGAGATACGACTAGTTATTACTTTGCGGGACAATATTGCTGAATTCAGCTTAACACATGGTAGAACACTATCTATGTGAGGCTTTATTTTTCTTGACGGGGTTTTCAAAAACTTTACTCTTTTCAGCGGTCGGTATTGGGGTGAAGAACCTTCTTATGTACCCACGTTTCGCTTCTGAGTTAATGCATCTAGTGCGTCAATGTGCTTTCATGATTTAAATGGCGTTTTAGATAGTCAGCTTCCCATTCCCACCCACGATTCGCCTTTTCCTAATCACTATCTGGTGTCACTTTCGACAAACTTTGAAGAATATCACATTCTTGACGCGGAATAGCAATAAATTTCGCAAATTTTATTAGTTTGTTTTTTTAGTTTATACATGCGGGTATCACGGTTTTCCAACAACGGCTACCTTGAATATACATTTTACTCACACGCCAAATAAAGAACACTAGTATATTGGTTTTGCTTAAAATGCTTAACACTCTATTTAGTAATTTCTGGTGAAACATACTTATTATATAAGCATTCAGTATAAGCTCATATGTCCCAATCTCGAGATTCAAGCAAATTTCCTGTAACAAGCAGTGGGCACATTTGATCCCTATTAAAATTCTATTTTCATCTGTGTTAAATATGAGCCGCGCTTCAAAAACGAAATGTTGCAACTGCGCGAGAATGAGATTTTACTGCGCAAATGTTCTGGTGGTACTGCGCAATTGCGTAGATTAGAGGGAACCTTGATGTCAATGCTGTATATTTGGGATAAATAGTCCATATTGTAAATAATATTCAACGATCCACAATTTATTGATTTTCCTACGAGCCTCAATTACCTGTATCCCTAGGCCTAGTCCAATAGTTATCCTTATGCGGTTAATTTGTAATTGCAATTAATATTTGTGATATATACTGGATAAATGTACTAACTTATAGTTATACGAAGTGTGATTACTATTCTCTCTGTACAAGAAAAAGCGATCGGTTCAATGAAGGGAAATGTCAATGATAGGTATGTCCTGCTCGAATACTAAATTATTCTAGAATAACACTGAAAACACATTTCGAATATCGTTCAAACATAATTAACTGAGCCAAAGCTATACTGCATGCGTGGGTTTTTGAATCATTACATTTCGCACCATATGTAAGTGAAAGTAAAACATGCCAAGTCTAATGAGAATTCTGTCAAATTGAACTGATGCACACTGCTGAAATAATGTGCACCACCCTGATCCCCCTCCCCCCCCCCTTTATTTAAATTTTTAACTCACCTGCGATTTTCAGAGGCTAATTTATTTAGCATTGACGATCGTTTCCCTCTGCATGAGATGATGATTTAGGGCAGGGGTCGGAAACGCGCGGCCCGCGTCATGGTTGGGCTTTTTCAACAACAAAAAAATAAAATAGTACGATGTCAACTATTAGTAAGTTTTATCGTGTCATTTATCATCAATAGGACGATCCGACAAACTGTAAAAAATGAGGCAAAATTTTTTTTCCCTGTTATTCCACTTTACCACGTTCGTGTTTCATTCTATGGTTATAATTCAATTATAAATACATTAATTTCATTTGGCATGTTCATCGTGACGAAATAAACGAGTTTCGCTCAGGCCATTGTGCCCGAAGAAAGGTTTGCGAAGCTAATAGCACATTTGCACATTCACGTTGCATACCTACAATGTTTGGCAGTTCTTATATTTGCAAGTAATTTTTCAACTATGAAAGTTAGCAAGTCAGCCCTCCGCACATGACTAATGGACGAGCATTTGCATGCTGTCTCAAGACTAGCAAAACAACGCAAAATAAGGCCATAAATCGGAACCAAATATCCAGCACAAGTAAATGCATATATTTATGTATCGTTTGCTTTACGATTCAAGTGTAATTTTAACACGATACATTCAGATATTCATTTTTGTACCTAATTTCTTGGTTTGCGGCCTGCGTGTTCAATAAATTTCAAGAAGTGGCCCGCGACATGGTTTGAGTTGGAGACCCTTGATTTAGGGAGTGAACATCGGTATTTTACCGTTTGCAGGCAGAACTCTGTCCAAAATCAATAATCACCCAACACCGTCGGGTGGCAAATACTCAATATTATTTAGCCTAGTCCAACTCTAAAAACTATTAATGGTGTTTTACAGTCAGTGTTCCATAGTAGAGTCGTATATTTCACGAAAAAAGAGACTCCAGTCGTGACGCAAAGTGCGAATCGTATTAATAGCGTGGATTTCAAAATCGCCAGTCATATGTGTGAAATTGTTGCCGCGACTCAGACAGATAATCAATTCATTAACTCCTTTATAATGACTTATTACTTATCGATTTTTATCGGTAAGTATGTTGATAGGTATTGTTTGTCTGTATAGTTTGTCTGTGTGTTTGTCTGTCTGTCTATTAAATGCACGCGATATCTCACTAAAGCGAGATTGGATCGGCTGCAGATTTTGCATGTGCATTCATCATATCTCGTACCAGAAGCCTATTGATTTTGAGCGAATTATGTCGTATAATTAGCGAGTTATCAATTAATTATTGATGGGACACAAGGTGTCACTATGGCGTAAGAGCGCTGTTTTGGGGGATCGCCTAACTTTCGATCGATAAGTCTTCGGTCCCTGACCGATATTCTCTTTATTGGTTTAGCATGTATTTTCAGTCATACATACCATCCCTGGCGCTGTGATGCTTTGATAAATATGATTTCGACTGCACCATACTTGGCAGAGGTATCTAGATTTTTTAAACGTGTAAAAAACGTAAAATTAATGGTAAATTTCACGCGTAGCGACGCGCATTAGAATGTTTACGTCTTTCTACGCGCATTTCCGTCGAAAAAAGTAACATTTTTTGCATTGAGGGGGGCGTATGCACTAATAATTAAAGGTGTGAGTCATCAGAATTGTCAATTGAAGCCTTGTACTTGAAAATTCTGTAAATACAATCGTGAATTTTAGAGTAACCATTCCTGCTATAATAGTGATTTTGATGTTGTTCTGTTGGAAAATAACACAAGAAAACGTTGGAATAAAAAATAATTTATTAGGAATAACTATTAACCCTCTACTAGACACAAAATATCGCAAGTTCAATATAAATTTCGGAATTTTGGCGTGAAAAATTTTTTTTTTAGAGGAATGCGTTTTACATATATTGCTGAATAGAGCTCTATCACACGCTATTAAAAAGTCATGAGTGAAGCTTTAGGGCCTGATGGTTGACAAAAAAATAACTCCTGTAAAATGGCACCAGACCGACCGTCTGGGCAGGGTGAATGTACTATAATATAGCTTCCTGACACATTGCTGAATTAATGTGTATCATCCCGATCATCTCCCCTCCCCTAATTTAAATTTTTATTAGATCGAGAAAGTAGTTAACAGAGGACTGCGATTTTACAAGCTAATTTATTTAGCATCGACGATTGTTTCCTTCTTCGGGAGATGACGATTCAGGAATCGAATATCGGTATTTTGCCGTTTAAGAATGGACGATGATATAGCTTCCAAGTTATCAATCAAATTATAGTGTTTAAAAAGTCTAAAATAGAGTTTTGTTTCACCTACTGAAAGCTCATCAAAGTTCATGGTGTTCTTCGTTTATTTTTGGTATTTTACAACACCGTATGCAGTCGTAATATTTTCTCCATTATTTTCAGTCGGAAATGTGAGTTTCAGATTCACTCCTTTAATTACCGTTCGATACGTCGCCAATGATCGCATAATAGTGCGTTTTCACGCACAGTTCACAGCGATGAAAATTAATTATCGACGTTCCCGTGGCACAATAAGTTTTCTCGTATGCAGGATACCGCACTCGACCTGGAATATGATGATATATGAGTCGAATAATTAAAGCATAATTGAGTAATTAAAGTAATGTGTCTTTATTTTATAACTGGACGCAACCACGATTTAAGTTAAACACAATTTTTGAAATATAGAAGTATAGAAATACGTTTTGAATGTTGGTATTGGTTATGAGTTGAATACTTGACGCAACAAAAAATTCATTGTCCGCCGAAAATATCGGCAATTGCGTGATCGCGACGTCTGTTTCAGAAGCTGTTGCATGTGAAATACCGATTTCGAACTACGCCGGGGAACAGAAATATTGGCGTCTTCGCATGTTATGCGCACTTCAAAAATTACGATTAACCAAAATTGAGGAATACTAATCGAATATAATGCTATACGAAAAAGATAAGAACATTTCTGGTCACTAAGTTTGAAATATATATTCATGAAATAAAATAAAATACCGTAAATTATTGCAACAGTGACTTTAAAATAACAACGCAAAATACTAGGGGTCGCGGCAATATCACGATTGTCGCAAATTTTGAAATGTAACTTCATTTTATTAAATGTCAATATTCTAATGAATTTATTCTATAAAAGTTCGCAAAGCATAGCCGCCAAATTCTATATTTTGAACTTTTTTTTGTATCTAGACGGTCGCATTACTTTTTCACGACGGCCGCATGCGTTAAAATCGATGGTTAAAACCCTGTCTAGCCTAGTATACTGGGGCCATTTCGTATGGTCTCTTTTTCATTATCGTCAACCATTAAGCCCTAAAACGACCCTCATGGCTTTTAAAAAGCGTATGCAGGAGTTTTCTTCCGCGAGGTGCCACATTTTTCTAAATAGGCGACCTTATGTCCAAAAACTTGTAGAAATCGACCTTGAATGTTATTGCGTCTGATTTTTCATTTTAATTTGATCGTTTTCTTGTGTTATTTTCCAACAAACAATAACACAACCATTATCATGACTAAAATAGTTACCGAGAAATTCACAATTGTATTTGCGGAATTTGCAAATTCAACACTTCACTCGACGATTTGATGACGTCATGCCCTAATTATTACTGCATAAAAGCTTCGAACAGTTGCGAAGGTAATAATTGTCGACCGCAATTGGCGCAGCAAGTCGTAAAAAACCCCATGTGTGTCGTCATAGGAATGCTTTTACGTTCTATTCTTATTTAAAATTTTATCACTCAACCACAATGCGTGGGACAAGAAAATCTTTTTCTTAAAACATGGATGAAATGGATCACCAAAATTACATTCTAAGCCAGTGTTTCCCAACCCGAGTCCGCCGTGTCAAATGAGTCCGCAGAGCGTTTAAATGAGTCCGCAACGAGTCAGAAATTCACTGCGGGCCGCAAACGTTTTTGCGAAACTTAATTAACTATCAGCCAAGTTGGGATTGGCGTTAGAATTTACAAAAAAAACATAAAAAGTCAGTTTATTCACATGACATTAATCGCGTCAATAATTACTGGTTACTGAGTGGGGCTGGGCATATATTCAACTATTAGAATAGCACATTTACTAATCGAAAATTTGATAACACGTGACGCGACAGGTCACTTGCGAGTCGCTGAAGCGATTGGATTTCACAACTCACTTGTGGATTTCCGACGAAAACAAGAGTCTGTACACGCTTCGATAGATTCGTAATAGGTGTTTCTCGCGAGTTCGAACAACGAGGAATAAATTATTTTTCTGGTAGGTGTAAATTGTGGCAACCCAAATTTTCTAAATTGAAGAGCGGACCGCGATCGATTAAAAACGCTTTTTTGGACATTGCAAATCGCAAAATTTCGGGTGCTACCGTAGTATACGTACCAGGGCATTTTCCTTTGGGATTCTCCGCTTTACTGACTCCACTTTAGTAATGTTGCACGGTGGTAATGTCGAATTCACACAGATTTGTCGAATTCACAAAAAATCAAAACAAGATATACACTTTACCACGCATTTTTGCGTCCACGGATTGTCATGGTATTTTCTGAGTAGTATTGCTCTTATTTCGTCAACACAACCGTAGATTAAAAGAATCACAATGTGGATGGAATGCATATTTTATGCAACAGAAAAAATCATTGAAAAGTCGGCTCTTTAACGAGTGACGTATACGCGACGATTACTTCAGAAGTTGTTCGCGAGAATTTCAAAGCGATGGATATGTATTTTCGATTTACTAATATATATACTTTAAATATATTTTTAATAAATACTAAATTAAATTGGTACATTCTGGAAATTTATAGCAGATAGTATAATTTTTTCTAACAGCGATAACAAATTCACAAGATCGCAAAAAATATGTATCAAAGCTGAATATAATCAGGCAATGGTTCCATTACATTTGAACCCACGTACATTTGAACCCATGACAATTGCACCTGTATGCTATGGCACCTATGGAATTTTTTTGTTTCACGGATAGTTAAACCCATACTAACCGTAACCCATGGGTTTTAGCACCCGCATATAGATTGAACCCGTGGATATACGCATGGGTTCAAATGTACATGGGTTCAAATGTACGGTCACCTCAGGCAATATATTCTCTCATTATTATGTTCGCAGATGGCAGTGGAAATTTGAAAAGGGGATGCTTTAATCTTATCGTAAGTCGACGCTACCGCAAGTTATCATGATGAACTCAAATAAATTAAAATAGAAAGACATTTCAAATTCTCGTCGTTGTCATGGAATGAATACTGTGCGACAGAAAAGTTCATTATATATATATACACCAAAAAGTCGGCTCTTTTAACGAAAGCGTAATTGCGGCGAATTTCCAATTTTGGAATTCGTCAAATTTCTGTTGTGTTTGGTTTTATTGCTTCTTTACGCAGAGTACGGTTGCAATAAACGCACCTTGAGTCCGCAAAGGTTTTCGCCGGTGAGAAAATAGTCCGCGACCAAAAAAGGTTGGGAAACGCTGTTCTAAGCTAATACAAAGTCATTATAACGGTGTTATCTGCCGTCAATCTTATCTGGGTTATTCTTACCAGTTTTCAGAGGTCTGAATCAACATTTTCAAATCGATGCTATTTATACTTCGGACAGTTTTTAGCGATGCTATAGCGTTTCATTGCTTGTGTTTACTACAGACCATTGAAGGTTGCAATTTTTGGCAGGCCGAACATATTTTTCCAAGAAAATTCAAAAATCGAACGGGTGTCTGATAAATCACATTTTTTACTAAGATCATAATTTGAAATTTTATACTTTAAATAGCGAGCGAACAGTACAACACTCAAGTCGTCTTACTAGGACAAAAATGAAATTTAATGTGACACTTCTTGTTGCATTACGCTCGATAAATTTTTGACATCAGGTGACACATTTGATGAAGCCTAGATTAGAACATTTTTTCAATTGTCAGTTGTCACACAATAGTTCTGTGCTTATTCTTTGTAATGTTCATTTTCAAAATAATTGTTCCCACGCATATGTGCTTCTAAACATCGATGTAGATTTTTTCGCATGGTTTGTCAAATTTGGATAGAGATTTCCTTCAAGAAGATACTTTTTATACAAATCAAACATTCACACATCTTTCAAATAAAAAGTGGATTTTATTTTCTCATTGTATTGGATCTTAAGAAGCTCTATTTAAATATTTTCTGTAACCGTTTCCACGTTAGCATAAAACGGAGTACTAAACAGACTGAATTCGTTTTTAATAGAAAGAAAGTCAGCGAAGCATGAGGAAAAATCGTTTTGGAGCTCCCGTATTACAGAACAACAACAACATTATAACAAAACCATTTATAAGTCCACACCGTGGAAAAAATTAAATTAGAATATACGCGGGCCGGATTATTTTACTCCGCGGGCCGTGGGTTGCCGACCCCTAAGTTAGAGAGTTGGACTCAACTGAGTTGCCATTACACATCTATTTTTTAAATCTTCTATCATCTCACCCAGGGTAAAATAATGCGCAGACAAAGCCGAATTGGAAAGATTCCGTTGCATCCTAGAGTATTGGAATTCACACATCGTTATCAGTGGCTGCTCATCACACAACTTCGTTCGGGGCGAAAGGTTCAAATAAGCATCGTATGAAAGCATTTTTTGTACAAGTGTGCCGCATTTTTTGTTTGTTTGCTTAGTGCGCCGCAAGCAAAAAAAGTTTGAGAACCACTGCTCTAATCGCTAGGTCATCGATGCCGACAACTTTTGATACTAGGAAAGTCTATCAATTTCTAAGGTAACATATCGTAACGATTGGCGCATATTTATACGTTTCTGACTAAAGACAAACTCTTCCCAATTCGTCACACCTTGGGTGAGATGGTGGGCGTGGGATTTGAACCCGATTTGTAAAACTCGTGTGATTTTGTAAAGCTGGGTTGCTTTGCTTGTGAGAGCTAAAACTATCGGCAATATGATTGGATGAATAATCGATTTGTTTTTTTCGACAATAATTTTTCTAGTCGTATCATGATAGAAATTATCAACATTTTCACACCAAACGTTCATTTACGACTTTTTCGTCATAAAAAATTTCCAAACCAAGGCTCTTATCCCGCAACAACTGATATGCATTTGACTTCTTATTTCTAAGAAGATGACATATTTTCCGGTTGGATCCGAATTTCAATTACAGATTGAAGATATCAAAGCAAAATACAAGAGACCGAGATAATGTCATGATTATCACAAATAAAAACTTCATTTTGACAATTGTCCTATTTTGGAATAATTTTCGTTTCCCACTCAACATAAGAACGGTTTATTTAACCCTTTGACCATTTTGATTTTACGGATGCGCTTACTTAATTCGAACAAAAACCAGGATGATTGCCATTCGAATTGTTTATTTAAAACAATTTATAAAATTGAGTTATTATCTCTTTTTCCGAAACATATATTCTATCAACTACCCTATAATCGCTGCAAAACTATTCATAATTTTCCAAACTTATTTATATTCAGTTGAAGAAACTTGACGTCGGTAGGAACGACACATTGGGAGTGGAAGGTGTCGCTCAGCT
Source organism: Styela clava (assembly GCF_013122585.1). NCBI lineage: Eukaryota > Metazoa > Chordata > Ascidiacea > Stolidobranchia > Styelidae > Styela > Styela clava. The sequence continues at coordinate 22,024,122 of NW_024102827.1, forward strand.
CGCATCTGTCGTTTTACAATGTGAAGTGGAAGATGTTAACATGAGCTTTTGCGAACTGACAGCTGAAGCAATGGAAGGATTCAAAAACAATACTCGTGGTGCCAAGGTGAAATTGAGTTTGGTCTCGATTATTTATTTTCGTCTTATGCTTACTGGTGAGCCTTTTTTATTCACCAATTGTAAGCAGGGGCGGACACTCCCCATAATTTGGGGGCCGAACTTGCATTGTCAACCAAGAATCATGGTGTCGTGTTGATACATTGTTACGTCACAATATTCTTTTTAATCATTCTCTTACAGTTTTACTATTCAAATATCCGGTACCACGGGACCTATACCTCTTTGCTTGCAAACAACTCTCTGAATTCCGACAGAATTACCTACTGCTCTTGCTGGCGTACAGGAACGTCAAATTTGAGAAGTCTTATTTGGCCATCGTTTCAATATTAATTTTGCATCAAGCGCGCCGACGCTGTTTCCTAGACTGAGAAATGTCAAAGAAGATAATAAGATATTCTACGCATTTTTCGCTAAATTTAGGGATAGAAATATTATTCTGGTCGGCATTTTGACTCTAAATAGCATTCAGGATTCACGCGATGCCCACTTTGCATAGTTTTTATTCGATGCAAAAATAACACAGACAAGATAAAAAAATAAATAAACTATCGTCTTCATGAATATCCGCATTCCTGAGCCAGTGAAGATAATATTGTTAACCTTTTTTAAAATTCGGGACGGTTAGTTCACAAACGCTGATAATAAAGATCCAACGAACGCAAAACATTAAAATCAGAAAAATAAGAGTAGTTGAGTCCTGAATTGCCTCCCTGATAACTGTCTTCAACATACGTTCACCGATGTGGACGCTTATTCTGCCAGAAATATGAAAACCAAACTTTGACATCCGCCCTTGCGTAAGAATTGGTACTTGTGTAAGAAAAAGAAAATGGGCAAAGAGGTAGGTTACAAATATTAGGATGGCTAACGTTATGGACTCCTGTTATATATTTGTAAAATTCGGTAATCGATAGAAATATTTGAATTATTCGGGTTGATAAAAATATTTCAGTTTCCCCAGTCTAGCGATCTTTTATCACTCCGGTATTGCGGTGAAATGCATGGTCGTTGTAGCACTTGATGCAACTTAATAGGACCTTTATTAAATTTAGTAAATCGCCCTCAATAAAATGCGTGGTGGAGTCGGCGATCATTTTACATCTTGAGCACTAAAACGGTTGTATTGTAGGTCGTTTCTGTGGTCTGGAAATCTTATTTTAATCGGTGTTTCAATGTCTTTCGCGAAAAATAAACGTTACGATGTAGTAAAGTCGATGATCATTACCATCAAATTATACTCGGACTCTGCAAGATGTCCGCCCTTGATTGTAAGTAAGCGCGATGGAATAGCAGTTAAAGTGTTGCCAACGCAGGTTACACATCTCTGGTTTAAATCCAATTTCTACCATCTCAAACAAGGTGAAAAATGCGCAGGCTAAACCGCATTGGGAAAATCCCGTTTCTTTCTAAAATAGTTGCCTTTAAATATCGTTAGATATCATTGGCTTCTTGTACATGGCTTTGTTCGGAGAGAAAGGTTTAAATAAGTGTCCTATAAAAATCTTCAGTGTGGTTTTTACAAAATTTTCGTCACAGGTATCTTAGTTACGGAATATAAAACCCAAACCACGCCAATCCATAGCGATTTATAGTTACGTAGCGTAGCGATAACCTTGCACTCATTCATAAAATTCTGACTGTCAGAAATTCACAAAGTATTGCATTAGTTTGATAGGCATTTTTGTGAGCAATTAAACCATCACAATGAGCATACAACTCGTCGTCTAAAGAGAAGCAATCGAAATACATGGGGAAATATATCAAAAGATAGCGGATAAACACATGAATTCGTCGCAAACGATGAATTTCATTATCTGAAACTATTAAAGATAAAACCAGGCCGTGATAATGCCACGTATATCACAAATAAATTTCAACTATTGTGAGGATGATCCCGAAGTATGTGTACCAGGTGGCGCACAACCTAAACATAGATTGTACCAGGTTAGGGTAAGCAGGTTGTGCGCCATTTTGATAAGAAAACTACGGTAGCCCCATTTTAAGAGCTGTAATGTTTCGGGGAAATTCGGATTTCTAACTTGCTTACGCTAACATAGTCGAGCCCATAAAATTATGAAATCAACATTTTGAATTGATTATTTTTGTTATTCCTAACCGCCATATCATCGACACCTACAAAGCTTAATACTAAGAAAGTATATCAATTTCTACAGTAACATATCGTAACGATTAGCGCATATTTATACAATTTAAGTGTTTCATTTGCACAAAATGCATTATTCTGCGCAATCAAAAATTTCATAATAAAGAAAGAACCAAATTAGCTATTTCATTGAATTATGTCAATCAGTGTTTCATACTGCGCAAATGTTGTTTTTACTGAGCAAGGCTATTTAAGGCTGAGCAGAATCCTAAACTGTTTGCAAACTTTGTGAAAAGTTACAATAGTAGCCTATCATATATTATCGGAATGCAAACAAACCACGCGTTTAGCTTCTCCTGTACTTAATGTATAATCTCAACATTTTTGTTGTTGCAATATCATTGCTTCCATCAAATCGGGGCATTTTTTCTTTTTTTATCCTCTGCATGATTTCTTCCTTGGCGCCAAAGTCTATATGCTCTTCAAAAATTTTTGCTTCACCATGCATGTGGCAATTTAATGTATTTTGACATACGACTATTTGTTACTTTGCGGGACAATATTGCTGAATTCAGCTTAACACATGGTAGAACACTATCTATGTGAGTCTTTATTTTTCTTGATTTCACTCTCTTCAGCGGTCGGTATTGGGGTGAAAAAGTTCGAAGAAACTTCTTATGTACCCACGTTTCGCTTCTGAGTTTATGCATCTAGTGCGTCAATGTGCTTTCATGATTTAAATGGCGTTTTAGATAGTCAGCTTCCCATTCCCACCCACGATTTGCCTTTTCCTAATCACTATCTGGTGCCACTTCCGACAAACTTTGAAGAATATCACATTCTTGGCGCGGAAATAGCAATGAATTTCGCAAATTTTAGTCTTTTGTTTTTTTTAGCTTATTCATACCGGGTATCACGATTTTCTTATTTTTAGACTTGCTTCCCTGAATATACATTTACTCACACGCCAAATAAAGAACACTAGTATATTGGTTTTGATTAAAATGCTTAACACTCTATTTAGTAATTTCTGGTGAAACATACTTTTTATATAATCCCAATCTCGAGACTCAAGCAAATTTCCTGTAACAAGCAGTGGATACATTTGATACCATTTAAAATTCTATCTTCATCTGTGTTAACTTCACTACAGACAATAACAAGATTTGGAGGGGTCGACGACACGAAATCAATAGCGCGCGAATAAAAATTTCAAAATGCGGAACTGGCCCGCGCTGGCATACAGAAATCAATGGTACTTGAGCATGACAGACACATGTGTGACATCACAATGATCAGTGGTCACCAAAATACGCGTGAAACATAGAAGAATTTTAGACAAGCGTTAATAAAATGACATATGAAATATGAGCCGCGCTTCAAAAACGAAATGTTGCAACTGCGCGAGAATGAGTTTTACGGCGCAAATGTTCTGGTGGTACTGCGCAATTGCGCAGCTTAGAGGGAAACCTTGATGTCAATGCTGTATATTTGGGCTAAATAGTCCATATTGTAAAAGAATATTCAACAATCCACAATTTATTGATTTTCCTACGAGCCTCAATTACCTGTATCCCTAGCCTAGTCCAATAGTTTTCCTCATGCGGTTCATTTGTAATTGCAATTAATATTTGTGATATATACTGGATAAATGTACTAACTTATAATTATACGAAGTGTGATTACTATTCTCTCTGCTGCACGAAATGCATTCATTGCGAAGTGCTCAGGATATATAAAAATAATATTAATATAAGAACCAGTTGTACAAGAAAAACCGATCGGTTCAATGAAGGGAAATGTCAATGATAGATAGGTATGTCCGTGCTCGAGTACTAAATTATTCTAGAATGGCCACTGAAAACACATTTCGAATATCGTTCAAACATAATTAACTGAGCCAAAGTTATACTGCGTGGGTGTTTTAATAACTTTATTTCGCACCATATGTATGGCCCGCATGTGGCCCGCGTCATGGTTGGGATTTTCCCACAAAAAACTAAAATAGTACGATGTCATTTACTAATAAGTTTTATCGTGTCATTTATTATCAAGAGGACGGTCCGACAAACTGTAAAAAGTGAGGCAAAACAATTTTGCCCTGTTATTCCACTTTACCACGTTCATGTTTTATTCTATGGTTATATTTCAATTATAAATTAGGGATGGGACGAGTCTGGCATTACAGAGATTCGACGAATCCGAGTAATAGGTCGAGGACTCGAATCGAATCCTCCGAGTCCGTGACGTCACAATGGAAAAGCAGAAAAACACGTTTTTGACCATGCTACAGCAACGTGCGCTCTCAAACATACGTCGTAGCTCATATTTTTTGACTAATGATTCCGCAGGTAGCTGTTGAATCATGTAGAAATATTTTTTTTTTTCTATTTGGCGGCCATAATACAAACAAACGTGGGTCATTGTGCGCCTTGGTTTGTGGACTGCATTTCCAGCCCACCACCTACCGTTAATTCTAGGCGGCTACTTCAAAATTCTTACATGTCAATATGAAAAAAAAAGCTTTTGACTACAATGCTTCCCATAATTCCAGATACTTCTAGCCGTAAAACTTACTATGTTGCGTGCGCAAATGGTAGATGCCACTCATCAATACAATTTGGAACATCTGCTTGCAATTTAGTAGCGCATGTAAAAATTCCCAAATTCTCCACATTTTCCATTGCTTCCTTTTTAGAGAAAAGACTGCACGTAATAAACTCGATTTAAAGAAGATCCCCCTTCGGTTGATCCAAAGCATGTTTCATTTTTACGCGAATCGAAAACTCAAAAATATTGCGCCAACACATATTTAGTGTTCACATGTATACCAAAAAGGATGGATAGTTTTGGAAACAACTTGCGGCGACATCAGTGTTATAAGCGATCAATAGTTTTCAACATGCGTTCTATTATCTGGAATATCTGTGGTCGTTTTTATTAGGAGTGTTATAATACACACGACTGACACGAAGTATACTGTTACAGATCTAACCTTAAATTTAACCAATTAGGGTATGTACTGAGATTTAAAGAGATAAAAGTACAAAAAATAGGCGTAAATTAGTGAAAACAGAATTGATTATAGACTCGGTGAAATGACGTGGACTCGAAATCGAATCCGAGTGCAAAAAATGCGTGGATTCGACTCGAGTCCGGGATCCGAACCTCGGCCCATCCCTAATTATTAAATACATTAATTTTATTATGCATATTCATCGTGACGAAATAAACGAGTTTCGGTCAGTCCATTGTGCCCGAAGAAAGGTTTGCAAAGCTAATTGGCACATTGCACATCGTTGCATACCTGCAATGTTTGGCAGTTCTTATATTTGCAAGTAATTTTTCAACTATGAAAGTTAGCAAGTCAGCCCTCCGCACACGACTATTGGACGAGCATTGCATGCTGTCTTAAGACTTAGCAAAAACAACGCAAAATAAGGCCATAAATCGGAACCAAATATCCAGCACAAGTAAATGCATATGTTTTATGTATCGTTTGTTGTACGATTCAAGTGTAATTTTAACACGATACATTTAGATATTCATTTTTGTACCTAACTTCTTGGTTTGCGGCCCGCGTGGTCAATAAATTCCGAAAAATGGCCCGCGACATGGTTTGAGTTGGAGACCCTCGATTTAGGGAGTGAACATCGGTATTCTACTGTTTGCAGGCAGGACTCCGTACAAACTCAATAATCACTCAACACGTCGGATGGCATATACTCAGTATTATTTGGCTTAGTCCAACTCTAAGAAGTATTAATGGTGTTTTACAGTCAATGTTCTATAGTAGAGTCGTATATTTCACGAAAAAAGAGACTCCAGTCGTGACGCAAAGTGCGAATCGTATAATAGCGTGGATTTCAAAATCGCCTGTCATATGTGTGAAATTGTTGACGCGACGACGACAGGAAATCAATAACATTAACTCCTTTATAATGACTTATTATTGGTTTAGCATGTATTATCAGTCATACAAACCATCCGCTGGCGCTGTGATGTTTTGATAAACATGATTTCGACTGCAACGAGATTTTTTAAACGTGTAAAAAACGTAAAATTATTGGTAATTTTCACGCATAGCGGCGCGCATAGAATGTTTACGTCTTTCTACGCGCATTTCCGTCAAAAAAAGTAACATTTTTTGCATTGAGGGGGGCGTGTGCACTAATATATAGAGGTGTGAGTCATCAAAATTGTCAATTAGAAGCCTTTAACTGGAAAATCCTGTAAATACAATCGTGAATTTTAGAGTAACCATTCTTGCTATAATAGTGATTTTGGTGTTAATCTGTTGGAAAATAACACAAGAAAACGTTGAAATAAAAATTCATTTATTAGGAATAATTATTAACCTTCTACTAGACACAAAATCTCGCAAGTTCAATATAAATTTTGGAATTTTGGCGTAAAAAATATTTTTTCCAGAGGAGTGCGTTTTACATATATTCTGAATAGAGCTCTATCACACGCTATTAAAAAGCCATGAGTGAAACTTTAGGGCTGACAAAAAATAACCCATGTAAATGGCACTTGCCCGACCGGCTGGGTAGGGTGAATGTACTATAATATAGCTTCCTGACACATTGCTGAATTAATGTGTATCATCCTGATCATCTCCACCTCCCTTATTTAAATTTTTATTAGATCGAAAAAGTCGTTAACAGAGGCCTGCGATTTTACAAGCTAATTTATTTAGGCATCGACGATTGTTTCCTTCTTCGTGAGATGATGATTCAAGAAACGAATATAGATATTTTGCCGTTTAAGATGGACCATGATATAGCTTCAAGTTATCAATCAAATTATAGTGATTAAAAAGCGTTTTAAATTAGAGTTTTGTTTCACCTACCGAAGGCTCATCAAAGTTTATGGTGTTCTTTGTTTATTTTTGGTATTTTTTTCTATTTTTTTTCAATCGTAACATTTTTTCCATCATTTTCAGTCGGAAATGTGAGTTTCAGATTCACTCCTTTAAATTACCGTTACCGTCGCCAATGATAGCATAATAGTGCGTTTTCACGCACAGTTCCGAGCGATAAAAATTAATTATTGACGTTCCCGCGGGCCGTGGTACAAGTTTTTTCGTATGCAGGGGACCGCATCCAGACCTGGAATATGATGATATATGAGATGAATAATGAAGTATAATTGAGTAATTGAGTATGTCCTTATTTTATAAGTGGACTCAACCACGACTTTAAGATAAACACAATTATAGAAATACATTTTGAATGTTGCATTACTCAAATGTCGGCAATGGCGTGGATCGCGACGCCTGTTTCAGAAGCTGTTGCATGTGAAATACCGATTTCGAACTACGCGGGGAACAGAAATATTTGCGTCTTCGCATGTTAATGCGCACTTCAAAAATTACGATTAACAAAATTGAGGAATACTCACATAATGCTACATCGAATATAATGCTATACGAAACGATAAGAACATCCCTGGTCACTAAGTTTTAAATATATATTCATTGAGATAAAAAAATATCGTAATTTATTTGCAACAGTGACTTCATAACTTCATTTTAATAATTGTCATGCCTTTATATTTTTATCAGCAGTAGCATGATAACCCACTGGCAATATTCATATCACCCTGGCTACGGTAAAATATTTATAGTGCCTCAGTTGTTTTTTATATGACGCATACTCGTGTCTTTTGCTTCTAACAAGGCTCTGTACAAGCGGCCACTGACATCCAACAAGTAGGTAAGAAGATACTATTTTAGAAAAACAGAATCTACCCAATTCGTTACACCCTTGGTGAGATGGTGGTCATGGGATTTTGACTCGATTTGTGAAACTTGTGATGCGTTAAAACCCTGTCTAGCCTATTATCCTGGGGGCCATTTCGTATGGTCTCTTTTTTCAATATCGTCAAACCATTTAACCCCTAAAACGACCCTCATGCCTTTTTAAAAGCGTTTGCTGGAGTTCTATTACGCGAGGTGAACATACAAGGACGCACATATAATATTTTTCTAGGTAACATATGTAACGATTAGGACGCATATTATATACGTTTCTGGACTAAGACAAAACTTCACCACCCAATTCGCACACCTTAGGTGAGATGCTGTGGGCGTGGAGATTTGAACCCGATTTGTAAAAACTCGGCCGTGATTTTTTAAAGCTGGGTTTGCTTTGCTGTAGAGCTAAAAAACTATCTGGCAATATGATTAAGATGAACTAATCGATTATTTTTTCGATCATAATTTTTCTTGTCCGTAATACCATTGATCAACCAGAACCACCAGCACCCCTGACTATCAAGAAATTATCAACATTTTCACACCAAACGTTTCATTTACGACTTTTTAACGTTCATAAAAAATTTCCAAACCAAGGCTCTTATCCAGCAACAACTGAATATGCATTGACTTTCTTTTTCTAAGGAGACTGACATTATTTTCCGATTACAGATTGAAGATGTCAAAGCAAAAATACAAGAGACCGATTAATGTCATGAATATCGCAAATGAAAACTTCATTTTGACAATTGTCTTATTTTAGAATGATTTTTTTAAATTGTTTCCCACTCAACATAAGAACGGTTTATTTAACCCCGTGACCATTTTGATTTTACGGATGCGCTTACTTAATTAGAACAAAAACCAGGATGGTTATCATTCGAATTGTTTATTCAAAACAATTTATAAATTGAAAAATTGAGATAATAACTTTTTCCGAAACATATATTCTATCAACAACCCTGTAATCGCTGCAAAAATATTTATGATTTTCCAAACTAATTTATATTCAGCTGAAGAAAATTAACGTCAGGGAAAACAGTACTTTAGGAGTGCAAGGTGTTTCTCAGGTCGCATCTGTCGTTTTACAATGTGGAGTGGAAGATGTTAACATGAGCTTGTGCGAACTGACAGCTGAAGCAATGGAAGGATTCAAAAACAATACTCGTGGTGCCAAGGTGAAATTGAGATTGTTCTCGATTCTTTATTTTTCGTTCTTTATACTGATGAGTTCTTTTATTTCACCAATGTAAGCAGGTGGCAGACACCTTCCCATAATTTGGGGTACCGAACTTGCATGTCAAACCAAGAATCATGGAGTCGGTTGTTGATACATTGTTACGTCACAATATTCTTCTGTCTCATTGTCTTCCTACAATTTTACTATTCAAATCTCCAGTACCACGGGATCCGTATACCGCTTTGCTTTGGAACAAGTCCCCTTGAATTCGACAGGAATAACCTTACTGCTCTTCGCTGGCGTACAGAAACGTCCAAATTTTTGAGGAGTTCTTAATTTTGGCCATTCATTTCAATATTAATTTTGCATCAAGCCGCGCGGACGCCGTTTCCTAAGACAAGTAGGATTATTCAAAGAAGAAAATAACATACTTCTATTGCATTTTTTCGCCAAATTTAGGGCTAGAAAATATTATCTTGGCCGGGCATTTGACTCAAAATAGCATTCACGATCACGCGACTGCCGAACTTTGCAGATTTTATCGATGCAAAAAATAAGCACAGACAAGATAGAAAAGTGAACTATCGTCTTCATGAATATCCGCATTCCTGAGCCAGTGAAGATAATATTGTTAACGTTTTTAAAATTCGGACAAGTCAATTCACAAACGCTGATAATGAAGATCAAACAAACGCAAAACATAAAAATTAGAAAAAATAAAAGTAGTTGAATCCTGAATTCCATCCCTGATAATTGTTTTCAACATACGTCACCGATGTGGACGCTTATTTTTCCAGAAATATAAAAACCAAACTTCGACATTCGCCGTTGCGTAAGAATTGGTACTTGTGTACGAAAAAAAATGGCGAAAAGATAGCTTAAGAACATTAGGATGGCTAACGTCATGGACTCCTGTTATATATTTAAAATAATAGGTAATCGATAGAAATATTTGAATTATTCGGGTTGATAAAAAAATATTTTTCGCGAAAAATAAACGTTACGATGTAGTAAAAGCGATGATCTTTACCATCAAATTACGGACTCTGCAAGGTGTCCGCCCTTGTTTGTAAGTAAGCGCGATGGAATAGCAGTTAAAGTGTTGGGACTCAACTGTGTTGCCAACGCAGGTTACACATCTCTGGTTTAAATCCAATTTCTACCATCTCAAACAGGGTGAAAAATGCGCAGGCCAAGCTGAATTGGGAGAATCCCGTTTCTTCCTAAAATTGTTGCCTTTAAATATCGGTTAGATATCATTTGGATGCTTGTACATGGCTTTGTTAGGAGAGAAAGGTTAAAATAAGTGTCCTATAAAATCTTCAGTGTGGTATTTACAAAGTTTTCGTCACAGGTATCTTAGTTACGAAATAACAATGTAAAACCCAAACTATGCCCGTCCATAGCGATTTTCTAGTTACGTAGCGTTGCGATAACCTTGCACTTGATCACGAAATTCTGACTGTCAGAAATTCACAAAGCTTTGCATTAGTTTGCTAGGCAATATTGTTTGCAATTGAACCTTCACAATGAGCATACAACCCGTCGTTTAAAAAGAGAAGCAATCGAAATACATCGAGAAATATAGCAAAAGATAGTGGATAAACACATGAATTCGTCGCAAACGATGAATTTCATTATCTGAAAACAAAATCTGAAACTATTTAAAAAGAAAAACCAGGCCGTGATAATGCCACGTATATCACAAATAAATTTGAACTATTGTGAGGGTGATCCCGAAGTATGTGTACTAAGATGGCGCACAACCTGAACATAGTATTTGTACCAGGTTAAGGTTAGCAGGCTGTGCGCCATGTTGGTACCAATACTACGGTAGCACCATTTTAAGAGCTGTAATGTTTCGGGAAATTCGGATTTCTAACTTGCTATACGCTAACATAGTCGAGCCCATAACATTATGAAATGAACATTTTGAATTATTTATTTTTGTTATTCTTAACCGCTATGTCATCGACACCGACAAAGCTTAATACTAAGAAAGTATATCAATTTATGCAGTAACATATCGTAATGATTGGCGCATTTTTAAACGATTCTAACTAAACACAAATTCTTTAAGTGTTTCATTTTTCCAAAATGCATTATTCTGCGCCATCAAGAATTAATAACAAAAAAAGGGCCAAATTAACTATTTCATTGAAGTATGTTAATCAGTGTTTCCTTTAAGAAAATTTCATACTGCGCAAATGTTGTTTTTTACTGAGGCAAGGCTATTTTGAGGCTGAGCAGAATCCTAAATTGTTTGCAAACTTTGTAAAAGTTACAATAGTAGCCTATCATATATTATCGGAATGCTAACAAACCACACGTTTACCTTCTCCTGTACTTAATGTACAATCTCAACATTTTTGTTGTTGAAATATCATTGCTTTCCATCAAAATCAGGGCATGAAATTTTTCTTGTCTTATCCTCTGCATGATTTCTTCACTGGCGTCAAAGAGTATGCTCTTCAAAAATTTTTGCTTCACCATGCATGTGGCAATTTAATGTATTTTGAGATACGACTATTTATTACTCTGTGAGACAATATGGCTGAATTCAGCTTAACACATGGTAGAACACTATATATGTGGGGCTTTATTTTTCTTGATTTCACTCTCTTCAGCGGGTCGGTATTGGGGTGAAAAAGTTCGAAGAATCTTCTTATGTACTCACGTTTCGCTTCTGAGTTTATGCATCTAGTGCGTCAATGTGCTTTCATGATTTAAATGGCGTTTAAGATAGTCAGCTTCCCATTCCCACCCACGATTTGCCTTTCCTAATCACCATCTGGTGCCACTTCCGACAAACTTTGAAGAATATCACATTCTTGGCGCCGGAAATAGCAATGAATTTCGCAAATTTTAGTCTTTTTTTTTTTTAGCTTATTCATACCGGTGTCACGATTTTCTTATTTTTAGCCTTGCTTCCCTGAATATACATTTTACTCACACGCCAAATAAAGAACACTAGTATATTGGTTTTGGTTAAAATGCTTAACACTCTATTTAGTAATTTCTGGTGAAACATACTTATTATATATTCATTCAGTATAAGCTCATATGTCCCAATCTCGAGACTCAAGCAAATTTCCTGTAACAAGCAGTGGATACATTTGATACCTATTAAAATCTATCCTCATCTGTGTTAACTTCACTACAGACAATAACAAGATTTGGCGGGGTCGACGACACGAAATCAATAGCGCGATAAAAATTTCAAAATGCGGAACTGGCCCGCGCTGGCATACAGAAATCAAGGTATTTGAGCATGACAGACACATGTGTGACATCACAATGATCAGTGATCACCAAAATACGCGTGAAACATAGAAGAATTTTAGACAAGCGTTAATGAAATGACATATGAAAATATGAGCCGCTTCAAAAACGAAATGTTGCAACTGCGCGAGAATGATATTTACGGCGCAAATGTTCTGGTGGTACTGCGCAATTGCGCAGCTTAGAGGAAACCTTGATGTCAATGCTGTATATTTGGGCTAAATAGTCCATATTGTAAAGAATATTCAACAAGCCACAATTTATTGATTTTCTTACAAGCCTCAATTACCTGTATCCTAGACCTAGTCCAATAGTTTTCCTCATGCGCTTCATTTGTAATTGCAATCAATATTTTGTGATATATACTGGATAAATGTACTAACTTATAATTTATACGAAGTATGATTACTATTCTCCCTGCTGCACGAAATGCATTCATTGCGAAGTGCTCTGGATATATAAAAATAATAATAATATAAGAACCAGTTGTACAAGAAAACCGATCGGTTCAATGAAGAGAAATGTCAATGAATAGGTATGTCCGTGCTCGAGTACTAAATTATTCTAGAATGGCACTGAAAACACATTTCGAATATCGTTCAAACATAATCAACTGAGCCAAAGCTATACTGCGTGGGTGTTTTAATAACTTTATTTCGCACCATATGTATGGCACGCATGTGGCCCGCGTCATGGTTGGAATTTTCCCACAAAAAACTAAAATAGTACGATGTCAACTATTAATAAGTTTTATCGTGTCGTTTATCATCAAGAGGACGGTCCGACAAACTGTAAAAATGAGGCAAAAAAATTTTTCCCCTGTTATTCCACTTCACCACGTTCGTGTTTTCATTCTATGGTTATAAATTCAATTATAAATACATTAATTTTCAATTCGCATGTTCATCCGTGACGAAAATAAACGTGTTTCGGTCAGGTCATTGTGCCCGATGAAAGGTTTGCAAAGCTAAATAGCACATTTGCACATTCACGTTGCATACCTACAATGTTTGGCAGTTCTTATATTTGCAAGTAATTTTCAACTACGAAAGTTAGCCCTCCGCACACCGACTAATGGACGGGCATTTGCATGCTGTCTTAAGACTAGCAAAAATAAAGCCATAAATCGGAAACCAAATATCCAGCACAATAAATGCATATGTTTTATGTATCGTTTGCTGTTACGATTCAAGTGTATTTTAACACGATACATTCAGATACCCATTTTTGTACCTAATTTCTTGATTTGCGGCCCGCGTGGTCAATAAATTTCAAAAAGTGGCCCGCGACATGGTTTGAGTTGGGAGACCCTTGATTCAGGAAGCTAATATCGGTATTTTGCCGTTTAGGAATGGACCATGATATAGCTTCCAAGTTATCAAATCAAATTATAGTGATTTCAAGCGTTCTCAACCAGAGTTTTGTTTCACCTACCGAAAGCTCGTCGAAGTTCAAGGTGTCCCTAGTTTATTTTTTTGGTATTTCAAACCACGTATTTCAGTCGTAAGATTTTTTTCATTATTTTCAGTGAAAAATGTGAGTTTCAGATTCACTCCTTTATTAATTACCTTTACGTCGCCAATGATCGCATAATAAGTGCGTTTCACAGTTCTGAGCGATAAAAATTAATTATCGACGTTCCCGTGGCACAATAAGTTTTCTCGTATGCAGGGGACCGCACTCGACCTGGAATATGATGATATATGAATTGAATATTTAAAGTATAATTGAGTAATTAAAGTAATGTGCCCTTATTTTATAATTGGACGCAACCACGATTTAAGTTAAACACAATTTTGGAAATATAGAAGCATAGAAATACATTTTGAATGTTGGTATTGGTCATGAGTGGAATACTTGAATACGCAACAAAAAATTCATTGTCGCCGAAAATATCGGCAATGGCGTGATCGCGACGCCTGTTTCAGAAGCTGTTGCATGTGAAATACCGATTTTGAACTACGCGGGGGAACAGAATATTGGCGTCTTTGCATGTTATGCGAACTTCAAAAATTAATTAAACAAAATTGAGGAATACTAATCAAATATAATGCTATACGAAAACGAAAAGAACAACCCTGGTCACTAAGTTTTAAATATATATTCATGCCATAAAAAAATACCGTAAATTATTTGCAACAGTGACTTTAAAAAATAACAACGCAAAAACTAGAGATCGCGGCAATATCACAATTATCACAAATTTTGAAATGTAACTTCATTTTAATAATTGTCATGTCTTCATATTTTATCAGGAGTAGCATGATAACCACTGGCATATTCATATCACCCTGACAACGGTAAAATATTTCAAAGGGCCTCAGTTGTTTTTTATAGGATGCATGCACGTCTTACTCGCGTCTTTAGCTTCTAACAAGGCTCGGTAAAAGCGGCCACTGACATCCAACAATAGGTAAGAAGACACTATTTTAAGAAAAAAGAATCTACCCAATTTGTTACACCCTCGGTGAGATGGTGGTCATGAGATTTGAACTCGATTTGTGAAACTCGTGATGGTTAAAACCCTGTCTAGCCTAGTATCCTGCGGCCATTTCGTATGGTCTCTTTTCATTATCGTCAACCATTTAAGCCCCAAAACGACCCTCATGCCTTTTTAAAAGCGTATGCTGGAGTTCTCTTCCGCGAGGTGACACTAAAGACGCGCGTATAATATTTTTCTATATATGCGACCGTGTGTCCAAAAACTTGTAGAAATCAACCTTAAATGTTATTGCGTCTGATATTGCATTTTTATTTGATCGTTTTCTTGTGTTCTTTTCCAACAAAATAATACCACAACCATTATCATAGCTAAACACTTGACTGTGCTGCCAATACACATCTCGAGTTTAATCCCATTTATTTAAAAATGCGCAGTCAAGACTGAATTGGAAAGAAACCGTTCCTTCCTGGAATAGTGGCCCTAACATGTTGTTAGATATCAGTGGCCGCTTGTACATGGCTTTTTTCGAAGAAAATAAATCAAATAAAAGTTGTTTGAAAATCTTCATTGTGGTTTTTATACAGTTTTCGTCACTGGTATCTTAGTTATGGAATAACATGACAAAACTCAAACAACGCCCATCGATTCCAATAGTCAGGTATCGTAGCGCGCTTCATATGTTTGATAGGAATAACTCTGCGCAATTGGGCTTAGAAACATATTGTGTATGAAAATGTAATGGAATTATTTAAAAAAGTTATTAAAATTTAGTGAAAAAACATGAATTCGTCGCAACGTTGAATTCAATATCAAATATACAATCTAAATCCAAGCGAAATACTAGAGGCCGTGATAATATCACATGTATCACAAATAAATGTCAACTGTCAACTATTTTAAGAGCGGTAATGTTTCGGAAAATTTGGATCTTTACCTTGCTATTCCAACATAGCTAGGCCCAAACAATTATGAAATCAACATTTTGAATTAATTATTACTTATCGATTTTAATCGGTGAGTATGTTGATAGGTATTTGTCTGTCTGTCTGTTAGATGCACGCGATATCTCACGAAAGCGAGATTGAATCTTCTCCAGAATTTGCATGTGCATTCATCATATGTCGGACCAGAAGCCTATTGATTTTGGATGAATTATGTCGTATGTTAGCGTGTTATTAATTAATTAGTGATGGGACACAAGGTGTCACTATAGAGTAAGAGCGCTTTTGTGGAGGATCGATAAGTCTTCGGTCTCTGACCGATATTCTCGTTTTGGTATTAGTACGATTGGTTCGTTTAATACTAGGATACTAATATACTACAGTATATTATCGTAAAGATTAGCGCATATTCAAACGATTTTGACTAATCAGTGTTTTATTTGTACGAGGGGCATTATTCTGTGCAATCAAAAATTGATAATAAACATAGAAGCAGTTGTGCAAGGAAAAGCGATTGGTTTAATAAAGAGAAATGTCAATGATAGGGATGTCTTTTTTTTTTTTTTTTACGGATCAGAAATTTCGCAAATTCGGATTAGTGTCTAAAAGACACGTCATATCCGAGCTTTATCGGAGTAACGCTTCATAAGCATGCCACTGCATAAGCAGCAGTCATAGGATTTGGTGGCTTCGGTCTTAGCTGCGCCATAGCACGGTACAGACTTTCCACCCCGGGGGTTCGGTACATGCTGTATATCACAGCACAACTTTTTCCCGGGCCTCTGTCTATACCATGTAGGACACAGCACGACTTCCGTGGAAACGTGTAACACGCACACAGCATGACATCCACCGTGAAGCTTCCGATTCATCATTTCCGTTGGGGATTAATGATGGTCTTATCTGTGAATATGCTCCCTGTTATGGGGGGCATCGATTTGTTGATATAAAATAGGCTAAAAATGGACGATGTTTTTGTGACTTCGGTTTCACGGCAGAAGATATCTGTTAAGTATTTCCTTCCGGTTATTTTGTATGCCGAGAAATTGTATATCTGTGAACCTTTTTTATTACGAGAAGAAATTCCGAAAATTTGGTTATGGCCGCAACTGTGATATTTCCGTCTGTGGGAGCGATGTACCGATTTTCTATATCTAGAGAGATTTTCCTGTGTATTATTGCCTGTTTGAGTAGCACGAAACATTTTGTAACCGCAATCTCGTTTGGCCCATTGAAACTATTAAGGAATATTTGTTCTCTAGAGATTGTGGTGGTCCCGCATAAAATTTCATTTAGGAATTCTATTAAACTTGCAACATAAAATATGTGCTTAGTATTGTCACTCGGATCTCTACAAAATTTACAGTTTATAATTTTTATGATCCCGAATGGGCCGTGCCTAAGGCTCATGCCTCGCATTCGATCGCCGAAAATATAGCCGTCCTTTACTATACGGTAAGATATTATCCTTTCAGCGTTCGTATATTTGGGCCGATTCCTGAGCAGATGAACCTCCTCCCAGTTGATATTTTCGTGGGGTTGGTTGTGGCGTCTGCTTTTAAGTCTCGAGTATAGATCCTTGTGCTTTGCATCCTCCCATTGCTCCGGTGATAGGCTTAGAGATCGGAAAATGGCCAGGATGTCCTTCCAGTTTGATGGAATTGCTGGTGCATGGGGCATTGAGTTATTATATAGCTCTCGGTTCACAATGTTGATTTTCGACCCTAAGGCATATAAGGCCTCTGTATGCCAGAACTGGTTGAGTCCATCGCCCTTCACGAGTGCTCTCATTCTCTCCACTCTGCATGCATCCAGTTTTGCCTTCATGTCAATCATGTTCAATCCTCCTTCGTTTATTGGTAACTGTAGTTTTTTCCTGCCAATTGCTTCTATTTTTAAGGGATGCCAGATAAACTTGTATATTGCGCTATTTATGGTTTTCATAGTCGTCGGTGGAAGTGGTTTTATTCTGGCATGAAACATGATTATAGACATGATTAGCGAATTTATTATTATTTGTTTGCCATACCAAGTGAGATGCCTGAATTTGATGTAGTTGAGCGTCCAAATTAATTTTGTTTGAATTTCTTCCCAGATTTTGTCCAACCGTTTTTGCCCGTTAAGTCCAAGAATTTTCACGTCTTCTCTAATATGTTGCCTGAATGTAGAATTGTAGATCGAATTGTAAGAGGGTTTGGTGATGCAGAGAATTTGGGTCTTTTCTTTGTTGATTTTTTGGCCAGATGCGAATTGAAATTTTTGTAGTTCTCGAAATAGCTCGGTGATGGAGGGTTGATCGGATACAGCAAAGGTGACGTCATCCGCATATTGATCTAATTTATGCTCGTGCGTACCTAGTTTAATGCCACGTATATTTTCGTTCATGATGACGGATATGGCTAAGGGTTCGACACATACGGTATATAAAAGCATGCTTAATGGACATCCTTGTTTGATGCCGCGCCGGACGGTAATCTTCTCGGTGAGCCTGCCATTTACATCCACGCGACTCCTATTGGCGGAGTATATGTTTTTTTAAATTCAGAATCCGGTTTCCAAGTCCAATTTGTTTTAAGATGTCCAGTAAGAATTTGTGATTTACGTTGTCAAATGCTTTCAAGTTGTCTATCAGAACTAAAGATCCAGGTATATTTTTAGTTTTACAGTATCGAATTATAGCCTCCGTATTATAGTGAACGTCAAACATTGTCCTTCGCGGTAGCGCACATTTCTGTGCTGGACTAATTATATATGCCAGGACGGGTTCTAATCGTTTCACTAAAATTTTCGATAATATTTTATAGTCCGAGTTGAGTATTGTGATAGGGCGCCAGTTCTTAAGTTCCGATTCTTCGTCTTTTTTATACAGTAGTTTTACTTTTGCTAGTTTTGATGTTTTGGGAAGTTGTCCGAAAATTATGATGTTGTTGATCAATTGGGTGAATTGTTTTTTTATAGTTCCCCAGAACGTTATATAAAATTCTTTAGATAGACCGTCCAGGCCGGGCGACTTATTATTGCGCATAGATTTTATCGCGCTATATATCTCGTCGGCGGTCACATATTGCTCTAAGATGGAGTTATCTATGTCCGATATCGAGCTAGTACTCATGTGCGAGAGATAGTGTTCTTGATGTTGCGCGTCGGTCTCGCACCCGCCTCCCACAAACTTCCATAGAAGTCCTCAATTGTTGCCATGACCTCGTTCTCATTTGTGGTCATGCAACCATTTTGATCTTTCAGGCGCTCTATAGTTGTTTGCTTGGCCCTCCGTTGGATCCTTTCGTAGAAGGTTCTTGTCGGCTTCTCACCGTCCTCCAGGTCTTCCAGGTTTGCCATCAGGATGTCTAATTTCTGTCGCTCCTCTAGCAGGGTATTGAGTTTCGATTTGTAGTTTTGTATTTTCATTGCATTTCCCTTGATGCCCTCGTTTATAAGTTTTGTTAAACTTTCTCGTAGTTGACATATGTTATTCTTTTTGTCCCGGGATAGGTTTTGGGAAAATGCAATGGTGTCTTTCTTAATTTTAGTTTTTATATAGTCCCACCAGTCCAGTATCGAATCATAGTCATTTAATTTAGGAAGAGCGGAATTATAAGTGTTTTGAATTAGCTTGATGTAAGTCTGGTCACCATAAAGCATAATGTTGTTCCGCCAGGTACCCTTTCCCCAGCGCACTTTTTTCGTTTGTTTAATATTAATTTGCGGGCATAAAATGTGGTCCGATACTGTATTAATGACGTGGGTAATGGATGAAATGCTACTGTATAAATTGTACGAGGTGTATATATTATCAATTCTGCGTCCCTGGGTTCCGAAATTGTAAGTGAAGATTTGCTTGTTGGGAAATTAATTTCAATAGGTGTCCAAGATATTGTTGCTTCGAATGAAATGGCGGAAATTTTTTTCGAAGGGTCGTAGTTTAAAATCCTTTGTATTCATCACATCGATCTGCTCCAGTACTATATTAAAGTCCCCGACTATAATTATATTTCCCAAGTCACAATAGTTTTTTAAAATAAACACCAAGTTCTCAAAAAATTCCGTTTTATCAGGTTCATTTTGCGCTGGGGCGTATACATTAAACAGTTTTACATTTGTATTATCTATTTGAAACTCAATACTATCGCAGCGATGGCTGATGTGAATAGTATAGCTAGAGGGCGTTAGATCCAATTTGACCATGATCAAAGTTCCCTGATTGAATCGGGCATGGTGTTTCTCATCCCTCCCTAACGTATTAAAATATACGTTATAGCCGAGATTATTTGCCCACTGGGTTACTCGAACCTTATTCAGGCGGTGCGCCTCTTGGACGCACAATATGTCAGGTGTTTCATGCTCCATGAACGTTCTTAGTTCAGCCAAATGGTGCTCGAAGCCATTTACATTAATAGAAACAATATTTAAATGCGCCACATTAATAAGAGTATAAGACGATTATCCTATTATTTATGGTAGATACAAATAAATGACCAGTTAACTGTTTTCGAGAAGATCAGAAGAACTAAAAATATATAATTCAACTCACTTTCTATTTTTCTTTTTTCCGGTAGTTTTAGCGTTTGAGGTATTCCGGATAGAAGTTGAGGATTCGGATGATGTTGTCTCTTCTCTGGAACGTTTATAATCCGGCTTATTTGTATTTGAAGCATTTAGTTCCATATTTGTTGGCTTTTCTTTTTGATATTCCAAAATGGCTGGAGCTGATGTTGTTTCGTCAGGTGTCACGTCAAAGACTGAAGATGCTGAGCTGTCTCGCGCCTCGATATTATGAACCATCACCTTCACATAGGCGTTACCCTTGGAAGGAGGGTGAAACGGCGTGCTTCCGATCGTGGATGATGGTTTGGCCTCGATGATTGCCGTGTAGGTTTTGATTGTGGTTGGTTTGGCGGAGTTGCCAGAGAACTTATGACGCTCCCTGCGTCTTCGCATTCCGACCAATTCTTATCTCCTTTAAGTTAGTTGATTCCGAGGATGAGGAGAATTCATGTACGTCCGAGAAGAGAAGGGCCTGGTTCAACTCGGGAGAAGGTTGAGCGACATTCTGCTCGTGTACACTTTTTGAATCCGAATCGCGTGGAGTAGCAGGTTGTGCGGCATTTTCGTCGTCCGTGGTGTCACGATCCGGTAGTTGTGTTGCGGCAGGTTGTGCAGCATTTTGTTCTTTTGTGATTTGTCTATCAAGTTTCTTACTTATGGTAGGTTGTGCGACTTTTTGTTTACCTGGGATTTGTATATCCAAATTCTTTGTCATGGCAGGTTGTGCGGCTTTTTGGTCATTCCTATTTTGTGAATCCAATTTTCTTGTTATGGCAGGTTGTGCGGCATTTTGGTTTGTACTTTGTAGATCCAATTGGTTCTCTGTAGGATGTGAGACACTTTGGTAATCCGAGCTTTTTTCTTTCGGTTGTCTGGTTTGCTGAACGTTGATTGGCTGTGATATCTGCGCTCTTATTCGTCGAGGCACGGTCCATGCAGGGCCTGAAAGTGACGGAAAATCACTCTTTTTGGCTGGGCAATCCTTTTGAATATGTCCGGTCTCTTTGCAATATCGACACACTGCGTCACTTTCACACTCAGTGTAAATATGTCCCGACTGCAAGCATCGCCCGCAGGTCGGAACATACAGTTCTCGAGGTAAAAAGGTCTTACATCTGAACCCATCAATGACCACATAGTCGGGTAATCGATCTTTTTTGAAATTCTCCATTGAAAAAGAGATATATCCGTTGTGTATCGATGTCCCTCGATGACAGTTTTTAACGGCATTCCGTACTTTACCGCATCCCAGTTGGTTTATTTTGGCAACGGCTTTGTTGTACGTAGTTTCTCCCGGTGTTCCTCTTATTGAAATACGGACCGGGGCTTCGTTGGGAAAAGACACCGTGATGTTGTCTTCGGCAGTTGGTATTCGGCCTTCTGTAGAGTGCAGAAATTGTTCTCGGCAGCTTGTGTTGTTGTTTTCGGTGGCGGCGAAGGTGATAATCCACACTCCCTTCTGACTCTCGTACAGCCCTTCGATGTTGGCGACGTATTCGCTGGTGGAGGCGTCGTTCTTTAGAATTTCCAGCATCCTTGGGAAGTCGAGGTGCTGGGTCGTCTTCAGAAACAGCGTACGAGGTCTTTTCGTTGTTTCGTTCGAGTCATCTTCTGTTGCAGGTGTCTTTGAGGCAGCGTTGGCGTAGTTCATCGTTGTCTTTCTTGTTTTCTTTATCTTTGTCTTTGGGCTATTTGATCTAGCGCCGACTCGGGCCGGGCGCTAGGGCTCACCTTAATCAAATAGCGAATAATGTGAAGTGTACTTGAAGTTCTGTCTTACTGATAGGGATGTCCGTTCCCGAATACTAAACTGTTCTGGAATAACACAGAAAAAACATTCCGAATATCGTTTAAACTAACTAAATTAACTATGCTACATGGGTGTTTCAATGGTGCTCCCGTAGTATTTGTACCAAGATGGCGTACAACCTGAACATAGCATGTGTACAAGGTTAGGGTTAGCGGGTTATTCGCCATCTTGGTACGAATACTACGGGAGCGCCATTTGAATCATTTATTACACACCCTCTGTAAGAGAAAGTAAAACATGGCATAATGAAAAGACTGTCAAAGTGAACTGGCCCATTCCTGTATTAATGTGCATCATCCTGATTATCTCCCCTCCCACTATTTAAATTTTTATCAGACCGAAAAAGTAGTTAACAGAGGCCTGTGATTTTGCAGGCTAAATTTATTTAGCATCGACGATTGTTTCCTTCTTCGTGAGATGACGACTCAGGAAGGGAATATTGGTATTTTGCCGTTTAAGAATGGGCAATGATATAGCTTCCAAGTTATCAATTAATTTATATTGATTTAAAGCGTCTAAACTATAGTTTTGTTCTACCTACCGAAGACTCGTCAAAGTTCAAGGTGTTCTTCGTTTATTTTTGGTATTTCAAACCACCGTATTTTAGTAGTAATATTTTCTCCATTATTTTCAGTCGGAAATTTGAGATTCAGATTCACTTCTTAAATTACCGTCACTTCGCCAATGATCGCATAATAGGGCGTTCTCAGGCGCAGTTCCGGGCGAGAAAAATATTAATTAACGACGTAAGACTATCGTGTCATAAGACTATCGCGTGCAGAAGGACCGCACTTGATTTTCCATTGGAAAATGCCGATATATAAGCTCAATATCAATATTGCATTGTACTAAAATAAATGTTACTTCATGGAATTTAACCGCACATAGGATATTTCAAGCGGTGATACCTTGTTGTTGTTGTTATATGTTTTATGGCGCTAATAACTTCAGTGGTCTTTTGCGCCATTGATCAATTCGAATTTAAAAATACCATACTAACATTTAAAATACTGTAATCTGAGTGGCAGCACTGCGATAGGGCACTGTCAGTGTTGTAATAACAAACCAAATTTGACGAATTTGCGAGATCGCTAAACTACGAATCAAAACTATATAATATATTCAGGCAGTTTACCACGTATTTTCATATGTGCAGATTGCCATGATATTTAAAGTAGCGGTGCTTTTATTTTGTCGTCAGTCGACGCAACTGCGGTTTACGTTGAACACAGTTAATATAGAAATACGTTTTAAGTGCTGGAATCGGTCATGAATTGAATGCTTAGCTCAACATAAAAATTATTGTCCGCTGTTTCATGTAGTGGTAGGATCGCGATGCCTGTTTCAGAATCCGTTGCATGGAAAATTTCGATTTCAAGCTACAGCTTATCGACAGCTCTGAGACACTTTTCGTGAAGCGTTTTCCCACTTTCACTCGGAGCAAGGCTCTGTAAGTGTACAAGCATTACTGATACGCGTACGGTGTTTCTGACTCAGCATTGCACGCTTAATTAAATTTCATTCCGAGTTGAGGTGGTTGATATGAGATTAGAACTCAAGACAATTTTAACTCGCGAAGCTAACATAGTTAAGACCAGCATAATTATAAATTTACGAAATAAGGTTTCTATTTTTCAAAATAATAATTTTGCGTTAATTAATAATTAGACAATTTTGCCATAAAATCTAAAAAACGAATATTTTTCTTGTCTGCAAAATACCGCTGACTCCGGATTCGCTTCAATGAAATTGAACTCAAAAGTCATACCAAGATTTTTAATTTGCGACATCAACATTGTCAGATGCAACTAAGTTATGAAATCTACAGCACAACTGATCATCATTCTTTAATTAACATTATTACAAATAGAATTAGGCTTCCATTTAATTTAACGCTCACTGCGGCAAGGCTACTCAACCATTTTGGACTAAAGATCCGAATAAAAAATTCAAAATTACTAGGGTCGAGTCTTTCCAGAAATAATATTTAGAGTAGACAACGATAAACGGACCTTTCTCGGACGGCTAATGATTATTCGCTGATCAAGATAGCGCTATTCACATGGTTTATTACGGCGATAGAGTTCGTTCCATAGTCAGGTGCAATCATGAGCAAATTATAAAATAAGATCATTGAATGGAAGGAAACATTCACATACATATCCAAAGTGGGGCCAATGATTTCAAATAAAGAGTTAGTGCGCATGCGGTTCGAACACTCGAAAAGTTCGTTTTCGGACAGGTCCGCCAGTTGAGTAGCACTACTGCACTACATCAATTAGCTTCGTGATTAAAAATTAACGTCTGACCTATATATGTCTGGCAGCGATCTTTTTACTTGTGTTCTCCTAATTACGCCCAGAGCAGGGCTCTATGCAAGTACACGTAGCCACTGGTACTCAAGCAGACTTAATATTATTTCAAGAAACAAAATCGTTCCGATTAGGTATTGTCCACTCAACCACGTGAAAATCATATGAATTGATTTAACAATCGAGACAAAATGCAAAATATGAATAAAATTAGACTTACATTGTATTAGGATACATACCTTTTTGCCCAAATTCATAAATTAGCATAAAAATTATTTTTGAAAAAAAAAGACCGTACGCACGCAACTCACAACTGTGCTCTATGAAAACCAAAGAAAGTGGTTAAAATTATCAGACTAATCAGAAATATTCATGAAATAAGAAATTGCGTTTATCCCTGTTAACGTGTTTCAGGCTATTCAGCACCATTGATTTGTTTACAAAGTTAACTATATTTTTTATATATTGCAGATAAAGAAACTGAATCTACGTGACTATTTTTTATTACTTGGGGAGAAAGAAATATCAACAACAACTGAAATCGTTCGTCAATGTCAGGTACAAACGTTGGTGGTGGATCCTCGTAATTTTGAAGACAATATGTTGGAAAGGTTCAAAAAAGTGATTACAGAAGCCGGTGCTGATCTCGAATTGGAGTAAATTTTTTCTGAATGATTGCTCAGAGTTTTACTTACCTATGCTGATTTTGTGTTAATCGTAGCGTAGAAACATGTTCTTGTTGTCAACTTTTTATATAGCGACAACGTGGAAACGTTGCCCTAAATCAAAGTTCTAGTTGAATTGCATTTGAAATAAGTGTAAAATCTTAATGTTGTTTTGCATTTAAACATATCATTTAAAATAGATGTGAAATTTTGATTAACATAAATTAATTAGATACAGAGTGTGTGATTTATATACGGCTTGGCGCAAAATATAGGGTAGGGGTCGGCGAACTACGGCCCGCGGCACAATATAATCCGGCCCGAGACGCTTCACTGAATTATAGTAACAAAACAGCAGTTGAGACATGTGTAGAATAAATTATAATAACCCAGGGGTGTGCAACCTTTTTCGCAGGCGGGCCAAATATCAATAACTGGGTGAAACCGCGGGCCGCACTTTCACTTAACACAGCTTTCTATTAGTTGCATGCACAAAATAGAGTCTTTTTGTTATTGAACTCAGGTCGTCATCATAAAAGGTTCTTGCAGAAATAATGAGTTAAAACGCATAAATTTCTTAAAACTATAATTCAAATATATTGTCACACCCAATTTAAACAAAATCAATGAGAAATTTGCTCGTGGATTCTTTTCCCAACTACTTTTATCCAAATTTGCTTAAAAGGAAGTGCTAGCATTTGATATAACGTCCATTTTAGTAAAAAATATGTAACCCAAAAGTGCATGTTTGAAGCCATGACTTTTTTCAAATGTGGAAAGTTATCTTGGTTGAGATGTTTTATAATACGCCAAGATTCATTTCCAAATACTTGCTGTCAAATCTTATTCTAGATTAGATTTAAACAAAATCAACTGATAGGCTGAAACCAAAACTCATTTAGCTTTTGTATCTCATTTTTCTCTTAATATTGAATTTTTAAACTGCTTTCCAGTTGCCTAATCTTCAATTGCCCGTTGTAATAAATTCATTAGCGTCTGCTCCGTATTTTCATTTAAATGTTCGCTGCTCGGCAAGTGACAGCTTTGTGAATCGTGTTGTTCGCTTCGATGTTAGAACGTTGTGAAGTCATAGACATAGATAAAATTGGACTCAAATATAAGCTTTGTAGCGCAAAGGGAAACAGATCAAACTAAATTAAAAATAAGGTTTAGCTGGCCACACACCCTTCAAAATTTGCACTTCTCCGCGGGCCGCACGATTTCCCCCGCGGGCCGCATTTGGCCCGCGGGCCGCACTTTGCACACCCTGATATAACCTAATAAGTATATAATTCACAATTACTTGCTTAATGAGCTTATAATTTAATTATAATTAGACAAATGGCAACAAATCGCAGAAAAGTGATGATAGGTGCCAATAGTTTAATGACGCGGAAAATATTCAAATAGTCAGTCT
>NW_024102827.1:22050801-22221025 GCF_013122585.1 Styela clava
CGGCAACGTCCATCACATAACGGCGCAGAGGTGACGCAACAATAAGCGACACACGCTGGCACAGAATATAAACAATCAAAGTGCCGATTCTATTTCATCGTCATTACAGTACGTGACAAAAGTCGTTTAAAGATTACCGCGGAAACGAAACAATGTGTTTACGGCGAAAAGTGGCGGAATTATTCATTCGGAATTATTCGAAAATCAACCGAAAAGGTATTCGAATAATTTGATATTCGATTCGTTTTGTACAACCGTGGGTAGTCTGAGTATAATTAGAATAATGGCAACAAAAAACAGAAAAGTTGATGCTAAGTGCAATGAGGCGTAGTGCAAATGGCGCAAAAAATATTCAAGGGTTGCACATCTCTGGTCTAGCTAGTTTATTACCTCCAACTCATACAAAGAACGGAAGCCCACGTCCTGTTGGTTATTTCGTGACAATGGCTAATCAGAATGAAACCAACCGCGATGTAATGTGAAACCATTTTGCTATTGTAGTACTTAATGTATCTACAAAAATAAACAACTAAACTATCTTGGCAATTCGTTTTTTTTATATTTATATACATTGGGATGTTTTTTTGTGTAAGAAGCTATTCATACGTGGCCGTATGTTACATGAGCGAGTAGCTTCATCAGTCGTGCTTGTTATTCCTCGGATATTCTATCGCCCAACTATTATAATTATTAATTCTATTACATGACAAACTGCGATGCTAGTTGTATCTAAAATCAAGGTTACAAACATTACGGCAGTGTTCTCGGGCCCGCGGTCAATCAACTTTGGGAACCTCTGCTTTAAGTATTAGAATACAATTTAAAACGCAACTTTCTGTTTTATCCCATTATTCTTTTTGATATCGGTCTGGTTTTTCAATTTGAACAAATAGATCAATACCGAATTGTGAAAATTACCAATCGGAAAAATTCGTATACAACTCAAAAAGTTGTAAAAAATACGTACAAAAGAACTTTACAGGTATTGACAACTACACATACTCGAATAATAAAGTAAACACGAGCTACAATGCATTCAAAACAATTAATATTGCGTTAACGGGCAAATTCAATCGTATAACTCGGTATCGCTCTGTTTGCGCATTCGGAATTCCTAGTAAAGTAACAACAACGCCGTAAATGCTGGTCACTTTTCGTTTTGTACACTACTGTAGTTTATCGTCGATGTTTCGCCATTTAAATGCCCTTCTAAATACTCTGATTTCTTTCGCCTCTTCGACAACATCTAACGCACGAATTACATGTATGTATTGTTGAAATACGACCTTTCACAGGGGTCGACAACCTACGGAGTAATATTATCCGGCCCACGACGCGTCACTGAATTATAGTAACAAAACAGCTGTTTTGACGATTGTATTCTCTACGTAACAGAATTTATTGTGAGACACGTGTAGACTAAAATATATTATAACCTAAAAAGTATATAATTCACAATTACTCGTTTAATTAATGAGCCTATATCGGGGATGGCCAATACCGAGTAGTTCACTATTTCGAATACATTCGAAATTATTATTTTCGAATATGAAGTTTCGAAGAAAATTCGAAAATAAAATCAAGTAATAGAAGCTTAATTATAGTGTAATGACGGAATTTGCATACAATAAACTAGGGGTCTCCAACACGCGGACCGCGGGCCTCATGCGGCCCGCCATCCATTTTTTTGCGGCCCGTGTGGTCAATAAATTTCAAAAGGTGGCCCGCGACACGTTTTGAGTTGGAGACCCCTGCAATAAACAATGGAATGACTGTTATCTGGCAACCTGACCTAAATGACAACCTGGCGATATTACCAGGCATTTCATGTTTGCAGATCACTGCTATATATATTTTCTCTACCATGAATTACGCTGACACGATAAAATTAATAGAGCAAGGCATTTTAAATAGTGGCATCGGTCATGGATTTGGATATTTTTCGGCACAAAATCAACCGATCATCCATACTTTTAAATACCGCACCGATCATTAATCAAATATTTGCCAAAAGCGGTATGCAGTATAAATTATTTTTTCGACTCATTAGTACGAAAATATGAATAAAAAATTATTCATATTCGGGCACTTTACCACACATTTTAAGTCCGCAGATCGCCGTTATATTTTGGGTAATATTACTTTTATTAGTTTATAAATACGAATTAAATTCTAATCGGGCAGTTTACTACACATTTCAAGTCCACAGAACGCCGTTGTGTTGTGTAAATACGAGAATAGGAACCAAAAATTAATATTAATCGCGCAGCTTACCCCACAATTTATGCCCACGGATTGCCCGAATATAATTATTATAATTAATATAATTAATTTTTATTGGCATTTTCGTACTCACGAAAAATTTGTCACAAGTCGGAAAAATAACTTATACTTTATCTTGCTTTTTGGCAAATAATTTGAATAATGGTTGCCATTGGATGGTATTTATAAGTATGAACTTTTTACTAGGATGATTTTGTGCTGTTCGTATTATTCAAATTCATGACCGGTGCCGATATTTAAAATTTCTTGCTGTATTAATTTAATTCTATTAAAGTAACTCAAATGCTGGTAAATTGGGCAGTTTATCACAAATTGCCGTAGTATTTTATTACCGTAGTATTATTACTTTTATTATTTAGTAAATACGAAAATAGAAATCAAAAATTAATAATATCGGGCAGTGCGAAAAAATGCGAATCTGGATAGTTTACCACACATTTTATTTTTCACAGATTGTCGACGCATGAGTAACGTTGAAAAAAATTAAATTAATAGGGCATAATATTTTGAATGATGGTATCGGTCATGGATTTCAATACTTTGTGGAACAGAAAATCACCCTAGTAAACAGTCGAGGCTTTTAACTATCATCAGCAGAATTATTTGCCAAAAAGCGGGTATGAAATATTTTTCCTATCACATTTGCTTGTTTTTCCAACTTGCGACAATTTATTGGGTATCGTAACAATTACGGGTTTAGGCAATTTTAAACTTTTCGACGTAATGGGAATGAATGTGTAAATTAGAAGTCTTGTAGGGGAATGACGGCAACGTCCATCACATAACGGCGCAGAGGTGACGCAACAATAAGCGACACACGCTGGCACAGAATATAAACAATCATAGTGCCGATTCTATTTCATCGTCATTACAGTACGTGACAAAAGTCGTTTAAAGATTACCGCGGAAACGAAACAATGTGTTTACGGCGAAAAGTGGCGGAATTATTCATTCGGAATTATTCGAAAATCAACCGAAAAGGTATTCGAATAATTTGATATTCGATTCGTTTTGTACAACCGTGGGTAGTCTGAGTATAATTAGAATAATGGCAACAAAAAACAGAAAAGTTGATGCTAAGTGCAATGAGGCGTAGTGCAAATGGCGCAAAAAATATTCAAGGGTTGCACATCTCTGGTCTAGCTAGTTTATTACCTCCAACTCATACAAAGAACGGAAGCCCACGTCCTGTTGGTTATTTCGTGACAATGGCTAATCAGAATGAAACCAACCGCGATGTAATGTGAAACCATTTTGCTATTGTAGTACTTAATGTATCTACAAAAATAAACAACTAAACTATCTTGGCAATTCGTTTTTTTTATATTTATATACATTGGGATGTTTTTTTGTGTAAGAAGCTATTCATACGTGGCCGTATGTTACATGAGCAAGTAGCTTCATCAGTCGTGCTTGTTATTCCTCGGATATTCTATCGCCCAACTATTATAATTATTAATTCTATTACATGACAAACTGCGATGCTAGTTGTATCTAAAATCAAGGTTACAAACATTACGGCAGTGTTCTCGGGCCCGCGGTCAATCAACTTTGGGAACCTCTGCTTTAAGTATTAGAATACAATTTAAAACGCAACTTTCTGTTTTATCCCATTATTCTTTTTGATATCGGTCTGGTTTTTCAATTTGAACAAATAGATTAATACCGAATTGTGAAAATTACCAATCGGAAAAATTCGTATACAACTCAAAAAGTTGTAAAAAATACGTACAAAAGAACTTTACAGGTATTGACAACTACACATACTCGAATAATAAAGTAAACACGAGCTACAATGCAATCAAAACAATTAATATTGCGTTAACGGGCAAATTCAATCGTATAACTCGGTATCGCTCCGTTTGCGCATTCGGAATTCCTAGTAAACTAACAACAAAGCTCGATGTTTCGCCATTTAAATGCCTTTCTCAATACTTTGATTTCTTTCGCCTCTTCAGCATCATCTAACGCACGAATGTTGAAATACGACCCATCACAGAGGTCGGCAACCTACGGAGTAATATAATCCGGCCCGCGACGCTTCACTGAATTATTGTAACAAAACAGCTGTTTTGACGATCATATTCTCTACGAAACAGAATTTACTGTCAGACAAGTGTAGATTAAATTATATTATATTCTAACAAGTATATAATTTACAATTACTCGTTTAATGAGGCTATAGTTTAGGTATAATTAGATTAATAGCAACAAAACATAGAAAAGTTGAAGTGCAAATGGTTGAATTGCGCAGAAAATACTCCAATGCAATTTTTTGAGATATGCACAATGAGGAAATAAATCTATATTCTATTCGAGAGATGTACTGCTGCTACTTTATTTTTAATACATATAAAAAAGCATCTTCTTCATGGAAAACTCTATCCAAATTTGGATAACTAACTCTTGTTAGTTATAAAGAGCAAAATATACTCAGCATTAACAATATACTTTGTGAAGAGGCTGATGGATACATGTATAATATTTATGAATATAAGGTTAACAAATTCTGTAAATTTTGTTGTTTCACACGTCTCTGTAGTTTTACACGTACATGTAGTGATATTTAGTAGACGCTAAACCTAAATTTAGTAATTTTTATCGAATCTTATTCCAATGGGAATACCACGGGATAGGATGGGACAGAAAAATATGTCCCATGGACAATCTTGGCACTAAAGTAGTTTGCCGTCGATGTTATGCCATTTGAATGCGTTCCTCAACTCTTCAGCATCATCTAACGCAGTGATTCCCAAAGTGGGCGATATCGCTCCCCCGATGGGCGAAAACGATACAGAGGGGGGCGAAAAAGTCGAAGAGGGCGATTTCGTGAAACCTGTTTTTGTTCGGCGCATCGTGCACTTGATTACTGTACTCTGCGTGCTTTCGTAGACTTGAATCACGTGGGTGATTATCACACGCGAAATGATTGTCGGACTCGTCTTCGCAGTAAGTTACGGCAGTTTGCGTATCCCATTGGTCGGCAAAATACGGCTGGAGTAAAATAACTTGACCCGGGATGCTTCACTGAATGGACCTTTCCCCGACCTTTGACCCCGGAAAATTTTTCCTATATTTTGCCAATTCAAAATTTTCGGTGCTTATTTTAAGAGTGGTTTCGCGACTTTGTGCCTGTAAAATGGGGTATTTGTTTCAAACTATCCTTCTAATTCATACCATTCAACAATTTGTTTTTTAAAAGTACCGGTAAAGAATTTTAGCATAGTCTATCAAAGCTATTTCTATACTAATTTTTGATTACTGTAATTAAACTGAAACTCCTAGGAAGACAAAGAGATCATTGACTTATTTTTGAATTTCCGAAAAAACAACTAAAACTAACGAATATAATTAAAAAACGCGAAAATGAGGTAATGTTCACGACCGCGTCTGAAAATCTGTCTGAGGGAGAAATGTGTCTGAGCGAACATGTCTGAAAGGGGGCATTGTTACGTTTATTTTTGCATCTTGCTGATTGGCCAATGTCACGAAGTAAACAAGGAAGTCTATGCCCGGGGAAACACCCAAGCAGCGGTTTTGACTAAGAATTAATTTTATTTATAATCTACGCAAGGGTCAAATTACATTTTTACGTAACATAATTTATTGTGAGACACGTTTAGACTAAATTTCATTACATCCTGAAAATTCTACTGAACAGCTACACGTTTAACGATCCTACAATTTAATTATAATTAGACGAATGGAAACACGCAGGAAAGTTGATGCTGAGTGCAGGGGTTCAATAGCGCGGTGAATATTCGAATATATTGCAATGCAATAGGGAAGTTAAATTCATATTCTATTCGAGAGATTCGTTCACCGCTTAATTTTTGTAAGAAAAATCTTTATCAAAATTTCACAAACCATGCGAAAATATTCACTTCGATGTTTGAAAGTACATATTTGTGCGAACAATTATTTTTGAAAATGAACATTACAAAGAACTAGGATTGGTGATGCCCAGTTAGAAAATGTTCCAATCTTGTCGTCGTAAAGCTATCAAGCGTAATACAGCAACAAGACAGTGTAACAATAAATGTCATTGTAATAATTTTTCAATAAGACGACTGAGTTGAGTTCACGAATTGTCGCAGATTTCGCGCGCTATTCCGTTTTTAACCATCAAAAAAATATATGCGACCCTCAAAAGACTAGCAACCCTAAATTTTGTCCCGCGAGCGACATAAAATTCGCCGATCCCTGGGCCGTAGCCGATAGTTGGTCCCGACTTCTTCCACATCCGAGTGCACGAATCCATAACAAATGGCTGATTAATTCTATGGACTGGATGACGTGGTAGGATGAGGAATCGAGGATGAGTTTTACCGAAGACTGTTATATATCATGTATTTTGGTGCAGGGCATCAGGCTGTAGGGACGAACGAGATGTACGAAAATAATTAGTATAAGTTTAGAAAAATTACCTATGTTTTCATTATTTGAATGTGAAATCGGATGTATTCAGGGAGTTAAATGCTATAAGGCAAGAGTACACGGCGGTTTTTGAGAAGGTAAAACCCTGGATTTTTCATTTCCGACTTCTTAAATGGTGAAAAGGGATTTTCTGCCGTGCTACTATTGCTACCAAAACAACAAAATCGCCTTTCCATCAGTAAACGGGGTAATTTTAGATATAATAATAAACTCGCTGAAGAACACCAAGCTCATCCATCTCATTAAAAAACACTATAAACTATGAGTTGTCTTCTTATTTGGTGTGTAATATATTCGTTCCTTGCTTTACAATTTATTTTGTAGTGCTGGGGGGGCGATGAAGTTGTATAAAATACTTTAGGGGGCGATGGTACAAAACGTTTGGGAACCACTGATCTAACGCACGAATTACATGTATGTATTGCTGAAATACGACCTATTGCGGCCCTACCACAGGGGTCGGGAACCTACGAAGTAATTTAATCCGGCCCGCGACGATTCGCTGAAATATAGTAACAAAACAACTGTTTTGACGATTGTATTCTTTATTGTGAGACACGTGTAGACCAAAATATATTATAACCTAACAAGAATATAATTCACAATTACTCGGTAATATATCGGGGATGGCTAATGCCGAGTAGTTCACTAGTTCGAATACATTCGAAATTATTATTTTCGAATATGAAATTTCGAATAAATTCGAAAATAAAATCAAGTAATAGAAGTTTAATTATAGTGTAATGACGGAATTTGCATACAATAAACCAGGGGTCTCCAACACGCAGACCGCATGCGGCCCGCCATCTAATTTTTTGCGCCCGCGTGGTCAATAAATTTCAAAAAGTGGACCGCGACAGGTTTTGAGTTGGATATTATGGCGATATTACCAGGCATTTCATGTTTGCAGATTACTGCGATATATATTTTATCTACCATGAATTACTCTAACACAATAAAATTAATACGGCAAGGCATTTTGAATAGTGGCATCGGTCATGGATTTGAATATTTTTCGGCACAAAATCACCCGATCATCCATACTTTCAAATACCGCACCGACCATTATCCAAATATTTGCCAAAAGCGGTATACTATACAGTATAAATTATTTTTTCGACACGTTGGTACGAAAATACGAATAAAAAAATTAATCATATTCGGGCACTTCAACAATCATTTTAAGTCCGCAGATCGCCGTTATATTTTGGGTAATATTCCTTTTATTAGTTTATAAATACGAATTAAAAATTAAATCTAATCGGGCAGTTTACTACACATTTCAAGTCCACAGAACGCCGTTGTATTTTGTAAATATGAGAATAGGAATCAAAAATTAATATTAATCGCGCAGCTTACCGCACAATTTATGCCCACGGATTGCCGTGGTATTGTGACCGAATATAATTAATTTTTATTGGCATTTTCGTACTCACGAAAAATTTGTCACAAGTCGGAAAAATAATTTATACTTTATCTTACTTTTTGGCAAATAATTTGGATATAGTTGTCATTGGTTGGTATTTTAAAATATGGACTTTTTACTAGGATGATTTTGTGCTGTGCGTAATATTCAAATCCATGACCGATGCCGCTATTTAAAAGTTCTTTCTGTATTAATTTAACTCTAATAAAGTAACTCAAATGCTGGTCAATCGGGCAGTTTATCACAAATTGCCGTAATATTTTATTACCGTAGTATTATTACTTTTATTATTTAGTAAATACGAATCATAAATAATAATATCGAGCAGTTTGTAACACATTTTAAGTCCACAGATCGCCGTTGTATATCAGAGTAATAACAGGTTTATTATTTTGTAAATACGAAAATAGAAATCAAAAATTAATAATATCGGGCAGTACGAAAAAATACGAATCAGAAATCACTAATATCGGATAGTTTACCACACACTTTATTTTTCACAGATTGTCGACGCATGAGTTACGTTGAACAAAATTAAATTAATAGGGCATAATATTTTGAATGATGGTATCGGTCATGGATTTCAATATTTTGTGGAACAGAAAATCATCCCAGTAAACAGTCGAAGCTTTTAACTATCATCGGCAGAATCATTTGCCAAAAAGCGGGTATGAATTATTTTTACTAATAAATTGGCTTGTTTTTCCAACTTGCGACAATTTATTGGGTATCGTAACAATTACGCCTTTAAGCAATTTTCAATTTTTCGACGTAATGGGAATGAATGTGTAAATTGGAAGTATTGTAGGGGAATGGCGGCAATGTCCACCACATAACCGCGCAAAGGTGACGCAACAATAAGCGACACACGCTGGCACAGAATATAAACAATCAAAGTGCCGATTCTATTTCATCGTCATTACAGTACGTGACAAAGCGCAAGTCGTTTGAAGAATACAGCGGAAACGAAACAATGTGTTTACGGCGAAAAG
Source organism: Styela clava (assembly GCF_013122585.1). Taxonomy (NCBI): domain Eukaryota; kingdom Metazoa; phylum Chordata; class Ascidiacea; order Stolidobranchia; family Styelidae; genus Styela; species Styela clava. Next base: position 22,059,940 of record NW_024102827.1, read on the forward strand.
TGGCGGAATTATTCATTCGGAATTATTCGAAAATCAACCGAAAAGGTATTCGAATAATTTGATATTCGATTCGTTTTGTACAACCGTGGGTAGTTTGAGTATAGTTAGAATAATGGCAACAAAACACAGAAAAGTTGATGCTAAGTGCAATGGGGCGTAGTGCAAATGGCGCAGAAAATATTCAAGGGTTGCACATCTCTGGTCTAGCTAGTTTATTACCTCCAACTCATACAAAGAACGGAAGCCCACGTCCTGTTGTTTATTTCGTGACAATGGCTAATCAGAATGAAACCAACCGCGATGTAAAGTGAAACCATTTTGCTATTGTAGTACTTAATGTATCTACAAAGATAAACAACTAAACTATACAGTATTGGCAATTCGTTTTTTTTTATTTATATACATTGTGATATTCTTTTGTGTAAGAAGCTATTCATACGTGGCCGTATGTTACATGAGCAAGTAGCTTCATCAGTCGTGCTTGTTATTCATTAGATGTTCTATCGCCCAACTATTATAATTATTAATTCAATTACATGACAAACTGCGATGCTAGTTGTATCTAAAATCACGGTTACAAACATTACGGCAGTGTTCTCGGGCCCGCGGTCAATCAACTTTGGGAACCTCTGCTTTAAGTATTAGAATACAATTTAAAACGCAACTTTCTGTTTTATCCCATTATTCTTTTTGATATCAGTCTGGTTTTTCAATTTGAACAAATAGATTAATACCGAATTGTGAAAATTACCAATCGGAAAAATTCGTATACAACTCAAAAAGTTATAAAAAATACGTACAAAGGAACTTTACAGGTATTGACAACTACACATACTCGAATAATAAAGTAAACACGAGCTACAATGCAATCAAAACAATTAATATTGCGTTAACGGGCAAATTCAATTTCAATCGTATAACTCGGCATCGCTCCGTTTGCGCATTCGGAATTCCTAGTAAACTAACAACAAAGCTGTAAACGCTTGTCATTGTACGTTTTGTACGCTACAGAAATTTATCGTCGATGTTTCGCCATTTAAATGCCTTTCTCAATACTTTGATTTCTTTCACCTCTTCAGCATCATCTAACGCACGAATGTTGAAATACGACCCATCACAGAGGTCGGCAACCTACGGAGTAATATAATCCGGCCCGCGACGCTTCACTGAATTATTGTAACAAAACAGCTGTTTTGACGATTATATTCTCTACGAAACAGAATTTACTGTCAGTCAAGTGTAGATTAAGTTATATTATATTCTAACAAGTATATAATTTACAATTACTCGTTTAATGAGGCTATAGTTTAGGTATAATTGGATTAATAGCAACAAAACATAGAAAAGTTGAAGTGCAAATGGTTGAATAGCGCAGAAAATACTCCAATGCAATTTTTTGAGATATGCACAATGAGGAAATAAATCTATATTCTATTCAAGAGATGTACTGCTGCTACTTTATTTTTAATACATATAAAAAAGCATCTTCTTCATGGAAAACTCTATCCAAATTTGGATAACTAACTCTTGTTAGTTATAAAGAGCAAAATATACTCAGCATTAACAATATACTTTGTGAAGAGGCTGATGGATACATGTATAATATTTATGAATATAAGGTTAAAAAATTCTGTAAATTTTGTTGTTTCACACGTCTCTGTAGTTTTACACGTACATGTAGTGATATTTAGTAGACGCTAAACCTAAATTTAGTAATTTTTATCGAATCTTATTCCAATGGGAATACCATGGGATAAGATGGGACAGAAAAATATGTCCCATGGACAATCTTGGCACTAAAGTAGTTTGCCGTCGATGTTATGCCATTTGAATGCGTTCCTCAACTCTTCAGCATCATCTAACGCAGTGATTCCCAAAGTGGGTGATATCGCTCCCCCGGTGGGCGAAAACGATACAGAGGGGGGCGAAAAAGTCGAAGAGGGCGATTTCGTGAAACCTGTTTTTGTTCGGCGCATCGTGCACTTGATTACTGTACTCTGCGTGCTTTCGTAGACTTGAATCACGTGGGTGATTATCACACGCGAAATGATTGCCGGACTCGTCTTCGCAGTAAGTTACGGCAGTTTGCGTATCCCATTGGTCGGCAAAATACGGCTGGAGTAAAATAACTTGACCCGGGATGCTTCACTGAATGGACCTTTCCCCGACCTTTGACCCCGGAAAATTTTTCCTATATTTTGCCAATTCAAAATTTTCGGTGCTTATTTTAAGAGTGGTTTTGCGACTTTGTGCCTGTAAAATGGGGTATTTGTTTCAAACTATCCTTCTAATTCATACCATTCAACAATTTGTTTTTTAAAAGTACCGGTAAAGAATTTTAGCATAGTCTATCAAAGCTATTTATATACTAATTTTTGATTACTGTAATTAAACTGAAACTCCTAGGAAGACAAAGAGATCATTGACTTATTTTTGAATTTCCGAAAAAACAACTAAAACTAACGAATATAATTAAAAAACGCGAAAATGAGGTAATGTTCACGACCGCGTCTGAAAATCTGTCTGAGGGAGAAATGTGTCTGAGCGGACATGTCTAAAAGGGAGCATTGTTACGTTTATTTTTGCATCTTGCTGATTGGCCAATGTCACGAAGTAAACAAGGAAGTCTATGCCCGGGGAAACACCCAAGCGGCGGTTTTGACTAAGAATTAATTTTATTTATAATCTACGCAAGGGTCAAATTACATTTTTTACGTAACATAATTTATTGTGAGACACGTTTAGACTAAATTTCATTACATCCTGAAAATTCTACTGAACAGCTACACGTTTAACGATCCTACAATTTAATTATAATTAGACGAATGGAAACACGCAGGAAAGTTGATGCTGAGTGCAGGGGTTCAATAGCGCGGTGAATATTCGAATATATTGCAATGCAATAGGGAAGTTAAATTCATATTCTATTCGAGAGATTCGTTCACCGCTTAATTTTTGTAAGAAAAATCTTTATCAAAATTTCACAAACCATGCGAAAATATTCACTTCGATGTTTGAAAGTACATATTTGTGCGAACAATTATTTTTGAAAATGAACATTACAAAGAACTAGGATTGGTGATGCCCAGTTAGAAAATGTTCCAATCTTGTCGTCGTAAAGCTATCAAGCGTAATACAGCAACAAAACAGTGTCACAATAAATGTCATTGAAATAATTTTTCAATAAGACGACTGAGTTGAGTTCACGAATTGTCGCAGATTTCGCGCGCTATTCCGTTTTTAACTTTCAAAAAAATATATGCGACCCTCAAAAGACTAGCAACCCTAAATTTTGTCACGCGAGCGACATAAAATTTGCCGACCCCTGGGCCGTAGCCGATAGTTGGTCACGACTTCTTCCACATCCGAGTGCACGAATCCATAACAAATGGCTGATTAATTCTATGGACTGGATGACGTGGTAGGATGAGGAATCGAGGATGAGTTTTACCGAAGACTGTTATATATCATGTATTTTGGTGAAGGTCATCAGGCTGTAGGGACGAACGAGATGTACGAAAATAATTAGTATAAGTTTAGAAAAATTACCTATGTTTTCATTATTTTAATGTGAAATCGGATGTATTTAGGGAGTTAAATGCTATAAGGCAAGAGTACACGGCGGTTTTTGAGAAGGTAAAACCCTGGATTTTTCATTTCCGACTTCTTAAATGGTGGAAAGGGATTTTCTGCCGTGCTACTATTGCTACCAAAACAACAAAATCGCCTTTCCATCAGTAAACGGGGTAATTTTAGATATAATAATAAACTCGCTGAAGAACACCAAGCTCATCCATCTCATTAAAAAACACTATAAACTATGAGTTGTCTTCTTATTTGGTGTGTAATATATTCGTTCCTGGCTTTACAATTTTTTTTGTAGTGCTGGGGGGCGATAAAGTTGTATAAATTACTTTAGGGGGCGATGGTACAAAACGTTTGGGAACCACTGATCTAACGCACGAATTACATGTATGTATTGCTGAAATACGACCTATTGCGGCCCTACCACAGGGGTCGGGAACCTACGAAGTAATTTAATCCGGCCCGCGACGATTCGCTGAAATATAGTAACAAAACAACTGTTTTGACGATTGTATTCTTCATTGTGAGACACGTGTAGACTAAAATATATTATAACCTAACAAGAATATAATTCACAATTACTCGTTAATATATCGGGGATGGCTAATACCGAGTAGTTCACTAGTTCGAATACATTCGAAATTATTATTTTCGAATATGAAATTTCGAATAAATTCGAAAATAAAATCAAGTAATAGAAGTTTAATTATAGTGTAATGACGGAATTTGCATACAATAAACCAGGGGTCTCCAACACGCAGACCGCATGCGGCCCGCCATCTAATTTTTTGCGCCCGCGTGGTCAATAAATTTCAAAAAGTAGACCGCGACAGGTTTTGAGTTGGATATTATGGCGATATTACCAGGCATTTCATGTTTGCAGATTACTGCGATATATATTTTATCTACCATGAATTACGCTAACACAATAAAATTAATACGGCAAGGCATTTTAAATAGTGGCATCGGTCATGGATTTGAATATTTTTCGGCACAAAATCACCCGATCATCCATACTTTCAAATACCGCACCGACCATTATCCAAATATTTGCCAAAAGCGGTATACAGTATAAATTATTTTTTCGACACGTTAGTACGAAAATACGAATAAAAAAATTAATCATATTCGGGCACTTTAACAAACATTTTAAGTCCGCAGATCGCCGTTATATTTTGGGTAATATTCCTTTTATTAGTTTATAAATACGAATTAAAAATTAATTCTAATCGGGCAGTTTACTACACATTTCAAGTCCACAGAACGCGGTTGTATTTTGTAAATATGAGAATAGGAATCAAAAATTAATATTAATCGCGCAGCTTACCGCACAATTTATGCCCACGGATTGCCGTGGTATTGTGACCGAATATAATTAATTTTTATTGGTATTTTCGTACTCACGAAAAATTTGTCACAAGTCGGAAAAATAATTTATACTTTATCTTACTTTTGGCAAATAATTTGGATAATGGTTGTCATTGGTTGGTATTTTAAAATATGGACTTTTTACTAGGGTGATTTTGTGCTGTGCGTAATATTCAAATCCATGACCGATGCCGCTATTTAAAATTTCTTTCTGTATCAATTTAACTCTAATAAAGTAACTCAAATGCTGGTCAATCGGGCAGTTTATCACAAATTGCCGTAATATTTTATTACCGTAGTATTATTACTTTTATTATTTAGTAAATACGAATCATAAATAATAATATCGAACAGTTTGTAACACATTTTAAGTCCACAGATCGCCGTTGTATATCAGAGTAATAACACGTTTATTATTTTGTAAATACGAAAATAGAAATCAAAAATTAATAATACCGGGCAGTACGAAAAAATACGAATCAGAAATCACTAATATCGGATAGTTTACCACACACTTTATTTTTCACAGATTGTCGACGCATGAGTTACGTTGAACAAAATCAAATTAATAGGGCATAATATTTTGAATGATGGTATCGGTCATGGATTTCAATATTTTGTGGAACAGAAAATCATCCCAGTAAACAGTCGAAGCTTTTAACTATCATCGGCAGAATTATTTGCCAAAAAGCGGGAATGAATGGGAATGAATGTGTAAATTGGAAGTATTGTAGGGGAATGGCGGCAATGTCCACCACATAACCGCGCAAAGGTGACGCAACAATGAGCGACACACGCTGGCACAGAATATAAACAATCAAAGTGCCGATTCTATTTCATCGTCATTACAGTACGTGACAAAGAGCAAGTCGTTTGAAGATTACAGCGGAAACGAAACAATGTGTTTACGGCGAAAAGTGGCGGAATTATTCATTCGGAATTATTCGAAAGTCAACCGAAAAGGTATTCGAATAATTTGATATTCGATTCGTTTTGTACAACCGTGGGTAGTTTGAGTATAATTAGAATAATGGCAACAAAACACAGAAAAGTTGATGCTAAGTGCAATGGGGCGTAGTGCAAATGGCGCAGAAAATATTCAAGGGTTGCACATCTCTGGTCTAGCTAGTTTATTACCTCCAACTCATACAAAGAACGGAAGCCCACGTCCTGTTGTTTATTTCGTGACAATGGCTAATCAGAATGAAACCAACCACGATGTAGTGTGAAACCATTTTGCTATTGTAGTACTTGAACGTATCTACAGAAATAAACAACTAAACTATATTAGCAGTTCGTTTTTTTATATTTATATACATTGGGATGTTTTTTGTGTAAGAAGCTATTCATACGTGGCCGTATGTTACATGAGCAAGTAGCTTCAACAGTCGTGCTTGTTATTCCTTGGATGTTCTATCGCCGAACTATTATAAATATTAATTCAATTTCATGACAATCTGCGATGCTAGTTGTATCTAAAATCAAGTTTACGAACATTACGGCAGTGTTCTCGGGCTCATTTTGTCGCTCTTCTGTCCTGGTCCGCGAATGTCCTTCTGCTTAAAATTCTGGCCCGCGGTCAATCAACTTTGGGAATCTCTGCTTTAAATATTAGAATACAATTGAAAACGCAACTTTCTGTTTTATCTTATCGTACTTTTTGATATCAGTCTGGTTTTTAATTTGAACAAATAGATTAATACCGAATTTTGAAAATTATCAATCGACAAAATTCGTATACAACTCAAAAATTTGTAAAAAATGCGTACAAAGATACTTTACAGGTATTTACAACTACACATAGTCGAATAATAAAGTAAACACAAGCTACAATGCAATTAAAACAATTAACATTGCGTTAACGGGCAAATTGAATTTCAATCGTATAACTGGGTATCGCTCCGTTTGCGCATTCGGAAGTCCTAGTAAAGTAACAACACTGTAAACGCTTGTCATTATACGTTTTGTACGCTACAGAAATTTATCGTCGATGTTTCGCCATTTAAATGCCCTTCTCAATACTCTGATTACTTTCGCCTCTTCGGCAACATCTAACGCACGAATTACATGTATGTATTGTTGAAATACGACCTTTCACAGGGGTAGACAACCTACGGAGTAATATAATCCGGCCCACGACGCTTCACTGAATTATAGTAACAAAACAGCTGTTTTGACGATTGTATTCTCTACGTAACAGAATGTATTGTGAGACACGTGTAGACTAAAATATATTATAACCTAACAAGTATACAATTCACAATTACTCGTTTAATGAGGTTGTAGTTTAGGTATATTTTATTTTTTATATTTTTTTTTGGACTTTTTACGGATCAGAAATTTCCCAAATTCGGATCAGTGTCTAAAAGACACGTCATATCCGAGTTTGATCGGTATAACGCTTCATAAGCATGCCACATGCTTTTTCCCGGGGCTTCTGTCTATACCAGTGGTTCCCAAACTGAGGTCCGCGGATCTTTTAGGGTCCGTGAAGCACTTTCTGAGGGTCCGCAAAACAAATCTGTAATATGGCTAAATAGCTCGATAATACAAAAATTAAGTGCTTAAATTTGCAAATACACATTTGCCGCCTTTCGCTGCTTCGCAATCACCGCTGGAGACACTGATTCCTCACTTTCTATTTCGATCACGCTGCCCCATTGTGATGTCACATAGCCGTGGGCCTGTGATATCACAGAAAGAGTTCAATTCATGCCACCACAAGTTTACTAACTGCAGATCTGTATCTGACGCTGCCCTTTTGCACGTTTACCAAATATCGAAACAGACTGGATGTCACACATGTCATTAGAGTTGCTCTTTATATTCTTCCGCTCGTTTCCTATACGGCGGAATGATTATTTGTTGTGATCTTTTAATGTTTTGTTTTAGTGTACAAGGCCGGGAATCATTAAAAAATTGCAAGGGTCCGTCATGAATTTATTTTCAAAAAGTTTGGGAACCACTGGTCGGTAAACAAAGTCAACCCAAGCTACAATGCAATTAAAACAATCAATATTGCGTTAACGGGCAAATTTAATTTATATTTCAACCGTATAACTCGGTATCGCTCCGTTTGCGGTAAAACATTTCGTTATGGACTTCGTGTCCATATTTTTGAGCTCAGCTCTCTTGTTAGTTATAAAGAGCAAAATATATTCAGCATTAACAATATACTTCGTGAAGGGGCTGATGGAAACATGTATAATATTTATGAATATAAGGTTAACAAAGTCCGTAAATTACACGAATTACATGTAAGTATTGTTGAAATACGACCTATTGAGGCCCTACCATATGGGTCGGCAACCTACGGAGTAATATATTCCGGCCCGCGACGCTTCACTGAATTATAGTAACAAAAAGGCTGTTTTGGCGATTATATTCTTTACGTGATTTTCAACAGAATTTATTGTGAGACACGTGTAGACTAAAATATATTTTAACCTAACAAGTATACCATTCACAATTACTCGCTTAATGAGCCTATAATTTAATTATAATTAGACAAATGACAACAAAACGCAGAAAAGTTGATGCTAAGTGCAAACGGTTCAATGGCGCAAGGAAATACTCGGATGGAATTTTTTTGAGATGCACAACGAGTAAGTTGAGTTCACGAGTTGGCACAGTCTTCGCGCGCTACTTAAAATTTAACTTCTGTGTGAAAAAAATGTGATTTATCCGTTCGGTTTTTAACTTTCTAAAAATATGTGCGGCCCAAATATTGCCGCTGATTATATTGGATCTCCGCTTTGGGGAGCCCCATTATTCTCAGTTGTTCTGTTTGTTTATATGTAGTGAAGTGAGTTTAATAGAAAGTCCAGATTGAAGTTTCGTTCCCATGGCAACGACGACAAAAACGCGCTGATCGTTATGAAATTTTCAATTTTTATCCCCGTTTTCTCGTCAACCAAGTCGAAAATTGAAATTCCTAGAATACGCTGAAGAAATCCTCATTTTAACAAGTCGTCTCAATATAAAATGGGAAAGCCTTAGGGATTTTAGTAAATATTATTTTAATTATGAGCTACTGTATATCACGCAAGAATGCTTACGTAACGCGGATTTGATTTTATATATATTTTCAGAATTTTTGACGTTTACTATTTACATAAGGAGTCACTTGGCTAGTCCCCGAACTCATAATAGAACTGAAAAATTGGAATAAAATTATGGCCTAACCCTAATCTGGTACACATATTACGTTCCGGTGTCCGCCATCCTGGTTCACATACTTCTGGGGCGCCAAATATAATAATCAACATCATTCCTAGTTCAATGTTACTATTCCAATCCGAACAGTTGAAATAAACTACACACATACACAACTTTCGGTTTCACCCATCTATTTGTATGTGGCCTTCTGTATTGAAGGTTACACATCCCTGGCCTAGCTAGTTTATTACCTCTAATTTATACTAAGAACGAAAGCCCTGGTACTGTAGTGTGAACTGATAACACACCATTGAGATACATAAGCTGTTTATTTCGTAACAATGGCTAATTAGAATAAAACCAACCGCGATGTAATGTGAAACCATTTTGCTATTGTTTTCCAGAAGTAGCCGCGTAGTTTTTTGTCGGTCCGCGAGAAATTCCATTGTATTGTTGTTTTTCTGCCGTCTCAATCGCTTTATCGTTGCGTTGGTTTTATTACGCAACTTCTCTTCCGCCGTCATATTTCTCCACTAAGGGACCGGCGAAGTCATGGCGCCGAGTATTCACACTTTTCGCTTCCGATTCATCGCGAAAACAGCCCGTCAAATCTCGCAAAATTCATAACCTAAAAACCGGCACGCGTGCTTTTTCTGTTCTGCATGCTTTTCCTGATTAACATCCAAATGAAGGATTATGCATATTGGATAAAAAAGAAAAAATCTCGATCAAAATTGTAATTCTACTTTACAGACCAGATTTAAAAAAAACACTGTCACAAATTATGGATATCTCTTGATAACCAATACCCATTGCAAAGCAATTGAGCAATCGAACTGCTGTCCGTAATTTAAACTAGAGATGTACCGATGTATCGGTATCGGCAATATCGGCCATTTTTTCGGTATCGGTCTTGTATCGGTATCGGCCAAATTAATACCGATATATTTTCCTTTTTGGTATGATCCAGAATGATTTAAAAGATAATTTTTAAAATACTACAATTTATTTTATTTTTGCCTGGAAAGATCGTGAACTATATGAGCCATGCATGTCCCACCCCCCGCGAGTAGTAACGGAAATAAGATTCACCTGTTTTCAAATATTTACAAGCCAAACTAGCTCAACTAATTTGGCTATTTTCGCTGCCCAATTTTCATATTGAGATTTTTAATATTACATAATAAATATGAAACAAATATATCAACACAGCACAGAAAAATGAGCAACTAGGCGCTTTTTGGCACGGCTATAAATTCTGACTGTTTATCGTCAAGCGCGAGTGTCATTTAGTCCGTCGACGTCGTTAAACTAAATCCGACACAATTATCCGCCCACGCAGGTATTCAATATTGTGATTTCAGTAATTTTAATTTTGTTTGAATGCACAATCTATTTATAGATTTATTGACGTGGCCGCCTAAACTGTCTCAAAATATATGATAGTAATTGTAAAATATTATAAAATAGTGAAATAATATAAAAAACATCCTCGACGTATTATAGCTACTTCTAGTCGGCGCTAGGCTGGCCATTTCTGGATACATTTTTATTTTCGAATCGAATCTCGAATCAAAAATTTTCGAATCGAATCTTATTCCATTAAGATTTTTTTTTCTATTTCATGCGTATGTATGCTCAAAGTCACAAAAAACTCAAATCTAGAAGAGAAAAAATTAAAAATGGAATACGCTATATAGCAAGGATGATAAGCGGTTTTCAGTGAAAAAGCCACACTTATTTCCATCATGATAAAAAAGATGTAGGTCATAGATATCACCAATAAACGCATTGATGAAAAACTTGCTGTTGCAACTTATCTGTGAGTCTTACAATACTGAGTTATTATTGTGTTATACTGGTATCAGGACTGAGGCAATTTGGTGGAACTCATATGAAAAAATTTGCAGGGAACAAGTTGTACTGTTATATCATAAACACAGTAACAGCACTGCTTTCCCTAGTCCCACGCCAGTATATGCGACAGTGGTATTTCACGTCTCGTTATATTGAATTAAGGCGGCCTTATTACCGATTCATTATCTTCAAAATTTTAGTACAATATTTTATATTTATGCTAGCAGCATAGAGTAATACGACAAAAACATTCTAACTGCATCTGAATTACTATAAATGGGAAAAGGTGCAAGACTATGATTGAAGACGATAAAATTAACCACGATTAAATTAAATGAATTTCGAAATAAAAACAATCGTTCACCCGACTACGATTGCGAACAAAAAATTCCATAAATATTAGGGACAATATTATTTGTGACTAACAGCGTTATTGGCTAACTCGGGCTTTATTATTATGGTGGACTACGTTTAATTTCGTAGTTCAGAAAGTCCAAATGTGCATAATGCACGCCGCACTGACGAGCGATAATTGGTCGACGCCTTATCTCGATCAAACATTGGAACTGGACTTCCCGCCCTACGAGTTTTCTAATTTGACACCGGGATTACTAGCGTCAGTGCACAATGCATATAGATCAATTAACGCATCTGGGTACCAAACATCAATTTCATATTATGTGATATATCTATTTTTTAATCTGAAATAATATGTACTATGAATAACGCCCAATGATCATTGTTTTAACCCGTCTGCCCTAAAGAGAACACTTAATTAAGGTAATAATCACATAGTATCGGAATATCGGTCTTTTTGTAATATTGGCGTATCGATATCGGCGTTTTTAGTTAGTATCGGATCGGTATCGGCGACAAAAGTGGTATTGGTACATCTCTAATTTAAACCAGTACTGATGCGAAAAACGTTTTCATCACCAGCTTTAATTAAAACGCAGCAAAGAGATCGACTGGACGCCGCTGCATATACGTGTTGCAGAAAATTCTTTGAAGCCTCGTTTGCAGTTCTATATTGGAAACGAAATAGCAGCAAAATTTCTCACTAAAGTTAATTGTGTTTGTACATGGTTTGACATGTACATGATTTTTTTGTGAGATGTGTGCCCTTTGTACGCATAATGGGTGCTCAGCACTACATATTATTACGCAAATATAGAGCATTATTTTACGTTCCATCCATTCCAATTTGTGACGACATATTATTTGATAGTTTCTTCACGTGAAATGTTATTGTGGATCTTTTTATCCAGAAGAATAGTGAGTACCCAAATATATGTTATTACTTTCTTTTCCACTCATTTCATTTTCTTGTCTGTCCGTCCGCGAGCATATTTTATTTAATTCTACCGATCCGCAAAGGTAGAAAGGTTGCGAACCACTGTATTATACTGTTCTCTCGCTACGCTTAATGCACCTTTCGAATGCAATAAACTGATATTGTAATTTGCGACTTATTGCTTTAAATAATAGAATAAAATTAAAACGCAACTTTCTGTTTTATCTTCTTTCCGATATTTGTTTGGATTTAATTTTAATATGAACAGATAGATCAATACTGAATTGTGAAAAATTACCAATCGGGAAAAAATTTGTAAAAAAAAATACGTACAAAAAACTTTACAGGTATTGATACTTGACAACTACACATACTCAAATAATAAAGTAAACCCGAGATACAAATCAATTAATGTTTCGTTAAAGGGCAAATTAAAATTTATATTTCAACCGCATAACTCCGTATCTCTCCGCCTGGGCGTTCGAAAGTCCTAGTAAGTAAGAACAACGCCGTAAAAGCATGTCACACACGTTTGTACACTACGGAAATTTATCGTCGATGTTACGCCATTTAAATGTTTTTCTCAATACTTTGATTTATTTCACCTCTTCAGCAACATCTAACGCACGAATCACATGTATGTATGGTTGAAATGAGAGCTATTGAGGCCCTATCACATATTTTCTAATCCGCACAAAACGTAATAATATACACATACATTAGTGTCTCAAATTAAACAACTCCGAAGTAAGTAGTGTTTAAAGGAAATAGTGCCGCTGATTATATTATATATTCATGTCTGAATAAACATTAGATTTTTCACATGATGCTTATTAATTATATTTTCTCTTCGAACAAGGTCATGTACAAGCATCTACTGATATTTCACGATAAGTAAGAAGCTATTATTTTTGAAAGAACCGGAATATATTCGGTTTAGAATTGCCCCCGCGTGGTCATCAAATTTGTGTTTGATATCTGTGACACCACCTCAAAATCATTCAACTTTTAAATCTCACTCGTTTAGTTCTGGCTAGCAGTCTGAGCGCTTTAAAATATCCATCCATGAAAATATCCTGTGTGCCGATATTTGGATAATACACCACTCCACAATTTGAGGATGGTCAGCGAGGATTTGGCGCCAAATTGTAAAAAAATTGGAACTTCCATAACGACCGGTGCGTTTTTAAATAGTTGTCATAGTAACGAAACTTTAATCCGGACTTTCCATAAAGGGCACATTGCTAGGGTGAAAAAATAACCCATGGGTGAAACTTCATCTAACTAGATCGGTCCAGCCGTTGAGAGCATAGAACGGGGACACTCAGACAGAATAACCAATAATAAAGGTCTCCTATTGCGGAGATCCAACAATTAAAATTAAGCACTAAATTTAAAAATCACGTTGTTCCAGCCTAACTAAGAATTTATGATTCATTCCTAACTCTGCTGGCGAAAATATAATATAGTCAACATCATTCCTATCTGAACAGTTAAAATAAACTACACACACAAACACCTTTTGGTTTCACCCTTTTTTTTATGTGACTATCCTGTATTAAAGGTTGCACACCCCTGGCCTAGCTAATTCAACTCCAACTTATACTAAGCACGAAAGCCCTAGTACTGTAGTCTGAACTGATAACACACCATTGCGATACACTGTTTATTTCGTAGCAATGGCTACTCAGAATGAAACCAACCGCGATCTAATGTGAAACCGTTTTGCTATTGTACTCAAATATAGCTAGCTCGCGTTAAATAATAAAAGTATTCCAGTAGGCGTATGTCTACTTTTCCGAGAACGAGTATCTATTGCTATAAAATTGAAATTACGCATTCAGCTAAATTCATGATGCTAGCTTGAGTGACGGCCTCAACTAACAGCGGAGATCTAGGGCGCCCACCGGCTTGTTATATATATTCATGTCAACATCATTCCTATTCCAATCTAAAACTACACACACGAACACCTTTCAGTTTCATTCACTTATTTGTATCTGGCCCACCTGTATTGCAAATCCCTGGCCTAACTAATTCAACTCCAATTCATACAAAGAACGAAAGCTCTAGTCGTGTAGTCTGAGCTGATAACAAACCATTGAGATACATAAGCTGTTTATTTCGTAACAATGACTAATCAGAATAAAACCAACCGCGATGTAATGTGAAACCATTTTGCTATTGTTGTACTTAAATGTAGCAAGCTCGCTCTTTTTACGCCATGTTGGTTATGTTATGCTGTTCTCTCGCTACACTCAAATGCCATTCTCGCCCCTTTCAAAAGCAATGAACCGATATTGTAATTGGTGACTTTTATTGGCGTCGCTGCTCGATAACCTTTTTTGGTTCCCTGCGGCTTCCCTTCCACAGTATTGTAAATATCATTTTCCTTTGTTTTTTTCATTATTTTTATTTTTGTATAAATGTGATTGCGATACGTTTATGGATCCAATATTTATTATCAAAAAATAAGTTTCCAGGGGTATTGAAAAATATCAAAACAAAGTCGAATTGCCCAGTCGTTCTTCTCATAGGATGGAGCTTGATATGATTATAAATTCCATTAATCTTTTCAAAACATTTATAAAGGGAACGTCTCACAACTATACATAAGCAATAGATCGAAAAAATATTCAAACAATGGGATAAAAATATCGTTCTACATTCTTTCTGTCGGAACTATTGTTAATATTACGTCAATTGAATCACTCACTATCCTAATAACAACTCAATCATCTATTCATTATGATGTAACAAACCAATTGTGTGCCTAGCGTAAATGCGACCATTTAAGTTCTATAGTAAACAATATTTCTAAACCACACGGAATATAAGAGGTTTTCAATAAATAACTTAAACTGCACATTATCTACATCTGAGGTGTGCAAAGTGCAAACTGCGGTCGGCAAGGAAAAATTGTGCGGCCCGCGGAGTAGTGCCAATTTTGAATGGTGTCCCGGCGAATCTAGTTTTTAGTTCGAGTAATCTGGCACGTATGAGCATATCCAATTCCTTTGCGTTGCAAAGCTTGTGCCAGTACTTGAGTGCCATTGTAATATAAGCAAAACTAGCTAGCAAAATCGTGTTGCAAAATTCACGTTTTTTCTCACTGAATTCGTTTAAAGTCGGTGTGACGATAAATTTAAATAGCAGTTTTCGTCAGAAATTCATTCAACCCTGTTCTAAACTCAATGCTAACCAAGCACACATACTAACCAATGTCAACTATCAGAAGTGAGTGGGTAATGTAAACGGATAATGAAATAAAAATATTGAGACTGGACATGAAATTTTTTAGAACTTATTTCGTTTTTTATACATGAGGCACTGAAGACAAGGCAGAAGGAGAAAAACACAACCACGGCTCACATCACTTATGAAACGTAAAACATTGCAATACAAGTCAACCCCCGACATAATCAAATCTAACATAAAAAGTACAAACCCTCCTCTAATCTCATTCAGGCATGGAACATCAACCAAGCAATGCTTCAAATAAATAATAGAATAAAATTTAAAACGAAACTTTCCGTCTCATCCTATTATTCTTTTTGATACTAAACTGTTTTTTATCTTAATTTGCACAGATAGATCGATAATGAATTATGAAAATCAACAATCGGAAAAATGAGTATACAACTCGAAAATTTGTAAGAAAGAAATACGTACAAAGGAACTTTACAGGTATTGGTTGATACTTGACTACTACACATACTCAAATAATAAAGTAAATCCAAGCTACAATGCAATGAAATCAATTAATTCAAATTATATTTTATTCGTTTAACTCGGTATCGCTCCGTTTGCGCATTCGGAAGTCCTAGTAAGTAACAACAACGCCGTAAAGGCTTGTCACTTTACGTTTGTACAGTAGTTTATCGTGGATGTTACGCAATTTGTATGCCTTTCTCAATACTTTGATTTTTTCGCCTCTTCAGCATCATCTAACGCATTAATTACAAGTATGTATTGTTAAAATACGACCAATTGAGGGCCCTATCAGAGGGGTCGGCAACCTACGGAGTAACGCTTCACTGAATTATAGTGACAAAAAAGCTGTTTTGACGATTATATTCTTTACGTATTTATAAACAGAATTTATTGTAAGACACGTGTAGACTAAAATATATTATAACCTAACAAGTATACAATTCACAATTACTCGCTCAATGAGCCTATAATTTATTTATAATTAGACAAATGACAACAAAACGCAGAAAAATTGATGCTAAGTGCAAAGGGTTCAATGGCGCAAGGAAATACTCGAATGGAATTTTTTTTGAGATGCACAACGAGTAAGTTGAGTTCACGAGTTGGGAAAGTCATCGCACGCTACTTAAAATTTAACTTCTGTGTGAAAAAAATGTGATTTATCCGTTCGGTTTTTAACTTTCTAAAAATATGTGCGGCCCACCAATTACTTGCAACCCTTAATTTTGGCCTACAACATAATATTCCTAAGCCACACAAAATGTAATAATAAACATATACATTAGCGTCCCAAATTATACAACTCCAAAGTAAAATGTAAATATTGCCGCTGATTATACTGGATCTCAGCTTTAGGGAGCCCCGCATTCCCAGTAGTTCTGTTTGTAGTAAAGTGAGTCAAAGTAAAGTAAGCTCAATAGAAAGTCCAGATTGAAGTTTCGTTCCCATGGCAACGACGACAAAAACGCGCTGATCGTTATGAAATTTCCAATTTTTATCGCCGTTTTCTCGTCAACCAAGTCGAAAATTGAAATTCATTCAACCCTGTTCTAAACTCAATGCTAACCAAGCACCCATACTAACCAATGTCAACTATCAGAAGTGAGTGGGTAACGTAAACGGATAATGAAATAAAAATATTGAGACTGGACATGAAATTTTTTTTTAAGTAATTTCGTTTTTTTACATGAAGCAGTAAAGACAAGGCAGAAGGAGAAAAACACAACCACGGCTCACATCACTTTATGAAACGTAAAACATTGCAATACAATTCAAACCCCCGACATAATCAAATCTAACCTGAAAAGTACAAATCCTCCTTTAATCTCATTCAGGCATGGAATCATCAACCAAGTAATGCTTTAAATAAATAATAGAATAAAATTTAAAACGAAACTTTTCGTTTCATCCTATTATTCTTTTTGATACTAAACTGTTTTTTATCTTGATTTGCACAGATAGATCGATAATGAATTATGAAATTACCAATCGGAAAAAATGAGTATACAACTCGAAAATTTGTAAAAAAGAAATACGTACAAAGGAACTTTACAGGTATTGATTGATACTTGACTACTACACATACTCAAATAATAAAGTAAATCCAAGCTACAATGCAATGAAATCAATTAATTCAAATTATATTTTATTCGTTTAACTCGGTATCGCTCCGTTTGCGCATTCGGAAGTCCTAGTAAGTAACAACAACGCCGTAAAGGCTTGTCACTTTACGTTTGTTCAGTAGTTTATCGTGGATGTTACGCAATTTGTATGCCTTTCTCAATACTTTGATTTTTTCGCCTCTTCAGCATCATCTAACGCATGAATTACAAGTATGTATTGTTAAAATACGACCAATTGAGGGCCCTATCAGAGGGGTCGGCAACCTACGGAGTAACGCTTCACTGAATTATAGTGACAAAAAAGCTGTTTTGACGATTATATTCTTTACGTATTTTCCAACAGAATTTATTGTAAGACACGTGTAGACTAAAATATATTATAACCTAAAAAGTATACAATTCACAATTACTCGCTTAATGAGCCTATAATTTATTTATAATTAGACAAATGACAACAAAACGCTGAAAAGTTGATGCTAAGTGCAAAGGGTTCAATGGCGCAAGGAAATACTCGAATGGAATTTTTTTGAGATGCACAACGAGTAAGTTGAGTTCACGAGTTGGGAAAGCCATCGCACGCTACTTAAAATTTAACTTCTGTCTGAAAAAAATGTGATTTATCCGTTCGGTTTTTAACTTTCTAAAAATATGTGCGGCCCACCAATTACTTGCAACCCTTAATTTTGGCCTACAACATAATATTCCTAAGCCACACAAAATGTAATAATAAACATATACATTAGCGTCCCAAATTATACAACTCCAAAGTAAAATGTAAATATTGCCGCTGATTATACTGGATCTCAGCTTTAGGGAGCCCCTCATTCCCAGTAGTTCTGTTTGTAGTAAAGTGAGTCAAAGTAAAGTAAGCTCAATAGAAAGTCCAGATTGAAGTTTCGTTCCCATGGCAACGACGACAAAAACGCGCTGATCGTTATGAAATTTCCAATTTTTATCGCCGTTTTCTCGTCAACCAAGTCGAAAATTGAAATTCATTCAACCCTGTTCTAAACTCAATGCTAACCAAGCACACATACTAACCAATGTCAACTATCAGAAGTGAGTGGGTAACGTAAACGGATAATGAAATAAAAATATTGAGACTGGACATGAAATTTTTTTTTAAGTAATTTCGTTTTTTTACATGAAGCAGTAAAGACAAGGCAGAAGGAGAAAAACACAACCACGGCTCACATCACTTTATGAAACGTAAAACATTGCAATACAATTCAAACCCCCGACATAATCAAATCTAACATGAAAAGTACAAATCCTCCTTTAATCTCATTCAGGCATGGAATCATCAACCAAGTAATGCTTTAAATAAATAATAGAATAAAATTTAAAACGAAACTTTTCGTTTCATCCTATTATTCTTTTTGATACTAAACTGTTTTTTATCTTGATTTGCACAGATAGATCGATAATGAATTATGAAAATTACCAATCGGAAAAATGAGTATACAACTCGAAAATTTGTAAAAAAAAATACGTACAAAGGAACTTTACAGGTATTGATAATTGACTACTACGCATACTCAAATAATAAAGTAAATCCAAGCTACAATGCAATGGAATCAATTAATTCAAATTATATTTTATTCGTTTAACTCGGTATCGCTCCGTTTGCGCATTCGGAAGTCCTAGTAAGTAACAACAACGCCGTAAATGCTTGTCACTTTACGTTTGTACAGTAGTTTATCGTGGATGTTACGCAATTTGTATGCCTTTCTCAATACTTTGATTTTTTCGCCTCTTCAGCATCATCTAACGCATGAATTACAAGTATGTATTGTTACAATACGACCAATTGAGGGCCCTATCAGAGGAGTCGGCAACCTACGGAGTAACGCTTCACTGAATTATAGTGACAAAAAAGCTGTTTTGACGATTATATTCTTTACGTATTTTTCAACAGAATTTATTGTAAGACACGTGTAGACTAAATATATTATAACCTAACAAGTATATACAATTCACAATTACTCGCTTAATGAGCCTATAATTTAATTATAATTAGACAAATGACAACAAAACGCAGAAAAGTTGATGATAAGTGCAAAGGGTTCAATGGCGCAAGGAAATACTCGAATGGAATTTTTTTTGAGATGCACAACGAGTAAGTTGAGTTCACGAGTTGGAAAAGTCATCGCACGCTACTTAAAATTTAACTTCTGTGTGAAAAAAATGTGATTTATCCGTTCGGTTTTTAACTTTCTAAAAATATGTGCGGCCCACCAATTACTTGCAACCCTTAATTTTGGCCTACAACATAATATTCCTAAGCCACACAAAATGTGATAATAAACATATACATTAGCGTCCCAAATTATACAACTCCAAAGTAAAATGTAAATATTGGCGCTGATTATACTGGATCTCAGCTTTAGGGAGCCCCTCATTCCCAGTAGTTCTGTTTTTTTATATGTAGTGAAGCGAGTGAAAGTAAAGTAAGTTTAATAGAAAGTCCAGATTGAAGTTTCGTTCCCATGGCAACGACGACAAAACGCGCTGATCGTTATAAATTTTCCAATTTTTATCGCCGTTTTCTCGTCAACCAAGTCGAAAATTGAAATTCCTAGAATACGCTGAAGAAATCCTCATTTGAACAAATCGTCTCGATATAAAATGGGGAAGTCTTAGGGATTTTAGTAAATATTATTTCAATTATGAGCTACTGTATATCACTCATGCAAGAATGCCTACGTAACGCGCTTTTAAAGGCGGGATATCACAGAATTTCTTTTTTGAAGAATTTGATTTTTATATATTTTCAGAATTTTTGACGTTTACTATTTACATGAGGAGTCACTTGGCTAGTCCCCGAATTCATAACAGAACTGAAAAAAATAAATAAAATTGGAATAAAATTATGGCCTAACCCTAACCTGGTACACATATTACGTTCCGGTGTCCGCCATCTTTGTTCATATACTTCTGGGGCGCCAAATATAATAATCAACATCATTCCTATTTCAAAGTTACTATTCCAATCTGAACAGTTGAAATAAACTACATACATACACAACTTTCGGTTTCGCCCAGTTATTCGTATGTGGCCTTCTGTATTAAAAGTTACACATCCCTGGCCTAGATAGTTGATTACCTCCAATTCATACGAAAAACGAAATCCCTAGTACTGTAGTCTGAACTGATAACACACCATTGAGATACATAAGCTGTTCATTTCGTGACAATGGCTAATCAGAATAAAACCAACCGCGATGTAATGTGAGACCATTTTGCTATTGTTATACTTAAATGAAGCCGCGTAGTTTTTTTTGTCGGTCCGCGAGATATCCCATTGTATTGTTGTTTTTCTTCCGTCTCAATCGCTTTATCGTTGCGTTGGTTTATTACGCAATTTCTCACCGTCGTCATTAATGTATTAATGGCCCGGCGAAGTCTTGGCGCCAAGTAATCACACTTTTCGCTTCCGATTCATCGCGAAAGCGCTCCGTCAAATCTCGCAAGATTCATAACTTAATACCGCCACGAGTGCTTTTTCTGTTCTGAATGCTTTTCCTGATTAACATAACCATCCAAATGAAAGGTTATGCATATTGGATAGAAAAAAAAGAAGCTGGATTAAAATTGTGATTCTACTTTACAGTCCAGATTTGAAAAAACACTGTCACAAATTATGGATATCTCTTTATAACCAATACCCATTGCACAAAGTAATTGAGCAATCGAACTGCTGTTCGTAATTTAAACTAGAGATGTAACGATGTATCGGCAATATCGGCCATTTTTTCGGTCTACAATGCAATGGAATCAATTAATTCAAATTCAATTCATATTTCAATCGTTTAACTCGTTATCGCTCCGTTTGCGCATTCGGAAGTCCTAGAAAGTAACAACAACGCCGTAAAGCTTGTCACTATACGTTTGTTCAGTAGTTTATCGTGGATGTTACGCAATTTGAATGCCTTTCTCAATACTTTGATTTATTTCACCTCTTCAGCAACATCTAACGCACGAATTACATGTATGTATGGTTGAAATAAGAGCTATTGAGGCCCTATCACATATTTTCTAATCCGCACAAAACGTAATAATATACACATGCATTAGTGTCTCAATTTAAACAACTCCGAAGTAAGTAGTGTTTAAAGGAAATAGTGCCGCTGATTATATATTCATGTCTGAATGAACATTGGATTTTTTACATGATGCTTATTAATTCTATTTTCTCTTCAAACAAGGTCATGTACAAGAATCTACTGATATTTCACGATAAGTAGGAAGCTATTATTTTTGAAAGAACCGGAATATATTCGGTTTGGAATTGCCCCCTCGTGGTCATCAAATTTGTGTTTGATATCTTTGACACCTTCTCAAAATTATTCAACTTTTAAATCTCACTCGTTTAGTTCTGGCTAGCAGTCTGAGCGCTTTAAAATATCCATAGAATATCCTGTGTGGCGATATTTGGATCATACATCACTCCACAATTTGACGATGGTCAGCGACGATTCGGCGCTAAATTGTAAAAAATTTGGAACTTTCATAACGACCGGTGCGTTTTTAAATAGTTGCCATAGTAACGAAACTTTAATCCGGACTTTCTATAAAGGGCACATTGCTAGGGCGAAAAGATAACCCATGAGTGAAACTTCAACTAACTAGATCGGTCCAGCCATTGAGAGCATAGAACTGGGACACACAGACAAAAATTAAAAGTAAGCACTAAATTTAAAAATCACGATGTTTCAGCCTAACTAAGAATTTATGATTCATTCCTAGCTCTGCTGGCGAAAATATAATATAGTCAACATCATTCCCATCTAAACAGTTGAAATAAACTACACACCCAAACATCTTTTGGCTTCACCCTTTTTTTTGTATGTGACTATCCTGTATTAAAGGTTGCACACCCCTGGCCTAGCTAATTCAACTCCAACTTATACTAAGCACGAAAGCCCTAGTACTGTAGTCTGAACTGATAACACACCATTGCGATACACTGTTTATTTCGTAGCAATGGCTACTCAGAATGAAACCAACCGCGATCTAATGTGAAACCGTTTTGCTATTGTACTCAAATATAGCTAGCTCGCGTTAAATAATAAAAGTATTCCAGTAGGCGTATGTCTACTTTTCTGAGAACGAGTATCTATTGCTATAAAATTGAAATTACGCATTCAGTTAAAATCATGTTGTCTCGGCCTAATTAGGAATTTGTGAAGCCACACGAAACGTAATAATAAATACTTACATACATTAATTAACGTCTCAAATTAAAATAACTCCAAAAGTGTTCAAAGTAAATTGCGCCGACAATTATATTGGGTCTCCGTTTTTAAGAGACACTTATTCTCCGTAGTTCTGTATGTCTTTCGGTTTGTCTAGCTGTAGCGTCCAAACGGATCTGGATGAAATTTGCCACGTTGGTTTTTCTCTCACCTTGAGTGATGTGCATTTAATAGAAAGTACAGAGAGAATTTGCGTTGCGTTATAAATTTCAATTTTTTTACAATTTATCGCTGTTTTCTCGCCAATCAAGTCGAAAATTGAAATTCCAAAGAACGGAATACTCTTTCATCGTCTTTCATCTCGATATAAAATAGGAAGCCTTATGCATTTGAGTAAACATTTTTTTAATTAACAGCTACAGTATATCACTCACGCTAGAATGTATACGTAAAACGCAGCTTCTAAATGAACTGACAGTTTCGGTAAGCCGTTAAGAATCAAATCACTCCAAGTTTACATGAAGGGTGACCGGCTGCTTGAATGACGGCCTCAACTATCAGCGGAAATCCAGGGCGCCCACCGGCTTGTTATAAATATTCATGTCAACATCATTCCTATTCCAATCTAAAACTACACACACGAACACCTTTCAGTTTCAATCACTTATTTGTATATTTGTATCACTTATCTGTATTAAGGGTTGCACATCCCTGGCCTAGCTAATTCAACTCCAACTTATACTAAGAACGAAAGCCCTAGTACTGTTGTCTGAACTGATAAAACACCATTGCGATAGACTGTTTATTTCGTAGCAATGGCTACTCAGAATAAAACCAACCGCGATGTAATGTGAAACCATTTTGCTATTGTTGTTCTTAGATGTAGCAAGCTCGCTCCTTTTACGCCATGTTTGTATATATTATGCTGTTCTCTCGCTGCATTTAAATGTCATTCTCGCCCCCTTCGAAAGCAAAAAAACGATATTGTAATTTGTGACTTTTATTGGCGTCGCTGCTTGATAACCAGTTTTGGTTCCACGCGGCTTCCATTCCCCAGTAATGTAAATATCATTTTTCTTTTTCATGATTTTTATTTTTCTATAAATGTGATTGCGATACGTGTATGAATCCAATATTTGTTATCAAAAAATAAGTTTCCAGGGGTATTGAAAAATATCAAAACAAAGTCGAATTGCCCAGTCGTTCTTCTCATAGGATGGAGCTTGATATGATTATAAATTCCATTAATCTTTTCAAAACATTTATAAAGGGAACGTCTCACAACTATACATAAGCAATAGATCGGGAAAATATTCAGACAATGGGATAAAAATATCGTTCTACATTCTTCCAGTTGAAACTATTGTTAATGTTACGTCAATTGAATCTCTCACTATTCTAATAACAACTCAATCATCTATTCATCATGATGTAACAAACCAATTGTGTGCCTAGCGTAAATGCGACCATTTAAGTTCTACAGTAAACAATATTTCTAAACCACACGGAATAAAAGGGGTTTTTAAAAAATAACTTGAACTGCACATTATCTACACCTGAGGTGTGCAAACTGCGGTCGGCAAGGAAAAATTGTGCGGCCCGCGGAGTAGTGCCAATTTTGAATGGTGTCCCGGCGAATCTAGTTTTTAGTTTGGGTAATCTGGCAGATGTGAGCATATCCAATTCCTTTGCGTTGCAAAGCTTGTGCCAAAGCTTGTAGATGGCAAAATCGTGTTGCAAAATTCACGGTTTTTCTCACTGAATTCGTTTAAAGTCGGTGTGACGATAAATTTGAATAGCAGTTTTCGTCAGAAATTCATTCAACCCTGTTCTAAACTCAATGCTAACCAAGCACACATACTAACCAATGTCAACTATCAGAAGTGAGTGGGTAATGTAAACGGATAATGAAATAAAAATATTGAGACTGGACATGAAATTTTTTAAAACTTATTTCGTTTTTTTATATGAGGCAGTAAAGACAAGGCAGAAGGAGAAAAACACAACCACGGCTCACATCACTTTATGAAACGTAAAACATTGCAATACAAGTCAAACCCCCGACATAATCAAATCTAACATGAAAAGTACAAACCCTCCTCTTATCTCATTCAGGCATGGAACCATCAACCAAGCAATGCTTCAAATGAATAATAGAATGAAATTTAAAACGAAACTTTCCGTTTCATCCTATTATTCTTTTTGATACTAAACTTTTTTATCTTAATTTGCACAGATAGTTCGATAATGAATTATGAAAATCAACAATCGGAAAAATGAGTATACAACTCGAAAATTTGTAAATAAAAAATACGTATAAAGGAACTTTACAGGTATTGATTGATACTTGACTACTACGCATACTCAAATAATAAAGTAAATCCAAGCTACAATGCAATGGAATCAATTAATTCAAATTATATTTTATTCGTTTAACTCGGTATCGCTCCGTTTGCGCATTCGGAAGTCCTAGTAAGTAACAACAACGCCGTAAAGGCTTGTCACTTTACGTTTGTACAGTAGTTTATCGTGGATGTTAGGCAATTTGTATGCCTTTCTCAATACTTTGATTTTTTCGCCTCTTCAGCATCATCTAACGCATGAATTACAAGTATGTATTGTTACAATACGACCAATTGAGGGCCCTATCAGAGGAGTCGGCAACCTACGGAGTAACGCTTCACTGAATTATAGTGACAAAAAAGCTGTTTTGACGATTATATTCTTTACGTATTTACCAACAGAATTTATTGTAAGACACGTGTAGACTAAAATATATTATAACCTAACAAGTATACAATTCACAATTACTCGCTTAATGAGCCTATAATTTAATTATAATTAGACAAATGACAACAAAACGCAGAAAAGTTGATGATAAGTGCAAAGGGTTCAATGGCGCAAGGAAATACTCGAATGGAATTTTTTTTGAGATGCACAACGAGTAAGTTGAGTTCACGAATTGGAAAAGTCATCGCACGCTACTTAAAATTTAACTTCTGTGTGAAAAAAATGTGATTTATCCGTTCGGTTTTTAACTTTCTAAAAATATGTGCGGCCCACCAATTACTTGCAACCCTTAATTTTGGCCTACAACATAATATTCCTAAGCCACACAAAATGTAATAATAAACATATACATTAGCGTCCCAAATTATACAACTCCAAAGTAAAATGTAAATATTGGCGCTGATTATACTGGATCTCAGCTTTAGGGAGCCCCTCATTCCCAGTGGTTCTGTTTTTTTATATGTAGTGAAGCGAGTGAAAGTAAAGTAAGTTTAATAGAAAGTCCAGATTGAAGTTTCGTTCCCATGGCAACGACGACAAAACGCGCTGATCGTTATAAATTTTCCAATTTTTATCGCCGTTTTCTCGTCAACCAAGTCGAAAATTGAAATTCCTAGAATACGCTGAAGAAATCCTCATTTGAACAAATCGTCTCGATATAAAATGGGGAAGTCTTAGGGATTTTAGTAAATATTATTTCAATTATGAGCTACTGTATATCACTCATGCAAGAATGCCTACGTAACGCGCTTTTAAAGGCAGGATATCACAGAATTTCTTTTTTGAAGAATTTGATTTTTATATATTTTCAGAATTTTTGACGTTTACTATTTACATGAGGAGTCACTTGGCTAGTCCCCGAACTCATAACAGAACTGAAAAAAATAAATAAAATTGGAATAAAATTATGGCCTAACCCTAACCTGGTACATATATTACGTTCCGGTGTCCGCCATCTTTGTTCATATACTTCTGGGGCGCCAAATATGACAATCAACATCATTCCTATTTCAATGTTACTATTCCAATCTGAACAGTTGAAATAAACTACACACATACACAACTTTCGGTTTCGCCCAGTTATCTGTATGTGGCCTTCTGTATTAAAAGTTACACATCCCTGGCCTAGATAGTTGATTACCTCCAACTCATACGAAAAACGAAATCCCTAGTACTGTAGTCTGAACTGATAACACACCATTGAGATACATAAGCTGTTCATTTCGTGACAATGGCTAATCAGAATAAAACCAACCGCGATGTAATGTGAGACCATTTTGCTATTGTTATACTTAAATGAAGCCGCGTAGTTTTTTTTGTCGGTCCGCGAGATATCCCATTGTATTGTTGTTTTTCTTCCGTCTAAATCGCTTTATCGTTGCGTTGGTTTAATACGCAATTTCTCACCGTCGTCATTATTGTATTAATGGCCCGGCGAAGTCTTGGCGCCAAGTAATCACACTTTTCGCTTCCGATTCATCGCGAAAGCGCTCCGTCAAATCTCGCAAGATTCATAACTTAATACCGCCACGAGTGCTTTTTCTGTTCTGAATGCTTTTCCTGATTAACATAACCATCCAAATGAAAGGTTATGCATATTGGATAGAAAAAAAAGAAGCTGGATTAAAATTGTGATTCTACTTTACAGTCCAGATTTGAAAAAACACTGTCACAAATTATGGATATCTCTTTATAACCAATACCCATTGCACAAAGTAATTGAGCAATCGAACTGCTGTTCGTAATTTAAACTAGAGATGTACCGATGTATCGGCAATATCGGCCATTTTTTCGGTCTACAATGCAATGGAATCAATTAATTCAAATTCAATTCATATTTCAATCGTTTAACTCGTTATCGCTCCGTTTGCGCATTCGGAAGTCCTAGTAAGTAACAACAACGCCGTAAAGCTTGTCACTATACGTTTGTTCAGTAGTTTATCGTGGATGTTACGCAATTTGAATGCCTTTCTCAATACTTTGGTTTATTTCACCTCTTCAGCAACATCTAACGCACGAATTACATGTATGTATGGTTGAAATAAGAGCTATTGAGGCCCTATCACATATTTTCTAATCCGCACAAAACGTAATAATATACACATGCATTAGTGTCTCAATTTAAACAACTCCGAAGTAAGTAGTGTTTAAAGGAAATAGTGCCGCTGATTATATATTCATGTCTGAATGAACATTGGATTTTTTACATGATGCTTATTAATTCTATTTTCTCTTCCAACAAGGTCATGTACAAGAATCTACTGATATTTCACGATAAGTAAGAAGCTATTATTTTTGAAAGAACCGGAATATATTCGGTTTGGAATTGCCCCCTCGTGGTCATCAAATTTGTGTTTGATATCTTTGACACCTTCTCAAAATTATTCAACTTTTAAATCTCACTCGTTTAGTTCTGGCTAGCAGTCTGAGCGCTTTAAAATATCCATAGAATATCCTGTGTGGCGATATTTGGATCATACATCACTCCACAATTTGACGATGGTCAGCGACGATTCGGCGCTAAATTGTAAAAAATTTGGAACTTTCATAACGACCGGTGCGTTTTTAAATAGTTGCCATAGTAACGAAACTTTAATCCGGACTTTCTATAAAGGGCACATTGCTAGGGCGAAAAGATAACCCATGAGTGAAACTTCATCTAACTAGATCGGTCCAGCCGTTGAGAGCATAGAACTGGGACACACAGACAAAAATTAAAATTAAGCACTAAATTTAAAATCACGATGTTTCAGCCTAACTAAGAATTTATGATTCATTCCTAGCTCTGCTGGCGAAAATATAATATAGTCAACATCATTCCCATCTAAACAGTTGAAATAAACTACACACACAAACATCTTTTGGCTTCACCCTTTTTTTTGTATGTGACTATCCTGTATTAAAGGTTGCACACCCCTGGCCTAGCTAATTCAACTCCAACTTATACTAAGCACGAAAGCCCTAGTACTGTAGTCTGAACTGATAACACACCATTGCGATACACTGTTTATTTCGTAGCAATGGCTACTCAGAATAAAACCAACCGCGATGTAATGTGAAACCGTTTTTTTATTGTTGTACTTAAATGTAGCAAGCTCGCTCCTTTTACGCCATGTTGGTTATGTTATGCTGTTCTCTCGCTACACTCAAATGCCATTCTCGCCCCTTTCAAAAGCAATGAACCGATATTGTAATTTGTGACTTTTATTGGCGTCGCTGCTCGATAACCAGTTTTGGTTCCCCGCGACTTCTCTTCCCCAGTAATGTAAATATCATTTTTCCTTTGTTTTTTTTCATGATTTTAATTTTTGTTTAAATGTGATTGCGATACGTGTATGAATCCAATATTTGTGATCAAAAATAGGTTTCCAGGGGTATTGAAAAATATCAAAACAAAGTCGAATTGCTTAGTCGTTCTTCTCATAAGATGGAGCTTGATATGATTATAAATTCCATTAATCTGTTCAAAACATTTATAAAGGGAACGTCTCACAACTATACATAAGCAATAGATCGAGAAAATATTCCGACAATGGGATAAAAATATCGTTCTACATTCTTCCTGTCGGTACTATTGTTAATGTTACGTCAATTGAATCTCTCACTATCCTAATAACAACTCAATCATCTATCATGATGTAACAAACCAATTGTGTGCCTAGCGTAAATGCGACCACTTAAGTTCTATAGTAAACAATATTTCTAAACCACACGGAATATAAGAGGTTTTTAATAAATAACTTGAACTGCACATTATCTACACCTGAGGTGTGAAAACTGCGGTCGGCAAGGAAAAATTGGGCGTCCAGAGGAGTAGTGCCAATTTTGAATGGTGTCCCGGCGAATCTAGTTTTTAGTTTGGGTAATCAGGTAGGTGTGAGCATATCCAATACCTTTGCGTTGCAAAGCTTGTGCCAGTAATTGAGTGCCATTGTCATATAAGCAAAACTAGCTAGCAAAATCGTGTTGCAAAATTCACGGTTTTCTCACTGAATTCGTTTGAAGTCGAGGTGGCGATAAATTTGAATAGCAGTTTTCTTCAGAAATTCATTCGTTTAACCTCGCTTTTTCTGCAAAGAACCCTACGCTGCTCACGGCTTTACCCAGTTAATCGTAACTGACCCTCTTGTAATAAAGGTTGCACAACCCTGTTCTAGACTCAATGCTAACCAAGCACACATACTAACTAATCTCAACTATTAGCAGTGAGTGGGTAACGTAAACAGATGATGAAATAAAAATATTGCGAATGGACATAAAAATTTTTAAAACTTGTTTCGTTTTTTATACATGAGGCAGTAAAGACAAGGCAGAAGGAGAAAAACACAACCACGGCTCACATCACTTTATGAAACGTTGCAATACAAGTCAACCCCTGACATAATCAAATCTAACATAAAAAGTACAAACCCTCCTCTAATCTCATTCAGGCATGTAACATCAACCAAGCAATGCTTCAAATAAATAATAGAATAAAATTTAAAACGAAACTTTCCGTTTCATCCTATTATTCTTTTTGATACTAAACTGTTTTTTATCTTAATTTGCACAGATAGATCGATAATGAATTATGAAAATCAACAATCGGAAAAATGAGTATACAACTCGAAAATTTGTAAAAAAAAAAATACGTACAAAGGAACTTTACAGGTATTGATACTTGACTACTATACATACTCAAATAATAAAGTAAATCCAAGCTACAATGGAATCAAATAATTCAAATTCGAATTATATTTTATTCGTTTAACTCGGTATCGCTCCGTTTGCGCATTCGGAAGTCCTAGTAAGTAACAACAACGCCGTAAAGGCTTGTCACTTTACGTTTGTACAGTAGTTTACCGTGGATGTTACGCAATTTGAATGCCTTTCTCAATACTTTGATTTTTTCGCCTCTTCAGCATCATCTAACGCATGAATTACAAGTATGTATTGTTGAAATACGACCTCTTGAGGCCCTATCAGCAACCTACGAGTAATATATTCCGGCCCGCGACGCTTCACTGAATTATAGTGACAAAAAAGCTGTTTTGACGATTATATTCTTTACGTATTTTCCAACAGAATTTATTGTGAGACACGTGTAGACTAAAATATATTATAACCTAACAAGTATACAATTCACAATTACTCGCTTAATGAGCCTATAATTTAATTATAATTAGACAAATGACAACAAAACGCAGAAAAGTTGATGCTAAGTGCAAACGGTTCAATGGCGCAAGGAAATACTCGGATGGAATTTTTTTGAGATGCACAACAAGTAAGTTGAGTTCACGAGTTGGCCCAGTCTTCGCGCGCTACTTAAAATTTAACTTCTGTGTGATTTATCAGTTCGGTTTTTAACTTTCTAAAAATATGTGCGGCCCAAATATTGCCGCTGATTATATTGGATCTCCGCTTTGGGGAGCCCCATTATTCTCAGTTGTTCTGTTTGTTTATATGTAGTGAAGTGAGTTTAATAGAAAGTGCAGATTGAAGTTTCGTTCCCATGGCAACGACGACAAAAACGCGCTGATCGTTATGAAATTTTCAATTTTTATCCCCGTTTTCTCGTCAACCAAGTCGAAAATTGAAATTCCTAGAATACGCTGAAGAAATCCTCATTTTAACAAGTCGTCTCGATATAAAATGAGGAAGCCTTAGGGATTTTAGTAAATATTATTTTAATTATGAGCTACTGTATATCACGCAAGAATGCTTACGTAACGCGGATTTGATTTTATATATATTTTCAGAATTTTTGACGTTTACTATTTACATAAGGAGTCACTTGGCTAATCCCCGAACTCATAATAGAACTGAAAAATTGGAATAAAATTATGGCCTAACCCTAATCCGGTACACATATTACGTTCCGGTGTCCGCCATCTTGGTTCACATACTTCTGGGGCGCCAAATATAATAATCAACATCATTCCTATTTCAATGTTACTATTCCAATCTGAACAGTTGGAATAAACTACACACATACACAACTTTCGGTTTCACCCAGTTATTCGTATGTGGCCTTCTGTATTAAAAGTTACACATCCCTGGCCTAGCTAAATTATTACCTCAATCTCATACAAAATACGAAAGTCCTAGTACTGTAGTCTGAACTGATAACACACCATTGAGATACATAAGCTGTTCATTTCGTAACAATGGCTAATCAGAATAAAACCAACCGCGATGTAATGTGAAACCATTTTGCTATTGTTATACTTAAATGAAGCCGCGTAGTTTTTTTGTCGGTCCGCGAGATATTCCATTGTATTGTTGTTTTTCTGCCGTCTCAATCGCTTTATCGTTGCGTTGGTTTATTACGCAATTTCTCACCGCCGTCATATTGCTGTATTAATGGCGAAGTCTTGGGGTCAAGTAATCACACTTTTCGCTTCCGATTCATCGCGAAAGCGCTCCGTCAAATCTCGCAAGATTCATAACTTAATACCGCCACGCGTGCTTTTTCTGTTCTGAATGCTTTTCCTGATTAACATGACCATCCAAATGAAAGGTTATGCATATTGGATAGAAAAGAAAGAAGCTGGATTAAAATTGTGATTCTACTTTACAGTCCAGATTTGAAAAAACACTGTCACAAATTATGGATATCTCATTATAACCAATACCCATCGCACAGAGTAATTGATCAATCGAACTGCTGTTCGTAATTTAAACTAGAGATGTACCGAGGTATCGGCAATATCGGCCATTTTTTCGGTATCGGTATCGGCCAAATTAATACTGATATTTCCGATATATTTTCCTTTCTGGTATGATACAGAATGTTTTGAAAGATAATTTTTAAAATACTACAATTTATTTTTGCCTGGAGAGATCGTGAACTATGAGCCATGCATGTCTCACCCCCGCGAGTAGTAACGGGGATAAGATTCATCTGTTTTCAAATATTTACAAGCCAAATTAGCTCAACTAATTTTGCTATTTTCGCTGCCAAATTTTTATATTGACATTTTTAATATTACATAATAATTATGAAACAAATATATCAACAACTAGGCGCTTTTTGGCACGGGTATAAATTCTGACTGTTTATCGTCAAGCGCGAGTGTCATTTAGTCGTTAAACTTTAGTCGATTTATTGACGTGGCCGCCTAAACTGTCTCAAAATATATGATAGTAATTGTAAAATATTATAAAATAGTGAAATAAAATAAATTACATCCTCGACGTATTTTAGGTACTTCTAGTCGGCGCTGATTGTTATCCTTCCATTTATTGCCGCGATGATTACGATTAAACACAAAATAAAATATTTTCAAAATGCTTCAATTGAAAAGTAGGACGGCGGCACTAGAAAGCGTGGGCGATATTCGATATTTTTTTAAACACGAAAAAAGATATTCGAAGGTCGCGATATTAATATTAAATTGGAATTGGACTTCCCGGCCTATGAGTCTTCTAATTTGGCCCCGAGATTACTAGCGTTAGTATCTGGGTACCAAACATCAATTTCATATTATGTGATATATCTCTTTTTTAATCTAAAAAATAATATGTACTATTTATAAAGCCAATGATCATTGTTTTAACCCGTCTGAACAGAACACTGAATTAAGGTAATAATCACATAGTATCGGTATCGGAATATCGGCGACAAAAGTGGTATCGGTACATCTCTAATTTAAACCAGTACTTATGCGAAAAAACGTTTTCATCACCAGCTTTAATTAAAACGCAGCAAAGAGATCGACTGGACGCCGCTGCAGAGAGAGCTATACGTGTTGCAGAAAATTCTTTGAAGCCTCGTTTGCAATCCTATATTGGAAACGAAACAGCAGCAAAATTTCTCACTAGAGCTAATTGTGTTTGTACATCATTTGACATGTACATGTTTCTTCTGTGAGATGTGTGCTCTTTTACGCATAATGGGTGCCCAGCACTGCATATTATTACGCAAATATATGGCATTATTTTATGTTCCATCCATTCCAATTTGTGACGACATATTATTTGATAGTTTCTTCACGTGAAATGTTATTGTGGCTCTTTTTATCCAGAAGAATAGTGAGTACACAAATATATGTTATTACTCTCTTTTCCACTCATTTCATTTTCTTGTCCGTCCGCGAGCACGTTTTATTTAATTCTACCGATCCGCAAAGGTAGCGAACAACTGTATTATACTGTTCTCTCGCTACGCTTAAATGCTACTGCACTTTCGCCCCTTTCGAATGCAATAAACTGATATTGTAATTTGCGACTTATTGCTTTAAATAATAGAATAAAATTTAAAACGCAACTTTCTGTTTTATCTTCTTTCCGATATTAGTTTGGATTTAATTTTAATATGAACAGATAGATCGATACTGAATTGTGAAAAATTACCAATCGGGAAAAAATTTGTAAAAAAAGATACGTACAAAAAACTTAACAGGTATTGATACTTGATAACTACACATACTCAAATAATAAAGTAAACCCAAGCTACAAATCAATTAATATTGCGCTAACGGGCAAATTTAATTTATATTTCAACCGCATAACTCCGTATCTCTCCGTCTGGGCGTTCGGAAGTCCTAGTAAGTAAGAACAACGCCGTAAAAGTAGTCACACACGTTTGTACACTACGGAAATTTATCGTCGATGTTACGCCATTTAAATGCCTTTCTCAATACTTTGATTTCTTTCACCTCTTCAGCAACATCTAACGCACGAATTACATGTATGTATGATTGAAATAAGAGCTATTGGGGCCCTATCACATATTATCTAATCCGCACAAAACGTAATAATATACACATGCATTAGTGTCTCAATTTAAACAACTCCGAAGTAAGTAGTGTTTAAAGGAAATAGTGCCGCCGATTATGTTATATATTCATGTCTGAATGAACATTAGATTTTTCACATGATGCTTATTAATTATATTTTCTCTTCGAACAAGGTCATGTACAAGAATCTACTGATATTTCACGATAAGTAAGAAGCTATTATTTTTGAAAGAACCGGAATATATTCGGTTTGGAATTGCCCCCACGTGGTCTTCAAATTTGTGTTCGATATCTTTGACACCACCTCAAAATCATTCAACTTTTAAATCTCACTCGTTTAGTTCTGGCTAGCAGTCTGAGCGCTTTAAAATATCCATAGAATATCCTGTGTGGCGATATTTGGATCATACATCACTCCACAATTTGACGATGGTCAGCGACGATTCGGCGCTAAATTGTAAAAAATTTGGAACTTTCATAACGACCGGTGCGTTTTTAAATAGTTGCCATAGTAACGAAACTTTAATCCGGACTTTCTATAAAGGGCACATTGCTAGGGCGAAAAGATAACCCATGAGTGAAACTTCATCTAACTAGATCGGTCCAGCCGTTGAGAGCATAGAACTGGGACACACAGACAAAAATTAAAATTAAGCACTAAATTTAAAATCACGATGTTTCAGCCTAACTAAGAATTTATGATTCATTCCTAGCTCTGCTGGCGAAAATATAATATAGTCAACATCATTCCCATCTAAACAGTTGAAATAAACTACACACACAAACATCTTTTGGCTTCACCCTTTTTTTTGTATGTGACTATCCTGTATTAAAGGTTGCACACCCCTGGCCTAGCTAATTCAACTCCAACTTATACTAAGCACGAAAGCCCTAGTACTGTAGTCTGAACTGATAACACACCATTGCGATACACTGTTTATTTCGTAGCAATGGGTACTCAGAATAAAACCAACCGCGATGTAATGTGAAACCGTTTTTTTATTGTTGTACTTAAATGTAGCAAGCTCGCTCCTTTTACGCCATGTTGGTTATGTTATGCTGTTCTATCGCTACACTCAAATGCCATTCTCGCCCCTTTCAAAAGCAATGAACCGATATTGTAATTTGTGACTTTTATTGGCGTCGCTGCTCGATAACCAGTTTTGGTTCCCCGCGGCTTCTCTTCCCCAGTAATGTAAATATCATTTTTCCTTTGTTTTTTTTTCATGATTTTAATTTTTGTTTAAATGTGATTGCGATACGTGTATGAATCCAATATTTGTGATCAAAAATAGGTTTCCAGGGGTATTGAAAAATATCAAAACAAAGTCGAATTGCTTAGTCGTTCTTCTCATAAGATGGAGCTTGATATGATTATAAATTCCATTAATCTGTTCAAAACATTTATAAAGGGAACGTCTCACAACTATACATAAGCAATAGATCGAGAAAATATTCCGACAATGGGATAAAAATATCGTTCTACATTCTTCCTGTCGGTACTATTGTTAATGTTACGTCAATTGAATCTCTCACTATCCTAATAACAACTCAATCATCTATCATGATGTAACAAACCAATTGTGTGCCTAGCGTAAATGCGACCACTTAAGTTCTATAGTAAACAATATTTCTAAACCACACGGAATATAAGAGGTTTTTAATAAATAACTTGAACTGCACATTATCTACACCTGAGGTGTGGAAACTGCGGTCGGCAAGGAAAAATTGGGCGTCCAGAGGAGTAGTGCCAATTTTGAATGGTGTCCCGGCGAATCTAGTTTTTAGTTTGGGTAATCAGGTAGGTGTGAGCATATCCAATACCTTTGCGTTGCAAAGCTTGTGCCAGTAATTGAGTGCCATTGTCATATAAGCAAAACTAGCTAGCAAAATCGTGTTGCAAAATTCACGGTTTTCTCACTGAATTCGTTTGAAGTCGAGGTGGCGATAAATTTGAATAGCAGTTTTCTTCAGAAATTCATTCGTTTAACCTCGCTTTTTCTGCAAAGAACCCTACGCTGCTCACGGCTTTACCCAGTTAATCGTAACTGACCCTCTTGTAATAAAGGTTGCACAACCCTGTTCTAGACTCAATGCTAACCAAGCACACATACTAACTAATCTCAACTATTAGCAGTGAGTGGGTAACGTAAACAGATGATGAAATAAAAATATTGCGAATGGACATAAAAATTTTTAAAACTTGATTCGTTTTTTATACATGAGGCAGTAAAGACAAGGCAGAAGGAGAAAAACACAACCACGGCTCACATCACTTTATGAAACGTTGCAATACAAGTCAACCCCTGACATAATCAAATCTAACATAAAAAGTACAAACCCTCCTCTAATCTCATTCAGGCATGTAACATCAACCAAGCAATGCTTCAAATAAATAATAGAATAAAATTTAAAACGAAACTTTCCGTTTCATCCTATTATTCTTTTTGATACTAAACTGTTTTTTATCTTAATTTGCACAGATAGATCGATAATGAATTATGAAAATCAACAATCGGAAAAATGAGTATACAACTCGAAAATTTGTAAAAAAAAAAATACGTACAAAGGAACTTTACAGGTATTGATACTTGACTACTATACATACTCAAATAATAAAGTAAATCCAAGCTACAATGGAATCAAATAATTCAAATTCGAATTATATTTTATTCGTTTAACTCGGTATCGCTCCGTTTGCGCATTCGGAAGTCCTAGTAAGTAACAACAACGCCGTAAAGGCTTGTCACTTTACGTTTGTACAGTAGTTTACCGTGGATGTTACGCAATTTGAATGCCTTTCTCAATACTTTGATTTTTTCGCCTCTTCAGCATCATCTAACGCATGAATTACAAGTATGTATTGTTGAAATACGACCTCTTGAGGCCCTATCAGCAACCTACGAGTAATATATTCCGGCCCGCGACGCTTCACTGAATTATAGTGACA
Organism: Styela clava; assembly: GCF_013122585.1. NCBI lineage: Eukaryota > Metazoa > Chordata > Ascidiacea > Stolidobranchia > Styelidae > Styela > Styela clava. Next base: position 22,097,196 of record NW_024102827.1, read on the forward strand.
AAAAAGCTGTTTTGACGATTATATTCTTTACGTATTTTTCAACAGAATTTATTGTGAGACACGTGTAGACTAAAATATATTATAACCTAACAAGTATACAATTCACAATTACTCGCTTAATGAGCCTATAATTTAATTATAATTAGACAAATGACAACAAAACGCAGCAAAGTTGATTCTAAGTGCAAAAGGTTCAATGGCGCAAGGAAATACTGAAATATTTTGGAAATGCACAACGAGTAAGTTGAGTTCACGAGTTGGCAAAGTCATCGCGCGCTACTTAAAATTTAACTTCTGTGTGAAAAAAATGTGATTTATCCGTTCGGTTTTTAACTTTCTAAAAATATGTGCGGCCCACCAATGACTTGCAAACCTTCATTTTGGCCCGCGAGCGACAAAAGATTACCGACTCCTGCCTCACAACATAATATTCCTAAGCCACACAAAATGTAATAATAAACATATACATTAGCGTCCCAAATTATACAACTCCAAAGTAAAATGTAAATATTGGCGCTGATTATACTGGATCTCAGCTTTAGGGATCCCCTTATTCCCAGTAGTTCTGTTTGTTTATATGTAGTTAAGTGAGTGAAAGTAAAGTAAGTTTAATAGAAAGTCCAGATCGAAGTTTCGTTCCCATGGCAACGACGACAAAACGCGCTGATCGTTATAAATTTCCAATTTTTATCGCCGTTTTCTCGTCAACCAAGTCGAAAATTAAAATTCCTAGAATACGCTGTAGAAATCCTCATTTGAACAAATCGTCTCGATATAAAATGGGGAAGTCTTAGTGATTTTAGTAAATATTATTTCAATTATGAGCTACTGTATATCACTCATGCAAGAATGCATACGTAACGCGCTTTTAAAGGCGGGATATCACAGAATTTTTTTTTTTGATTTTTAATTTGATCACATTTTTATATATTTTCAGAATTTTTGACGTTTACTATTTACATAAGGAGTCACTTGGCTAGTCCCCGAACTCATAACAGAACTGAAAAAGGAAAAATTGGAAAAAATTAAGGCCTAACCCTAACCTGGTACACATATTACGTTCCGGTGTCCGCCACCTTGGTTCACATACTTCTGGGGCGCCAAATATAATAATCAACATCATTCCTAGTTCAATGTTACTATTCCAATCTAAACAGTTAAAATAAACTACACACATACACAACTTTCGGATTCACTCAGCTATTTGTATGTGGCCTTCTGTATTGAAGGTTACACATCCCTGGCCTAGATAGTTTATTACCTCCAATTTATACTAAGAACGAAAGCCCTGGTACTGTAGTCTGAACTGATAACACACCATTGAGATGTATAAGCTGTTTATTTTGTAACAATGGCTAATCATAATAAAACCAACCGCGATGTAATGTGAAACCAATTTGCTATTGTTTTCCTAAATGTAGCCGCGTCGTTTTATTTTTGTCGGTTCGCGAGAAATTCCATTGTATTGTTGTTTTTCTGCCGTCTCAATCGCTTTATCGTTGCATTGGTTTATTACGCAATTTCTCACCGCCGTCATATTTCTGTACTAAGGGACCGGCGAAGTCATGGCGCCGAGTAATCACACTTTTCGCTTCCGATTCATCAGGAAACCACCCCGTCAAATCTCGCAAAATTCATAACCTAAAAACTGGCACGCGTGCTTTTTCTGTTCTGCATGCTTTTCCTGATTAACATGACCATCCAAATGAAAGGATATGCATAAAAAAGAAAAAGGCTCGATCAAAATTGTAGTTCTACTTTACAGACCAGATTAAAAAAAAATACAATTCTATATTGAAAACGAAACAGATGGGGGGATTTGTTTTCAATCGTATAACTACTCTGTATCGTTACGTTTGCGCATTCTGAAGTCCTGGTGAAGTAACAAAAACGCCGTAAACGCTTGTCATTATACGTTTTGTACGCTACAGAAATTTATCGTCGATGTTACGCCATTTAAATGCCTTTCTCAATACTTTGATTTCTTTCACCTCTTTAGCAACATCTAACGCACGAATTACATGTATGTATTGTTACATGTATGCTATTGGGGCCCTACCACATTATATTTCTGAGCCTCACAAAAGACAAGGAATAAAAACATACATCAGCGTCCCAAATTAAATACCTACCAGGTAAAGAGTGAGTAAAGTAAAAAGTGCCGTCAATTATACTAAATCTCGGCTCTAGGATGTCCTAATTCGGCGCTCCAGAAGAATGTGTATCAATATGGAGGTAACTAATTTTGTTCGCCTACTTTACATCAAGTTTTGTAAAGGGACTGAATCTTACGGGCAGGCGGTATATTTAATTGGTTAACACAGACAGTCCCCAAACTCGTAATAGAACTTAAACAAGGAAAATCGAAATAAAATTATGGCCTAACCCTAACCTGGTACAGTTACTACCGGAGTATCCTCAATACGCTGTCTGTACGGCTGGATCATTCAGGACGAAATTTTTCACACGGGTTATCCTGTCACCCTAATAATGTGCGTTTTGTTGAAAGGATTGAAGTTTCGTTCCAAAGGTAACAACGAAGACGGCGCCGGCCCTTTCCAATTTATCTCCGTTTTCTCGCCAACCAAGTCGAAAATTGAAATTTCAAGAACACTACCTTTCGCTGAATAAAATACTTATTTGAACAAGTAGTATTTCGTCTGAATTTAAACTGGGCAAGCCTTAGGGATTTTAGTGAACAATATTTAAATAATTAGCTAAAAAAGTCATCCCCGATGTGAGAGATTCATTGAGGGTAAAGGTTGGTTATGTGATATAGTAACGTAACAAGTTGTATTTAGTCGTAGAAGGCATGTCCAGCCTTTCAGTGCCGCGGGCCACTTTCAGATGAGGAAACTCATTGCGGGCCGCAAACTCATATATATATATATATACCAGTTCTGATTTACGTTAGTATTTGCGCGTCGCTGAACCAAATGCTTAGTTTGCATAAAGCTATTGCGAATATCTGAACACAATAGGAACGCATTTTTTATGCAGTGAATAAATTTTAGAAGTTTTATTTAGCGCAAAAATTACACACACACAAGAGCAAAATAAAAACAGAAAAAAAAAACGCATATCGGAGCCAGTGACAAAGATATTGTACGATTTCTTATTTTACGGATGATCAGAGCCTACACGAAAGGTAATAATCATAATAGACCAGTGGTTCTTAAACTGGGGGGCGCGAGATGCTCTCAGAGGGGGCGCGAAATGTCGTAAAATGGAATCGGAAATTTCCATGCAACGGCTCCTGAAACGGTCTCCGCGTTGTGTTACAAATGCGTGCTTTTTCATATTATAATAAATTTTTCTGTCTTTTAATATTCAATCTATGACAACTAGAAGAATTCAAAATATATCTTTATTTTAATTCATTTGTGTCTATGTAACTCGCGGTGGCGGCGACTCACGACAAACTTATTACCGATCCGCTGACATAATAATGTGATAATAATCAATCAATCAGTAATAATTAACTGCTCGATTATATTTAGTTTTGATATATATTGCGCTCATGCGAATTCTTTATTGTCGTTAGAGAGCTCTGGTATAAAATCCCAGAAAGTACATTTAATTTAGTACAATGAAAATACATATAATGTATATTAGCATATGAAAAATACATGTTGATCGACTCGAAATCCCCGCGTTACGGCTTCTGAATCAGTGGTCGAGATTACGCCACTGATTCAGAAGCTGTAACGCGGGGATTTCGAGTCGATGAACATGTATTTTGCTGACTTTTTCAACAATTATGTAATGGTTTTTCTGTTGAACAAAATATTCAATCTATGACCGATATACGTATTTGAAATGGTTGCTTTATTTATTTAATTGTAATAAATTAAATCTGCGATTGCGTCAATAAAATAAAAGCAAAATTACTCCGAAATACAACGAAAAGCCGCGGACATAAAGATGTGCTGTAAACTGCCCGATTACATGTCGAGGAAAATTTCTGATAAACACCGAAATAACGATTTTTACGGCTTAAATAACACGTCACGCTGACGAAATCAATCGGTGATTTAAACAAAAATGGCATCGCAAACGTCATTACCAACTTTATTTTTCAGCGGTCAAGGGTCGAGGAATCGTCCACATGCATATCAACTTTTACAAGAAAAACTGCTTTTCTTTTGGTTAAAAATGTACATAAATTCATTTACACTTACGTGACGTGTTATTTAAGCCGTAAAAATCGTTATTTCGGTGTTTATCAGAAATTTTTCTCGACATGTAATCGGGCAGTTTACAGCACATCTTTATGTCCGCGGATTTCCGTTGTATTTCGGAGTAATTTTGCTTTTATTTTATTGACGCAATCGCAGATTTAATTTATTACAATTAAATAAATAAAGCAACCATTTCAAATACGTATATCGGTCATAGATTGAATATTTTGTTCAACAGAAAAACCATTACATAATTGTTGAAAAAGTCAGCAAAATACATGTTCATCGACTCGAAATTCCCGCGTTACGGCTTCTGAATCAGTGGCGTAATCTCGACCACTGATTCAGAAGCCGTAACGCGGAGATTTCGAGTCGATGAACATGTATATTTCATATGCTAATATACATTATATGTATTTTCACTATTTATATGGTTTTATGCATACGACAGAGAACAACGAAGTTGTACTCCGATGCGTTTTATGCCTAAAAAATCAGAGCAATGATGCTATGAGACTAACACTCTTACAGCGCCATCTTAATATAAAACAACTAGCGCATTACAAAAGCAGATTTCCAAAGAAAAAAAGGGGGGCACGAAGTTTGTAAATTTTTTCAAAGGGGGGCGCGACTCGAAAAGTTTAAGAACCACTGTAATAGACCAAATTTGGGTCGCAAATTTATTCTTTCAATTTCCCTCGACCAATATTCGCACAATAGCTTTCGATTTTGTTGAGAAAAACGCGCGGTCCTTCGAGAAATAGAAAAACATCGATGTCGACTAGAGCGCAAGATTTAATACATGTGTAAGAAGGAGAACCGATATTGGGATGTAGATGGCCGGAACAAACAAACCAAAAAAAAAACCTTGCCCAAAATTCGCTAAAATAAAAATCACAATTCACCCTAAAATAAAATTCACGGCTCGTTGTAAAGGGAGGTTGAATACAACGCACGAAAATAGACAAAATTGTCCATATCAGTGCTCACTACAGCCGCAGTAAATTGAGAGCGATGACTCGACAATTTTCGTTTAGTCGTGTCTCTTGCGCATTTAACGGACAATGAGTAATTTCTTTAATAATAGTTTAATTAATTTTTTATATTAGATGCCAATTGTGGCTCAAATTTGGGGAAGACATCGGGTTAAGTTTAGTTTATTTTCGAAAAATACTGCGTGGTCCACTCGAAACTCTTCTGCGGGCCACATGTGGCCTACGGGCTGGGCGACCCTGAGCTAAAGTATACCACTCATGCAAGAATGTATGCAAAACGCGCAGCGTTTGAAATGAACTGGTAGTTTCGGTAACCCGCTCATAATCAAGTCACCTCAAGTTTCCATGAAAGGGAACCGGTTGCTTGAGTTGTTGCCTCAACTTCAGCGAAGAACCTGGGCGCCAGGCGTTATATATCCATGCCTATCATGCATTTTTCACACGAAGCTTATCAAATTTTTTCCTCCGAACAAGGTACAAGAATCAAATCATATTTAACGATAAGTAAGATGCTAAGATTTTTGAAACTACCTGAATTTTTTGGGTTTGGAATTGCTCACCCAATTGTCATCAAATTTATGTTTGAAATATTCGGCACCTCGTCAAAATTATCTAACGTTCAAATCTCACACACGACACTAACGTCGTATAGTAATGACTAGAAGCAGTATTGATTGCAATCTACCTGCGGCTGGTGAGTAAATCCAATTCTTCGCACTGCAAAGCCCATACCCGAGTCCAATTTTTATATCTATGGCTGACGTTACATGAACAGCTATTGTACCTGCAATTACTAAAAAACCTATGTTAAATAAAGTTGTGGCCGCGGTTTCTCCCAGTTATTTGTACGTGGGTATTTCCTGTATTGAAATGTTGCACATCCCTGGCCTAGCTAGCTCCACTCCAACTCATACAAAGAACGAAAGCCCTAGTCCTGTAGTCTGAACTGACAACACACCATTGAGGCACATTGTTTATTTCGTAACAATGGCTAGTCAGAATGAAATCAACCGCGATTTGATGCGAAACTATTTTGCTATTATATTATGCAATTCAAGAGTCCTGCTGCACACTAACACAAATATATTTCTGTAACGTTTCGTCTGACCAAAAAGACTTCCTCAGACAAGCAGTTTACTATTGTTGTACTTAAATGTAGCTTGCTCACGCTTTTTACGTTGTGTTTTTATATTACTTATACTGTTTACTCGCTACGCTTAAATACAACTGCAACCTCGCCCCTTGGACATGCAATAAACAATATTGTAATTTGTGACTTTTATTTATTTCTAATTTTATATCGCATATCAGTTTTACACGACGAAAATATATATTCGAATCGCCCACCTCATTATTGTAGGCTGTAGTCCTTGTTTGTAAATATGCAGGTAATATATTAGGTGTGGTATACTAGCTGACATATTTCGGTACATAAGATATCTGGTCCAGTTGAGGGTTCTGAAATATTCTTTTATATTACGACGGTTACTCGTGCCTTTGTAGAAAACAATATAATATTACTACTTTTGTAGATATATATATATATAGTTTATTGCAGTTGATCAGTTGAGTGAACCAAATGATGCTTAAACACCGCTCGTTGTTAATGTATATTTTTCCCTGGCTTTTATACATTTGGTGAATGGTAAATTATGCACTGCGGTATAGTTTGTGATGGGATACGTTTATAAAAGATTCTAAAAGAATTAAGTTTATTGATTCATGTAAACGTCAGAGGCCAAATTATATTATTAAAATCGTTGTCCGGGAACAATTGAAAACTAGCTCTCCGCAAACTTGGTTTGCTGTTGAAGTTACTACGTTGATGGCTAGGTCACCTTCAAAATTCAAATTGGTCCTAAGAGTCATTTAATACACGATAATTTATGGTATATAATAAATAATCGATGTTAGTTGGCTAGTTTGCAAAATTCATATATGATATTTACCATTGATATCAGTAATTTTGTAACTATCCTTCCCAATCTGTTGAATGATATGTAAGAACCTTGGGTGTCGCTGCTCGATAACCAGTTTTGGTTCCCCGCGGCTTCCCTTCCCCAGTAATATAAATATCATTTTTCCTAGTTTTTTTTGCATGGTTTTTGTCGTTTTACTGGTTGAAAAAATGACTTATTCGAGATATAGAAGCGTACAAATTCATTTATCTCTGCTGGTTCGTTTAGAATATAAACGTGACGAACCCATTTGCTATCGCGGGCCATTTTACCAGTAACCGCTAAGGATGCTAAGTATGAGTACTTACAAGTATTCGATTCCGAATCTCGATTCCTCGACATATTACCGAAAAAATATACCCACCCAAGCAATACCATATTAAATCAAGCAAGACAGCGATGTTCAAATTCTGGACGGACAAGAAGGCCGAAACTAAGTAGTATGGGTATCCAATCTGCCACATGAGACAAAACCGCACAAAAAAAAAACGAATCCCCCAGAACCCACAGAGATTTAAAAAAAAATAAACGTTAAAGCCTACTAGCGATATTTATAATATATATATTATATATAGTGAAGTTTGCGGTGTCGTAGCAACTCAACATAGCAGTGAAGCAGTTTATACATATATATATGTGAAGAAATTGCCACAAAACGTTACACATTGTTTGCAATCCAAGTTTCAAACTCGAGAATCGATTCCGGTGCATCGGAATCGATTCTAGTCGATTCCGCGAAGAATCGATTCTGTAATCGAATCCGGACTCGATTCCGCCATTCCTAGTAACCGCTGGATAAGCGGGGCGCACAACTTTTTAGTCATACTATATGTTACCTATTAATTTTTATCAACAAATAGGAACAACTGCATCCATACAGCTGAAGTTATTTGATGATATATTACAGCATAAAATAAAACATTCAATGCATGTTTATCTTAGTGAAACTTTTTTGCTTTACTGAGCGCTTCATATCAGAACGAATTGACGATTTGGAAACTCTCAACTGCATACACTCGTCATCTCACACGACCGCGAGCTTCGCTCGGTTCGGGTGTTCGAGATACGAATTTACTTTCGAATACAGCATCAATTTTGACTCTAATGTTTTGATCGACTACCGGGGTATCACAGTACAATCATTTTATGTTGTACTACTAAATTGTAATCGTTGATATTTTATCGCATATCCAAGGAATTTCCTAATGTGGATATCTTGAAAATGATCTTGGGTGGTAGCATTGTGACTAAGTGGAGTCGGTGTTGCAAGAACAGATCAAATTTGTATAATTAGTAACATCTCAAAAATACGAATCAAAACTAAATATAATCGGTGTTTGTCTCCAATTTTTACATTTTTTCATAGTGGCGTGGGCTTTGTACAAAAGATCCGTATTTCGTTAGCCTCCGAATACAGCAGTTATAAACGAATACATCCTGTGGAATTGACCGATTTTTGAAATCTAGGCATTTTTTCAAGAGCTTCCATTAATTTAATTATTGAGCAGAAGTTATAACCTTTTTTTAAATTTTAGATGTCCCGTTCATCGTGTGCCAAACATTACATTTTCACCAAGTAAGGTCCCCTCCTCCATTAATACCTATGTGTATGCCGATAAGACTGCGTAACTAGGCTAATAAAATGGTTATTTTGATTCATTGTTACGGATATCGATGATCCAACGAATCAAGATGTACAGTAAATTGACATCAGGAAACAGGTGTACAGGAAATTGCCAGCAGGAAACAGATGTACAGGAAACAGCATTGCCAGTAATAAGATGTATTGGGCGTTGCCACTAAAAAAAATATTACGGGCGCTCCCCTTCCTCTGTACAGTCCTTAAAGGTTCATGACTTCAAGCCAAACATACACTCAATCGCCTGAATGCTTCACGGGCCGCAGGTTTGTCACCTCTGGTTTAGATAAATGGATAGTGAGTCAAGAAACGTCGGTTTATCAGTGGATCGTAAACAGAGCAAAATAGTGTTTAGTTATTGTATAACCGCAAATTGCTTTTCAAAAAAAAAATATTCGTTATAAATTCGTTTTGGGTAGGGTGGGCGATGGCATGGTAAACGCAAAAATTTGGTTAAATGCAGAATGTGATGGTCAAAAATCATTGTAAATAGAATGCCACTTATTGACTGGGATACGTAGGAGAGTTGACAATGAAGTCGAACAAATGTATTCGAATGATATATTTTTCTTGAATATTTTTTCGATCTGTGTAGAGATCGAAAATATGGAAAGATGAAAAAATCCAAACCAATATCGATCAGCAGTTCAAAGCAAACATTCCTCATAGTTGACTGGGTATTTGTATACCCAAAGGATATATATAATCAATCATCATTCATTCGTCAACACAATCAGTATAAATATATCACGGAAATATGGTAAGATATAAAGTAAATCAAAAAAGACGAACTCTATATGTGTGACAGGAGTCGCGAGGGATCACGAAAGGTCTTCGAGCAGCGACACTACGGTGCTGATTCAGCTTGGTAAATAAATTTAGTTAACGCCTATGCTTCTAATTATTATTATTTATAAAACATAAAAAACGGGACCAAAACATTTGAATAATACGTGTATATAACAAATTTGAGGAACATGAATATAACAGAGATGATATTGAAGCTTAAAAATCACTAAAGAAATATATTATTAACAATTGGTGTTTAAAATGACCCAGTCGTAGTGAATTCAATTCAGATGAAACATATTTTAGCCAAAGAGTTGTTTTTATTGGTAAAGTTAAAAACACACTTAAATCAGATTTTAACCGGGTTATGTTGTAACAGAAATTAGCTGGCATCCTTATTTGTGGTCATCTCATGTATCCAAAGTTATGAAGCTGTCTTTTGAGATACATGAAAATTCTATCGTACGAGCAATAAAAATCCTCCACGGGGGAAAAAAGTTTCTTCTCGGTTGGGAAACGTGTGGTTACGTGAACCACCTTACTCTCTTGTATAAAATTTATGATACGCACAACAGTAGAAGGATGAGAAGCAGTAGTTCTGCAGGAATCAAATTATTACCGCAAGATAAAAGGCCCGCTAACATGACGGACGATAAAATGAATCGACGCGTGTTGTCTGGGCACCCACATGTAAACGCGTGGTCTTGCGACGTGACAAATGACTGTATGAGTCATATGTTTATGTGTTGGGTACTGATTTAGTGGCTTCGTCACGTTTTCAATCTACTGGTATAACATAACGTCTTTGTATTGATTTGTAAAAACATATTTAATCGTGATTGTGTAAACTGTAAAGAGATATGGTTGACTTCAGGAAACCAACAGTACGGTAACACAGTGAGATTTACCCTATTAAAATTTATATAAATCAAAGGGGTGTATGCCGCACATCTGTGTTTTAGGCCAATATGGTCTTGTGCATACATCCCGTCTTATATAATTAGTACCGAAACCGTACGGCTGTACGGTACCGGTATTGACTTAACCATGCTACAAACGATAGTTTAGTTACTGTACCGGTACTGGTAGCGTATTCTGATATTGCCGTTACAGTACCGGAACCTATCGTAGTACAGTAGTAATAAGACAGGTCAGAACCCTACCGCTGTACCGGTACCGCTATAGTAGCCTATGAATCGAGATAAAATCTTATCTTATCAGTGTTCAAGCCTGCCTTATGCAGGTATAGGTTAGGTTTTTGTTAAATTTCCGAGACCCCGTACTGCAGTACCGTACTAAGATCAGTAAGATACCGGTAGCCGATAACGCAGCATTGTCATTGTGGCTCATCATGCCACGGCGGTGTCTGGGTGTTGTCCTCATCATCCTGAGAATTAGGAATATACTCGCCACTGCATCTCGGATTACGTTACCTTGCGTTGGTTCGAATCACATGCGGGATGAGGCACGGCGGTGTGGCTCAACGGGCTAAGCGTTAGGAATACGCTCGCCACCGCACCTCTAATTACTCTGCGTGGGTTCGCAGGTTCGAATCCCATGCAGGGATGGTTATGTGCGAGAGGATTGCTGGACTCCTCGCTGTTGTTGGGTGGTTCACGTAACCGCTGGTCGGCTTTCCTGTCCCCCGGGATAAATATGTAAATCCTATCCTATGTGCGGGAGGATTGCTGGACTCCTTCACGTAACCGCTGGTCGGTTACGGCTTCCTCCATCATCATGTCGTTTCAATGAATGTACCGGTACAGTAGTAGATGCATTGTGATTCTCAAATAATAATTATTTTGTTTTCCTAGTACAGTAGTATTTAAATACATGTATACAGATACTCATAGCATAAACCTGGAAAATACTGACTCTAATAAAATGGCTGAGTATCTTATCAGCGGAGAAACAAGCTACGTTCCAGAGGATGGATTGACGGCTTCACAGCTTTTAAATACGGGAGATGGCCTAACATATAATGACTTTCTTATTTTACCTGGATACATTGAGTTTGTTTCTACTGATGTTGATTTAACATCTGCGCTAACAAAAACTTTGACGTTGAAAACACCTCTTCTTTCTTCCCCTATGGACACAGTCACTGAGGCAAATATGGCAATTGCGATGGCTTTAATGGGTGGAATTGGGTTCATACATCATAACTGCACCCCACAGTACCAGGCTGAACAAGTTCGCAGAGTCAAAAAATATAAACAAGGATTTATAATGAGGCCTGTGACTTTAGGACCAAAAGCTACTGTCCGTGATGTTCACGATGTAAAAATGACTTACGGTTTCTCTGGAATTCCCATAACAGACACTGGGTCTCCACATGGAAAGCTGCTAGGACTTGTGACGTCTCGCGACGTTGATTTTTTGCGTCCGGGTGATTATGATACACCATTAGAAAATGTTATGACTGCAAGAGAAGATCTGATCACAGCGAATCAGGGTGTCACTCTGGAAGAAGCCAATGGCATTTTATCACAAAGTAAAAAAGGTATAACAGTTTTGTTGGTTCTTGATATATTGTATGTCATTGTCAGCACTAATGTGTTCCTGTAACTTTTTATCTGACCATGCCAGAATTCTTCAGACAAGCATTTCCATCTATCAGTTGGTGGTAGTATGGCCTCTGTTAGATGAAACATTATTAAAATACATTAGTAGTGATGGTAGGACTTGAATCTCTTAGAATAGTCATCTTTACACTTGCATTACACCCATACATATGCATTTATCATCGCAAAGCATAGAGGGAGGTAATATCCAATTGATAGTTTGTTGGTATAGTTTCGTTTTTTTATATACGGTAATTTTATTATTTACCTGAGTTTCCCCTCTAAAGGAGCCACAAGAAAAGTTTTTCATATTTGCAAAGACTGCATTTAGGAAAAATAAATTGACAGATTTGTTTATTTCATTGTTTGTTGACTTTTCAAATGTGGCGCATAAATTAATGAAGGAAATGTATGAAAGAAAAGTTCTGTATTTCTATAGAATAGCGGACGAGAGCCACAAATTTTGAGAGTATTTGAAAGGGAGCCAACAAATCAAGAAAGATTGATATTTACTGCAGCAAAACTGGTATTCTTTTGAAAGAACTGGGATTTTGTTATAATCTTTCAATTCTAGAATGGGTATTTTAATTTAATACCGTTTTTTATACTGTTTTATATTTTTTCAGGCAAACTTCCAATTATAAATGAAGAAAACGAGCTAATATCATTAATTGCTCGAACCGATTTGAAGAAAAATCGTAATTATCCATTCGCCAGTAAAGATTCTCAAAAACAACTTTTATGCGGAGCTGCTATTTCTACGAGAGATGAGGATAAAGACAGGTACGGAGTGTAAATCAGCGGAATTCGTTTGCTTCATACAACCTTATATTACCGAGACACTATCAAAACAAATTTTCAGATGTCAAATGTGGAATATAATCTTAATTAAGGATTATTTAAGAGAAACATACAAAAATTACCCTCATTTCTGGTAAAATAAATGGAGGTGTCGTACATGGCCATAATATTTTTAGATTCTGTACGGATAAATTCAACTTTCTACATATCTGTGAATGCTTGCCTAGGGCCTTGTTCTAAGTGAGATTATAGAAACTCCTGATAAAAAATGGAATTTTAAATTTCTTACGTTTTTAGACTTTAATCCAGTGATTCTCTTTCTTTCTGCCGCCCATTAACTTTGTTATGTGAAGGAAAAACTAAAACAAAAAAATCTCTCCGCAAGAAATGGTCATTTTAATGTTAATAATCACAATGAAAATTACCACTCAGTAGCAGAGAACAGCATCATGATTAATTGCTGCCACAATCAAAATGAACTATTGTGACACAAATAAAACTAGCAATTTTCAATAGAATGGGGCTCACATCAAAGTATCTATGTTCAGCAGTGGTTCATGGGCCACTGCTAGGCCATAGCCTGGAGCTTTTTTTTTCTTGGGGAGAGTGATGGCTTACCGGTTAAAGCAGCGTTAAACTTAATAACATTGCAGGTCACACATCTCGATTTATAATCCCATAACCACCACCTCACCATGGGTGCAATAAATGAAAAATTTGAACCAGAAAGTTTTCGGTCTTTCTAATAAATAGTAGCTCCATCTACTTCGCTAAACACTATGTCGTTGTTTTAAAGCGGAATACGTGTTTAGCTTTGACTAAAATAAATAAAAAATCTCGAACAGTTTTATTTTTTTTCAGACTTGATGCTCTTGTCGATGCAGGGGTTGATGTTGTCATCTTAGACTCTTCCCAAGGAAACTCCATATTTCAGATACAGATGATCAAATATATCAAGGATAAATATCCGAGTTAGTATATCTTCACGCTTAATGACAATTGTTCAATTGTATGAAGCAGAGCTATGTTTTTCCAGTTCAGCTTGTTTTCATTGATATTGTGCAATTTGGAAAAATTTACTTTCTTGAATAGTCTGTATCGCTGTTCGTCACATATAGACTCCTCCTGTTCAAAAAAAATGTTTCGATTTTAACGGGTTTACATCAGCTATTTCATACATGTTAAAATAGTATAAAGTTAACAACCAGAAAGCAAAACAAGAAGAATTCACAGTCAAAGAATTAATGGACGACATATTAATGTATTTGTCACGTATTGCGCCATCTAAAGCATCGTGGCCCCTGGGGAGTCACTTGGAAAACCTCATTGAAATTGCGAAATTTCATCACTGAATATGTTACATATATAGAATATATAAAACCAAATAATATAAAAGTTCCCACAAAATCAGTTTGGCAAAGAGCGATATAGAAATAAACATCTACAATGCCCTTAAAATATAGCAATGTCCAATTTAAGAGCATTAGTCAAACATTGAAATTTATCTTCACAGTGAAAATTGTGACAAAATTAAAAATAGGCTGAAAGTGAGGTCCTAAAACAACAACAAATTAGGTTATTAAGATACAAGCCATAGAAATAAGGACAAGTAATATTGAAGCTCTTCATATAGGGAGTGTGTAATTATCTTTTGTCTTTGTCTCTGTAACAGGTCTTCAAGTTATCGGGGGAAATGTAGTCACAGCTTCTCAAGCAAAGAATCTTATCGATGCTGGCATTGATGCTCTGAGAGTTGGGATGGGATCGGGGTCAATCTGTATAACACAAGAAGTTATGGCAGTAGGAAGGCCACAGGTGAGGGGTGCTCATATTAGAGTGGTTTTAATTTCTATGGGCGTTTCTCCTTTCTTCTATACATAACTATTGCAAAAATTTGTAGGAGTGTTTTGGACTTCTGGACTGGTTTAGATGGTAAAACCTTCATTCTTTTTCAACAACTGTCGCTTACAGAAACTGATTGACGTTTGCAAAAATTAATATCAACATCAGATGATTCTTCATTTTAGAATATAATATTATTTGATCGATTTTGTCTGGCAGTACGCAGAGCCTATGGTTCTGTGTTTATTGGTCGTTAGTTTTTCAGACTTTGCAGCAATTTTTAGCCTTTAATTGCAACCTGCGACCCCCAAGGAAAAATGCAGGCGATCTGCCAATTTTGAATGGTGTGCGATTTGTCCTAAGATCAATAACCAAAATTTTTATGCCTGCAACTACTAGAAAACCTATGTTAAATAAAGGAGAGGTTCCCGGTTTCACTCGGCTATTTGTATCTGTCCCTTCTGTATCAAAGGTTGCACAACCCTGCTATGAAGCACAATAGCAGCTATTCATATATAAGGAGCTACACAATCCAAACTCTTTCATTCTGAAACAATTCCTACACAACTCTTAATCTAGTTTTTTCTATTAACAGGCCACAGCTGTTTACAAAGTATCCGAATATGCACGTCGGTTTGGAGTTCCAGTCATTGCTGATGGAGGAATTCAAAATGTCGGCCACATCACTAAAGCACTCGCACTTGGGGCTTCTACTGTGATGATGGGATCATTACTCGCTGCTACAACTGAATCACCAGGCTAGTAAAATTGGTTAAATTTGTCAGAATTGCTCAAATCGAGCTTATGTGGTGATAGGAATTTTATACGTAAAACTGCTCAAATCAAGATTATGCGCACTCGCACAGAAGAAGTTGATGCTCATTTAGTAAAGTTACTATCGATTGCCTGAATAACAAGAACTACTGAAACTATGGCTCGGCACATAGTGCTAAGCATTACGATTACGCTCGCCACCACACCTCTGATTACCTTGTGTGGGTTTGTATGCCGCCGTAGGATGGTTCATGTAGCCGCTGGTCGGTCACAGCTTCCTTCACCATCAAGTCCTTGCATACTGAATTAGCGAAAGCTACTGAAACTCCAAAAGATGAGGAGGTTTGTATCTCATTGAAGCTGAATATATGCATGAGGATTGCTGGAATCCTCATCGTCGTGAGGTGGTTTGCACTTTCCTCATCATCAGGTCCATACATCTGAAAGAATTAGTAGGTCAACTATTTTCATACCCAACATGAACTTGTAGCCGAATAACAGGCTGTGGTTTGCCATGTCATCGAGCCGGTTTATGCTCCCACCCCGGGATAAATTCAAAACCTAGTCATCCCCACTGAACTAAAACATTTTCCTATTGCAGGTGAATATTTCTACCAAGATGGCATCAGGTTGAAGAAGTATCGTGGGATGGGTTCCTTAGATGCCATGGAACAACACCAGTCCAGCAGTTCCAGATATTTCAGTGAAAAAGACAAAGTTAAAGTTGCCCAGGTGAGGTTTAATAGTGATTTTGGGACATGAGATTCGACCTTGGGAGTGTTTTGCTATACCGTTGTTCTCTGTAAATAGGGAGAGAAATCACTTTTATATTGAACTACCGTGCATATTTTGAGTAGTTAAAGATGCCAGTGTCTTCACATCTTTTCTTAAATATATTGTTACGGAAATTCAGTTTTTAATAGTGCACCACATTGTAGGTTATTATGAACTCAAAACAAAATAAAGATTTGCAATATATTCTACGTAATTTGAAAGTCTTGCTACATACTGACTCAAATTGTATTGTTAGTGTCGCATTATAGTGCAACTCTCGCGTTAGCTGGATATGGGAATAGTTAACCAGTTATTTATTTCAGATTCATGGGTTTGATGTTAACTAATATAACCATTAACCACAAATATATTTCTATATTAGTCTCGGTATAAAAAAACAAAAATGATTAGAATTCACCAAAGCATTATTTATTTTCTAGGGAGTATCAGGTGCGGTTCAAGACAAAGGCTCGGTTCACGTGTTCATTCCATACTTGATGGCAGGGATACAACATGGCTGCCAGGTTTGTTATTATTATTAGACACAAAATAGAACGCTCTGCTGAATTATTATTGTTCCTATTGGCATGTTGTTTTCTCCGCAACTAGTTTCAAATTTTCAGTTCTCAAGGGTTGAAGAAGTCTTAAGGAAGGCTATTCTATTTTCTTTCAGTCCTATTGGTCTATATTTAATATTTCTAGGGTTTCATAAGTGTGTAAATACATTCATACCTCTGTAGTCGACTGACTTGATACTTTTACGATTCGGTAGCCTACAAAAAGAAATTCGAGTCAAAAAAGTAAATTCGGTACTACTAGAAACTGAGCGTGTGCCGCCCGATAAGATGGCGACACCCAAACCCCCCATTGGCTGCCTATTAACCTTTCAACAAGAGAGCAATGCTCAAATATATGGACAGGTTATACATTCAGCCACAGTAGACTACCGGTACGGCTATCCTCACAACTAATGTAAACGGGAAATCGCCACAAGGTGCGTAATTTTTAGAACATGAATGATATATGCACTTCGGGCCTTTGCCTATTGTCTGTAGGGAACCGCTCTGTGGTCCCCTCAAGGGAACAAGGGCCGTTTTTAAGAAACCTGTAGCGTACTGAGAGATTATTTATGGCAACTTTTACAGGATATCGGAAGTCGCAGCCTCTCTCTTTTACGCTCCATGATGTACAGCGGAGAATTGAAATTTGAACGGAGATCAACGTCAGCTCAGGTGGAAGGAGGGGTACATGGCCTGCATTCGTATGAGAAGAAATATATGTAGAATGTGTGATTGAATAGAAGAAGGAAACGTTCTTGAAATTTTGTATACTGCCAGGTTAATTTGATAAAAACCATGATCTTTTTAATACTTTTTATTGGTGATTGAAGAGGCTTGTTTTATCAATAATGAAAAAAAACACCTGCATTCAAATGAAATGCATTTAGAATTCATTTGACAAACTATTGTATTAAATCAAGAATTTTCTGATATTCGTATACTGCCAGAATTAATATTCTGGACTTTTTAATAATTCATAAGTCTTTTCATTGGTGGCGGTTCCTATCTGGTACATAATGGGAATGGATATCTTATATTCGCGTTTGTGAAACGTAAATTCATAGCTACATACATATGGTCATTTGTTGATTTTGAAACGGTGGGTAATTAATTAAGGGGGTATTTCTCGTAATTTTTTGCATGTATTGAAACAATTGTACAACTGAAAGACAAACAGTAGTGCCTTCGGTAGAAGTGTATCTCCTTGCTAGACCTTTGTTCGGAGTTGGTTTATCAAAAATTTTGATACCTATTTCTTTGAGTGAATTCAGTATCTGAACAAGGCCAAGTACAAGTCAACCACTTATATCTAGCGATGTGTAACTGACACTATTTCTGAACATTTTGTTTACACCTATTTTGTTTTGGTAAAAAATTGAACTCAGATTCCAAACTTGAAATTTTGAGTTTGAAAAGTACATTTTCCTCATTTCTGATTTTTACGGCTTACCTGGTCATTGCTTCTAATTTATATTTTGAAATCCATGCACAATACTGCTCGTCTGCAAAACATTATTTCTTTTTTATATTATGCAGTTGCTCATTATCTTTTTTGTTCTATCATGTATGATATTATTGGCATTTTGGACCATATTTTGTGAGTTTCGAATCTATTCCAACTTATGATATATATCCTAGAACAATGGTTCTCAACCTGTGGCGTACTAAACTTTTTGAGCGAGCGTTTATAGCGCTACCATTGCTTGTTTAAGAGATTGCCCATGTCTGTTTTGCATGTTACGCTACAAAGGATGTTGAGCCACTTTATAAAATACTCCTCGGCGCATTTGCCATTGTTCTCCACTCTAAAAAAGGTCAGAGGTCAGTAAAAGCTTGAGAACCACTGTTCTAAAAGCAAGTAAAAGTATATTAAGTATGCTTGACAATCTTCAGAACTATTCTCTACATCAGGGTTACCCAAACTGGGGTCCGCGGACCCCTGTGGGTCCGTGACGACTACACAGGGGGTCCGCAGAGATATTGAGAGTCTAAAACTGTGTTTCCCAACCCGAGTCCGCAGAGCGTTTGAATGAGTCCGCAACGAGCCATAAATTCACTGCGGGCCGCAAACGTTTTTGTTAAACTTAACCATCGGCCAAGTTACGATTTACGTTAGAAATTACATGAAACATAAAAAGCAAGTTTATTCACATAACATTGATCGAATGAATGTTTACTGGATACTGAGTAGGGCTGGGCATATTCAACTATTAGAATAGCAATTTACTATTCAAAAATTTGGTAAGAGGTGACGCGACAGGTCACTTGCGCGTCGCTTAAACGATTAGATTTCACAACTCGCTTGCGGATTTCCGACGAAAACGCGAGTCGGCACACTCGTGGATAGATACCTAAGTGGTGTTTCTCGCGAGCACGAACAACGGGGAATAATTTTTTCCTGGTAGGTGGCAATCTAAATTTTCTAATTGAGAAGCAGGCAATACAAAATCCTAAAAATAAAACGGAGAACACCATAAGTTTCGTTTTATGATGGTCCGCGATCGATTAAGAAGGTTTTTTAGACATTGCAAATCGCAAAATTTTGGGTGCTACCGGAGTATACGTATTAGGGCATTTTCCCTTACAGGATTCTTTGTGCTTTATTGCCTCCGAATTGGTACGTACAGTACCGGAGCCCGAAGTATTGTAAAAACAGCTAAGATTTGTCGAATTCACAAAGATACGAATCAAAACAAAATGTAATCGGGTACCTTACCACGCATTTCTGTGTCCACGGATTGTCATGATATTTTCTGAGTAATATTGCCTTTTTATGGTCAACACAACCACAGATTAAAATGATCATAATTGAATAAATATTTAAATCAAGGCGATGAAAATTTTTTTTCTGATTTACTAATATACTTTAATTATATTTTTTAATAAGTACTAAATCAAGTTGTACTTTCTTGAAATTTATAGCAGATAGTAGGATTTTTCTAGCGGCGATAACAAATTCGCAAGATCGCAAAAAATATGTATCAAAACTAAATATAATCGGTCAATATATTCTCACATTATTACGTTCGCAGATTGCCGTGGCAAGTAACTTGTCATAAGTCTACGCAACCGCGAGTGACCATGACCACAATTAAATTGAAACAGAAAGACATTTTAAATTTTCGTCGTTGTCATGGATTGAATATTGTGCGACAGAAAAGACTATTTATACACTAAAAAAGTCGGCTCTTTTAACAAACGCGTGATTGCGGCGAATTTATTATTTTAAAATTCTGTTGTGTTTGGTTTTATCACTTCTTCGCGCAGAGTAGAGTCCGCAAAAGTTTTTGCCGGTGAGAAAATAGTCGCGACCAAAAAAGGTTGGAAAGCGCTGGTCTAAAATATATATATACATTTAACGTATATCCACTGTTACTTAGACATTCATAAACAAGATAAAGTCGTAAGTTAACGCAATCGCAAATGGTAATTGTTACGAGACCTTAACAATGTGAGTGATCAAGTTGTTGTAAACGTAGACGATCGTTGCTTTCATCGTCTGTGAGGTAGACCTCTGTCACAGAGCTACGTCGTCGGTAATAATTGATTGTAAGCGACAAGCGTTATCACCAGTCCAGAACTTGTGCGACTTTGCCATGGTCACCTGGGCCCCGTTGATGCAAGAAAGAGGCGTGAACCCCAGTTAAGTTAATTGTGAGAGACTATCCAAGAATACACAATTAAATTGGTACACTTTCGTAGAGTTGGGTCTACAAGTTTGCTTGTCAGAAATTGATCCGTCACATGTTTGTTTTGTTGTGTTCTAATCCAAATGAAACATTATCCTCCCTCCTTAGTTACGCACATAAATTGGTATAGGATGGGGGTCCGTAAAAAATGATATCAACAAATAGGGGTCCGCGGCTCAAAAAGTTTGGGAAACTCTGCTCTAAATCTTTGCAAACCAACACGGGCTCTGGAGTCTGAAAAAAGTCACACCAGAGATGGTTGGTTTGACAAACTTTTAAATTGGAATCTTGGTTGAAAAAGAATATCTGATTCTAGATTCCAACTATGACAAAGGGACTATTTCTTTTACAAAAGTAAGTTATTCCTAGATTTTGATACATTTCTCATTGGTAAATCATCGTTTTTTCGGCCTGAGTTTAAAAAACTAAAATTTGTACTTAGCTCTTTGTAGCCTTGATTTGAATGCGTTAGGCATTTTTCCCGCTTATTCTGAATACTCCGCCTGTTTTGAATCTGTTCCGACCCGCGATATAAATTCTGAGCAAAAATCACCATAATCAGGTAGCGCTGGTACCAAGCCTTGTCCTGTAATGCAGGGGTGGCCAACCGGCTCACGACCGCAAATGACTAAAATCTTCCAAATAGGTCGCCATCGACTGCTCGGTAATAAGGTCACACACATGAAAAACGGTGATAAGTATGCGATAACTACACACATGCATAAAACAATTCCACCGCTGTCAATAAGCTCGGCTCTGTGGACGCATTTTCAATGAAATTGCCACAGAATTTTGTATTTTTTCATGTTCCATTTGATTATGTAATTGTACAGTATTGACCATTTTCTCCAAGTCCGAATCTTCGCCCGCTTGGGCATTCTGATGGCACTGCTACCGCTGCGAATGAAATTTATCACACTACTCTTGGAGTATGTCGATAACTTTCGCATACTGCAGAAGTTATTGTAGGATCGTTTCGCAGTCAATTTGCACAATATTCGACAAGTTTATTTCTAAGCCTTGGCAGCGGCGAAACTTGCATTTGTTATGTAACAATATGCTCTATCGGTAGGGTTGACATATTTTTGTGACTTCAAAGTAGGACGTCTCTAAAGACAACGACCCCTTAGCTGTAATTTTGTAACTTTAACATTTCCCGATTTTACTACATAGGCCTACATTTAAAGCTATCCCGGCTGTCTTCATTGACCATATTGTCATCAAGAGTTCATGCGCATATTCTCTGTTCAAATATCGGGTTCAGTTCGAAAAATAGAGAGGAATTGACGTTGACGATACCGGTACACATAAATCGAATTTAGACTAATTAGTATTGGTTTTACATGCGATACGTTTTCTAACAATGTTAGCGGGAAACAAACGCATTCACCTTCAGTTAGTAGGCTAGCGCTGCGCTACACAGAAACAATAGTAGTGAGAACATGTTTGTGTATGCTGGATGGCTAAACGCCAAAGCGGGACTTTTGGCTCACTTGTCGAGACGGCGGGACAAATCGGGACTGTCGTAAATCGTATGGTAAGACTATCTATCGGACCTATCCAGACTCGAATATACTCTACCGTACGTGTATATCGTATCGTATTTTGCGCGTGTACAGTACTGCATTCGTGCTGCTTTAAAACACACAGCAGGAGCTGCATGCTTCTGGTTCAAGACAATTTTTGGGGTAAATTATCAAATTCACTCAACATTCGACGCGATCGACCGACCATCCCTTCTATAGTGCATAAGTTTTCGGAGTAATCCATACGGAAACCCAGGGCTCCGTGAAGAAACCGAGGGGCTCTGTGGGCTATTTGTTCTCTTACTGAAATACTGAATTGGGCTAGTTTCGTGACTGCCAAGAAGCAATATAAAATTTGACAAAGGTAGCGTGGAAATGTGGCAACTAGGCGTTAATTCAAATATTAATGTTACCAGTGGTGGGATTCAAATTTTTCAGTCGGTTCCTTCACAAAAGTCATATTTTTCAGCCGGTCCTGTTACAAACAGAACATTGACAGTAACCAGTAATGCTAAGCGGTTCGCTGATCTCATAAAATTTTATAGAACCGATGCGAACCGGCTGAATCCCACTGGATGTCACCACCACTAGATGTTAACCATACGTTCCAAAAGATAACTTATATAAAAATTATTGTGGGACCCCGTAAATAATAGTCAACTTCCTCACGGGCTCCATAGCACCAAAAGTTTGAGAACCGCTGATGTAGTACAATTTTATTTGAGGGAGCCAGATAAACATACCAACCAAACATTCCGTATAGATTATCAGTTTGATGGGCTCATGAGAAAAAAAGTATTTAAATCGCACTAATTTGAAAACTGACCGATAAGAATGTCTTGTAATCTTATCAGAATTCAAAGAAATAGACCGTGTTTTCCCGAAAATAAGACAGGATCATATTTCAATTTTCTTCCGAAAAATAACATTACGGCTCATTTTGGGGGAATGTTTTTTATTTTCATTTATCAAAAACAAAATTACAAACTAGAGAATTACGAGATCTTTCAAATACAGAAATAAACATCGATAAAATACCACGTTATCACTTAAAAAAACTGCATAACATAGAATATGATTATTAATCATTTGAAACGCGTAGGAGAGTTTTCTTAGTATCGACTAGGTCAGGCATGTCCAACCTTTTTAGTGTCGCGGGCCACTTTAACATGAGAAAATTCATTGCGGTCCGCAAACGTTTTTACCAAACTTAAATACCAGCCCAGTTCCGATTTAACTTAGGATGCAAGCGTCGCTAAATCAAACGCCTCGATTGCACAACACTTTTGCGAATTTCTGACAACAAGGCGAACACAAATTTCATGAAATTCAACTCAACTTTTAGGCAAAATGCACAATTTTCAAGCACTAATATACATTGGCATGAAAAATCGAAAGAAAAATAATAAAGTCAGCAGTTTTTCCTTTCATTTTGTGCGAAACTTGCCTTTGAATGGCATTGCTCAACTGCCTTGTTAAATTGTCGTTCGTCAGCCTACTCGTATGTTTCATAATTTTCAATTTCGAAAAAAAAAGATTCACACAAATATGTTCCTATTGCCACCGCAATACGCATTGCCATTTGTCTCAGGATGGGAAACTTATCTTCATCGATATAATCACTGTAGAATTCAAATTTTCTATCTCTTTGAAACAAGTGTTCCAGTTCCGTTCTTGACTGGACATCGACCAATTCAAGTTGCATTTATTCTTGGGCCTCTTCTGCCCAAATGTCAAATAAACATTTTAAAAAGACTGTCGAATTTTTGTAAGCCAGCGAATCTCTCTTTAAATGCTTTCAACAACTTCTGTGAAATCATATTCTGTGGCGCTTAACAACACTTTTCTTATGGCGGAGCCGCGTGAAATTGATGCCTCAAATATAGTAAGATTTGATATCAGACCAGAAAATTTTTATGTAGAATATGTTTATACGTCCGTATTTATATAAAAACTTCAAGTGGGTCGCACATCCCTGGACTAGGTCAAGAAAAAAGTTCGTGCTATCAACGGTCTTATTTTAAGGGGAGGGCTTATGTTAAAATCATTCACAGAATTCAGGCTAGGTCTTATTTTCGGAGAAACACGGTTGGTAAGGTAAGTTTATCAATTTCCCGTTTCAACAACACAAAGAAGCAATACAGGACAAAACAGACAATGATACGAAAAATCAGGAAAGTAGACAAAATATGAAAAGATTTGAGACTTGCTGATGCACGTGCCACTTACCTAGGTTTACCATACGTCCCGCTTTTCATCGTCCTGTCCCGGTGTCCCGCTTTGGCGTTCAACCAGTCAGCATAATACACGAACCATACCAATTAGAATGTTCTTGATACTGTTGTTTCTGTGTAGCTTACCATTAGCTTTCTTACTGAAGGTGCGTGTGTGGTTTTGTTAGCGGATAATTGCTACATTTTGTACGTGTAAGCCAAATGGGTGCTTAAAGTAGGCTTACTATACGTCTCGCTTTAGGCGGGACAGTCCCGCTTTTCAGCGTTTTGTCCCGCCCGCCGTCCTGATAAGTCAGCCAAAAGTCCCGCCTTTTCAGCATAATACACAAACATGTTCTTGATCTGTTGTTTCTGTGTAGCGCAACGCTAGCCTTCTTACTGAAGGTGAATGCGTTCGTTTCCCATTGATGACAGACGTATCGCATGTAAAACCAATACTAATTAGTCTAAATTCGAATTATTTTTACCGGTATCGTTAACGTCAATACCTTCCTATTTTTCGAACTAAACCCGATATTTAGACAAAAAATAAGCGCATGGAATTTCGACAACAAGATGGTCAATAAAGACAGCCGAGACAGCTCTAAATGTAGGAATGTAGGCCTATGTAGTGAAATCGGAAATTGTGAAAATACAAAATCACAGCTAATGGGTCGTTGTCTTTCGAGGCGTCCCGATTTGAAGTCACAAAAATATGGTAACCCTAGCTTAAAGTTAACGTAAATTTATTTCTATTTTTTGAACTGAAACCAATATTTAGACGGAAAGCGCATGAACTTCCGATTACAATATGGTCAATGAAGACGGTAGGGATGGTTTTAAATGTAGGGCCCCAAAGTAAAATTTCAAGGTGCAAAAATCAAAGCTATGGCATTTGAAGGCGTCCCGCTTTGAGATCACAGTATATGTAGATTAGTGGTAATAATGCTTTGTGGCTCCATCCCAATCTGTGTAGAAGAACCTACGCTTCGTGCAGTGAGCTTTGTGAACTATTCCCAAGTTTCGATTTCCCTTTGTTTCCACGTACAAATGTGATGGTGGGTATATCCTGTCCCATTTCTTCTATTCGGCGTTTTAA
This sequence comes from Styela clava, assembly GCF_013122585.1. Classification (NCBI taxonomy): domain Eukaryota; kingdom Metazoa; phylum Chordata; class Ascidiacea; order Stolidobranchia; family Styelidae; genus Styela; species Styela clava. The sequence continues at coordinate 22,122,600 of NW_024102827.1, forward strand.
CCACCAATATATATATATCATAACGACTAACTCACTGATCACGATTGGACATCACTGATATAATCAAGGCTGCCATAACGTCCTTATTTCTAGGATTTGTCCTTATTTTGATATGTGTCCTTATTTTATGGGTAGAGGTTCTAATACCAGGCACTTGGATTGGTGAACTCGAATGGTTGATTTGCTAGAAATTATATTGTACAACCTTATTGATTGCTACGCGCATTCATTACGTAATAACAGCAAATTAATTGACACAATGACAAAACAATATCCTACCGACCAAAATCAGTCCGTGTAACTTGAATCAAAATACAACTTAAAATGAGATGGAACAGTTTGTTCCGCTGGAGCAAATCCTTCCTAGTGCAAAGTATCATTAGACACTGGTCGCACTGGGATGGATACATTTTGTTTATTACATTTCGTTCTTTGTTATTCTATCATTATGTTTACCTGGTGTCCTTTTTCTGGGGTGCACATCGATGGCAGTCCTGGATATAACGCATTGCTGACAGAACCGGATTCTGACGATTAGAGTCTCCTAGGCTGTTAAAGTACAAAATATTGTGGGGAATAATTATGTGCGAAAAGATTGCTAGACTTCTCGACGCCGTAGGTCGGTTACGGCGTCCTTCACCAACAAGTCCGTACATTTGAAAATAATCAACTGCCAAACTAATCCCATTCCCACATGGGCTGGTAACGCGGCGAGAGTCCCTGGTACACCTTTTGATTAGGGCATTTAAGCCGTCTAATTTGCCTTTCTACGTTTGCTAACATGTAGGCCTTAAGGGACAAAGGCAAAAGGTCAACTCTTCCTCCGGCCTGATATTCCTTCGAAATGCTAAAAAAAAAAACTAACGTTCGTTAAACTCGGTTCAGCAGATAAATAAACTGCAACTCGCAAAATTGCAGCAAGGTGTGTCTGTCTACCTGTGTTGGGAGGCAGGTACCATATGTCCCGTTTTAGGCGGGACAGTCCCACTTTTAAACGTCTTGTCCCGGACTGGTCAGTCCCAATTTGGCGTTCAGCCAGCCAGCATAATACACGAACATTACTGATTCGCATTTTTTCGTTTCTGTTGTTGCTGTGTAACGTACCGACAGCCTACTTACCAAATGTGAATGCGTGAATTGGTTTGTTTTGTTGTTTTCCGCTAACATTGTTAGCAAACAATTTGTTACGTGTAAGCCCTGTCCGCCAAGAGGTGCTGATCAGCCACTGTTGCAGTAGCCTGGTAGTTGTACAGTACAATTTAATCTTTTATAAGATTAGGCTAACGGTGCTGTATGCTTCAGTCACTGGTTTATTGAATTGTCTCACTGTATTTCTTAATTGTTTGCATTTCATTTTTGCGAAGCGATTTTTATTGCATTGCTCTGCAAATACTAGTAAGTTATGTTTCTTTCCCTATATGCATGTATGTATACGTAGGCTTAGGCTTGACTAAAAGTGGCTAAATTATCTGTTAAACAAGAGATAATGTACATTTACAAATGACTTAATCGAAAATACCCATAAAAAAGGAACTGTTTATTGCATGGCTAAATTCAAATATTTTGTACTGATAACGTCAATTCCGTTCTATTTTACGAACTGAAACGGATATTTAGGCAGAGAATATGCGCATGAACTCTGGTCAATAAAGGCAGTCGCGATGGCTTTAAATGAAGGCCTGCGTAATGAAATCGGGAAATTTAAAGTTAACGAAATCACAGCTAAGAGGTCTTGATCTTTGGAGGCGACCCGCTTTGAAGTCACAAAATTATGATAACCCTACAGATACTACGTAACAGAAAGTAAACGAAATAGAAAGGTAAAATTAAATTATTGATACATGTACATAGTATTTAAAATGGAAGACAATAAAGCATTTATACTGAATACAATATGTAAAATATTCAATCAAATTCTAGTTATATATTCAACAATTATTATTATTATTTTTTCAAGTGGAAAATCTTCACAACAACAGGAACAATTCTGTTAAGTTTTGCGGCGCACTTAGCAACCCGTATTCCATAGATTTTAGTAATACGAAAACTGCTCCAGTATAGCGTTCTGTGTGGTTATGCCTGGTGGGACATGCTAGTAACCCTTCAAGCAGTACTTATTTCGCTTTGCGTTAATAGATTTGATTCCTTTTTATCAACGCGATATCGAACGTTACCCGTAGACAGACATTCGCGTGGGCGGCACGCCATGAAATCGCTTATCGACACGACGTTGTTCGAACGTCCGCATTACTGTAACCACCACAAACGCGAGCATACTTTAATTTATTGGTTATATATTACGTTTGTATTACTTTACACGACGTACTGCCTTCGGGTGTACATATGAAAAAATTGGAACGATACAGAGAAGATTAGCATGGCCCCTGCGCAAGGATGACACGCACAATCGTGAAGCGTTCCTCTATTTTATGGTTGCTTCATATTATTTCAGAAAAATTTTCTTTTTTTTACAACAGTTTCTTTTGTTTCTATACTTTTCGAAGTAATTTATGTTGTGTCATCTTTATTTTCGCTTTGCTAAATTATTTTGTTTGCGTGATTGTGTGTGTGCGTCTTTTTTTTCATTCAACTTAATACTTTTGGGTGAGCAAACACGTACCACTTTTTTTAACAACACCTTTCAATCTAACATTTGTACGTTTTAAACCTCACCTAATGTTTTGTTTGCTATCCTGATTCTGTAATCAGTTTTATTTTGTTTCAATCATTTTTTTATTGTCTCTATGCAGTTTATGGAGTCAAAACAGAGTTATATTGATTGTATTGTATGGGCAATCTCACCTGTTGATATTGTATATCCGAACTCTATTATCGGGGATTAGGCTTGTCAGTCAGTAGTTTTGCAAAAATACATATTGTACATACATTTCATACTAACATACATACTTTCAAATAACATACTAACAACCTGCTTTTAAAATGCGTTTAAGCGACCCGGCATTCCCAGCATTAGCTTACGGCCATTGTCATACAATACACAGCGTTATACACGCGAGAGCAGATGAAATAACTAACATAGTGTAAAAACGGACATAACATGTAATTATTATTATATTATCTCCACATTCCAAGTTTCAAATTGTTTTCAAAACCCAAACGATAATTACGCACGCATATAGGATACATTTTTGGACTGAAACTAAAGGAACAGTAGAATATAAATTCATAGTTGAACTATGTATGTCTGAAGAAGTCAGACGAAACGTTACAGAAATATATTTGTGTTAGTGTGCAGCAAGACTCTTAAATCACTTGGCATTGCCAATATGTTTTGAAATATATTACTGCATTAATCATTTGTAATTGAAACATGTTTTACAATTTTTTCTCAACTCATTAACTAGGACAGCAGCGTAGAATAAAACGGAATAAATACTTTTCATCGAAATCGGAACATAACAACAGAAGCTATTTGTCACGAATTCGAGGTATAAATGCTATAGCGTTAATAAACTATTCTCAAATGCAGCGTGTGACTATCTTGCGTCTGCGCGAACATTCTTTGTAGCGCGTACGTCGGATTCCTCAATCTCAATTTTTGAGGGCAAGGTTCTTTTGTGACAAAAAGTTACTGCCCCTATATGCCTTTAGTTGGAGTTAGACATGATGGTTCTATTGCTGACATGGGTAAACTACGACCCGTGGAGCAAATCCTACCCGTTGGGTAATTCAATCTGGTCATCTGACGCTTCCATAACCAAACTAAAAGCAAATTATAATGTTTAGCTAAAAATAGCTCAATGACCTTGTTGAACTTGCGATAAAATTTTGTTTCGGCACGAAGCTAATCGTTTTCTACTTTTGTTTTCGTCACACTGTAAATATTGTTCATGAAATGTAACTTTTCACGTCACACTCACATGTCTAAGTGGGCCAAAATATCCACCCTTGGTCCAAAAACCTTGCCTACCCCTGTATTGTGATAGCTCACTGTAATTGCCTCGAGGGTTGAGTAGGCCTGTGACAACACACATGTTAAACCTTCAGTGGCCGCTTTTTCTAGGGACCCAGTTTGATGAATTTGTATTTTAGGATAAAATGCAGCGCACTACTACTGTTTATTTACAGATTATCCCCGTAATCTGTATAACATAATTATTATTATATTATCCCCGCATTCCAAGTTTTGAATTGTTTTCAAAACCCAACAATAATTACATACAAATATCGAACACATTTTGCACTGAAAATAATCGAACAGCAGCGAAATCTTGCCCACATATTGCTGCCGTTATTAAACGGGGTTATGATAAAATAGTTAGTGATAAAGTATAGGCGGCTATTAATGCATATATATCGCCCTTTTTAGAGAAATGATTGTGACCAAACCGAAATGAAAGGATTCAAGAACTGGATATGCTGCGCGATTAGATAAATAGGCTTGACGACCAGTGGTTTTGCTAATTATCGCACTGCTGTTATTCCAAAGTCTACGTTAGACTGCGCGGGTTGCGAAACTGTGTAAAGATCGACTAAACTGAACAAAAAACAGGAGAAGCTGAAGCTACATAAGCTCAAATATATCGAAGGCAGGAACACGTGAAAATGGCGTTGAAAAAGCATCAACTCGCGAGATTAACTCATGCTGAATATTTGAATGTATTTGTTCTCGGGGTATTGTTTCAAATCTCCAAATTTTTTTTTTGCCCTTTCCACAAGTCATACAACAAAAAACATCTTTCTGCCAACAAGTCCCCTACCCCTACGACATTGTGACACAACAGTGGGTATTTCGACAGAGTGTGGATAATTTAAGTACAATTATTACAGTGGTTGCAAATTTGTCCGAAAGGCAATTGCATTCCGAGGAGTTATTTGAGAAATATGTTAACCAAAAAATGCACGATGATCATGTGGATTTATTAGTTCCCTAGTTGCAATTTACGTTCCTGCTTGTGAAATTTGTTAGTTGCGCCCCTGTTTTAAACTGTTTCAAACAACGGGATTCGATGAAAGCACGTTTGCAAAGGTTAAGAACCACTGTCCAATGAGTGTCTATATGCCTCTGTGTTAGTGAATCCGTAGGCGTATGACGATACTGTGCAATTCAAGAGTCCTGCTGCAACACTAACACAGATGTATTTCTATAACGTTTCGCCTGACGAAATCATACATGCAGTTTACAACAATAACCAGGTCCGCTGAAGTCCGACTTTGGTCAGACGAAATATTATAGAAATACATTTGTGTTCGTGTGCAGTAGGAATTGCATAGTTTGAAAAGTTTTTTTTTGCTTTTTTGAAAATGGCAGAAAAGATGACTTCGAAGGGATTTCCACGGGAATTTATTGGAAGATAGTATATACAAAATGTTTTTCTTTACATTGGTATCGTTTGCAGGTGTTACAGAGATTGTTCGAGCGCTACTAACGGCTACTTACGAGTAGAGTTTTCGTATCCAGAGCCTTTCGGAGGTAGAGTTTCCAGGTGCGGCCCGCGGCTTCACCCAGTTATTTGTATCTGGCCCTTCTGCACAAAATGCTGCACACCCCTGCCGTTGAGCATGGGTCGGCAACGTACGCCAGAAGAGATCAACCGGCCTTCAAACTGCAGTGTTATCATTGTTTGAAAAAAAAATGAGTGTTCCGTCACAAAACAATATTTGTCGCAATAATACTATGGTGTAGTTAATTATTTTGTTACAAAAATAGAGAGATATGCGCAAGACTAGCGTGTCCAATATATGTGACCAGTACTAGTAGTTACAAAGTATTGTCTGCGACAGATGGTGTTCTGTCGTCGGTTATCTGAAATGTTCAGGTGATGATAGTGTGGCGGGACTGGAGTTGTACTATTTTTTATTGTTTATTATTTTATTTATATTTCTTGTCTAGTTATTGCATATGCATTGGTGTGTGGAGTCTGAGCTCTAATTCGCCCGACAGTTGGTTTCAGTTACTCGGCTCCAACCACCACTGCATATGTGAACCGTTGCTGCGGATTAGCAGTGTCTTTCTTCTTGCTTCTGCTGTCGCTGGGTAAGGACCGTATTTTGTCGCTCTTATTTTATCTGCTTCAAGCGTGGATTTTACACTATTTTAATAAGGTCTCTTCGTTTGCATCGTGAACTTCGAACCTATTTGTGTGTCTTTGTAGCACATTGGATCTTCTGAACTAATTATTTCAGTATTACTAGACTGTATCAGTGGCGAGCACCTACCGGTATTCCGGTTAAGTCGTACCGTTGCAATAGCGAAAGGTTTATGCCGAGTGCCGAAATTTGATTGGAGATTGCAACGGAAAAGTTTGAGCGAGGTGGCTTAGTTGCTAAGTATTAATCTTGACTATGTTGGCACGGGGAGGTAAAACGTCGGGTTCAAATCCCATGCTTACCTTTTAACCAAGGGGCGACATATTGTGTAAGAAATACAAAACGGGAAGACCCTGTTTTTTCCAAAATAGCTCTCAAACTTGAAGCGGCTGCTGAACTACTCCCGATTTATTGAATCCTAACGCTAAGATTGTTATTCGTAGTTAGACTCCTAGGCTTGTACGTAATTGACAAAAATCAATTCCGTAATTACGGCCAAATCGATTACGTAATGACCCCGTAATTGATATATTTGTTTCACACATTTAAACCTATCATAACAACAAATTGAATCCGCATCTATTCCGAATGGGACATTGAAGTTTGGTTTTCAAATTCCCGGCAGTACTACACGCCGGCGACAGATGTTAAAGACAAATATCAAGGAGTGAATTCAAAATAATTTTATTCTGATTTTTGTCTTTTGTATTAGCTTTGATTTTTTTATCCACTTTTTCACCAAATTTTATGCGATCAATTTTATCATTACCAACACTGGTAATATATTTAAGAAACGATAGTTCACTTTTTTAAAATCGTATTAACGTATTAATACGACTTTCGTATTAAATAAAAATTCCAGGTTGCTAATTTATTAATCAACTACAAGCGTATTCTCTCGTTTGATTATACTTTCGCTTGCCTCGCGACGAAGACTTGTTATTTCACCGCTTTTTTACAATATCCGACTTTACTACTTAGTTAGCATTTTATAATAATTATTGATGCCGACTTATTGACGATATTCCGAATTCCATGCTTCATTTTACATTAAATCATTTCGCGGCCTAAAGTTATAACATTATTTGCGATAAATTTAGATCAAATATTAATTATTTGCGCATTATTTAAAATACCGTACTTATATGACATGCCTTATCCGAAAATACAAAGTTATATCGCAAAACAATGCATTTTGTGACATTTATTTTGCACTCATGGAAATATTAATTTATTTTTCTAACTCAAGTCGACAATCCAATTTGCCAAGATTGACACAAGTTTGGTCGAGTGCCGGTGGTATTCGAGTCGACGATAAATCAAAATAAGTTGCCGCATTTGGTAAAGACAGGTAAGCATATTTGGCCGACATATTGCGAGGCATTGTGAAAAACATATTGAGCAATGCCAAGTCCGGACAGATATATAACGATAAAATCGGTAACAGAACATCAAGATTTTGTAATAGAAAAAGGATCTCGCGCAGAATAAACACGGGAAATCCCGTCGTATTGTTGTTTCTCTGCCGTCTCAATCGCTTTACCGATGCCGAAAAGACTAAGTTGCGTTGGTTCATTACACAATTTCTCTTCCGTCTTTATATTGCTGCTTGATAAGCGCGACATTAATTAATTATCACGGCATTTACAAATAGACCATGTTTTTATATAAGTTGATCTCTTATACATTCTTTAGTCATTTCACCCGAAGAAGTTGAAACCAGGTGTGTTGACGTCCATCGGTCTCAACACAATTCTATTCCTTATCTACGGTTAGTATGTACATTGGCCATCCTAGATAAGTTGATAATAGGTTAGTAAATGACGCGTTATCCCTTCCCCATCTGCCTAACAAGAGAGAGAAAAACGGCTGCAAATACCGGAACTCTAACTTCTTTTACTTAAACATTAATTTTTTACAATTGACGGACTTGACTGCTCTCAAGAGAGCTCGTTTCAATCGCGAAAGCGCTCGACCAATAATTACGACTTTACGTAATTCGTAACTTCGCTTCCGTAACTCGAAATAAATCCGTAAATTACGTGCAAGCCTAGACTCCGTATCCCTCCGTGTTTTCAAAATGGTAACAAATTCGAATGGCTCGGCGGCATGCTGCATCATGCTAAGCGTTAGAAATAGGCTCGCCACCACATGCCCTGATTACCCTGCGTGAGTTCGCATGTTTGAATCCCGTGGGAGATAATCATGTGTAAGAGAATTGCTTGACCTCTTGCTGCCGTAGGGTGGTTCACGTAACGGTCGTAACCGCTGATCAGTTACGTCATCCTCCACCATAAATGTATTCGAAACAAATAACTTGGTAACTAATCCCGCACCCGCATGGATTGGTAATCAGAAGAGAGAAAGCGGTTTGCTTTATGATTAAGCTGTCGTATCAACTTTCCTCTCACCCAAGATAAATATGCAAATAGCAGTGGCAACAATCGCACCTTGAATAAACCTTATGACGATACTGCTCCTGCGTACCGATCCTGATTGCCACGATTAACTTGCTCATGATTTAAGATGGCTGCAAGTTTGGTAGAATTGTTACCAATATCTCTGTTCTTGTAATGAACACGATGCACTTTACCTTGACTAACTTTCCCATAAACTAAGAAATACAAAGTGAGGATTAAATCTATTTCTCGGTTTAATTCACAATGAAATGAGGACAAATTAGCAAATAATATTCAATGAGTTCTATCGTAATCTAAATGAGGCATAATAAAAATGAATATTTCAATGAACCGTCACATCTTGCTCCAGCAAGATGCCCAATGAGAGTATTTTATCAGCCCTTATTCGTTAGTTTTAATTCATTCCACGAAAAATACTATAAAACGGTATTTTGAGAGCCATTTTTTATGGATGGTCACTTTCTGTCTTATAAATTACAAATTATCCATATACTGGAAAAGGGGCTTTAAAGCGTAAATTTTTTTTAATTTATTTGTATTTTTATCCGTTGGACAAAATCCGAATGGCACACATCAAGTGAGATCCCGCAAATTATTGTGCGATTCCCGTCTTTAGTTAAATCAGGATATCCCAAACGGAGGCGGAATTTTTATTCCGAGCAAAAGTGTTGCGAACCACGGGTTAAATCATTTTTATATCCCGAATAAAGTGGAGTCTTAATTAACTGTATTCAAGTCACTTTCGAAACTCGATTCGATAAATAGATAAGTCTCAGCCCAGTTATCATGACATGTCTGTATCAAGAACTTGATAAAGATAATGGGTAACAGATTAAACTCAAGATATAATTTGTAAACAAATGTTTTGTGATTGCCTGTACGCAACCTCGTATTGAGGGAATAATTGACATACGCAATGAAGGAGCATTTACAGGAATACATATATTGATGAAAAACGTAAATATATAATAATGATAATATAAACAATAAAAATAAAATTTATCATAGAACGAGTTTGATCGATAATCAGGTAATTAAACATATGGATTGATAGATTCGGTAAAGTTTATAAAGTATCATGTAGGAGGGAGATAACTCAACACATGTTATGGCTTCACGGTCCATTACAGAAACATTATTTTTTTATTTCTAAGTTATGGCCGAGTTAAGCTCTTAGATACATCGCATGCATTGATAGAAGTCAAAAGTATTTATCTGTGACGTTAAATTTGGATATCTTGGATTCACAGGGCGTGTACTCATGAGGAGAACCTTGATGACTTTGTTTTTTTCCTTTCTCGTAAAAATGTGTTTCCGCGTTTTTGGTGGGTTTTCATTTTTTTGCAAGTTTTTGGTAGTTATGCATGGTTCTTGGTGATTTTCACGTTTTTTATACGTTGTATGTTCCTTTTTTTTAAATATTCTGGTCGCGAATATTTTACTAAAATAGATAAAAAAAAAAAAAACTAGCCTGTGGCGACATTGAAATTGTTGTACGTGACATGTCGGCAGATTATGGAGCGCCAGATAGATTCGATACATAAAAACATATCTCCTTATTTGTGTGAGCTTTCTTATACAATGCCTCATTCGAAGTTTTAATTGCATTCCACATTTTGAGGTTGAGTAAGCAATAACGAAACGTAACGTTTCTTCGATAGAATGGGAATATTAATACACATTATTAAAAATTAAGTTTTAAAGACTAAAATTAAGTCTAAAATTTAACCAAAAAAATTGTAAAACTGACACAAATATAAATTGACAAAAAAAAAATGGAGAAAACCTGGAAAAATGTATACAATCAAATATGAGAAAAGGCATTATTTACGACTCCCAACTACCATTTAAATGGCATACTCCGCATAAGCTGCCCTATAGCTAGTACGCAAAATAAATCATAAGTTAAATTCACAATGCAACTAATAACAATAAATGAAAGAGATTACAAATTGTACAGTTTTAGCAATTGCCCAGCAGAGGAATCTTAAGAACTCTCAAAGATCCAAAACAAGTGCAATCATTGCTTACAACTCATGGAACCAGCGAGTGGTATCCCTTTACGCCCATAAAAACAATTTTAAAAACAAAACGCAGAAATGGTGGGAGTATATTTTAGGGCGATATAGGGTCACCTGGGAGTTGGGCATTTAGAATTAAATAGTAAACTATTCGAATCGGTTCAGAGCAAAATTTAGAATCGCGGCCATCTTGTTTTTTTTTCTTTCCGCCAATGGTCGAGGTAAATTCGCCAATTTTTTTTTTATTGAAGCCATATTTTTTCAATTCTGACATTACAATTGATAAAAACGTGTTTCCTATCATGTGTGAACGCTCAGCAATCTGTCTGAGTGATGTATTCTATGTTTTCAGTAATTCATTTGTTGATATGACCAATAAAATAAAATCGCATACAATTATATATCCCCCAAGTATTCGATTCGAGTCTGGAATCATCAGGTATTCAAAAATGCCCAGCCCTACCTGTGAGTCATGATTGATAAAAGTAAACAAACCGCATGAGAAAATAAATAATATTTCCATTTTATCCTTTCTAATTTCTTCAGAAATCAAAGTTAAACTCGGGTGCGACGTCATCATCTGAATAAATAGATATGAAGTAAGTGATTTCAGAAATGTGCAAGGTTTTTGGACCTGGGGCCAAATAATTTGCCCATCTGGACTGGCGGGCCATGTAAGTATGATGTAAAGTTACATTTCATGAACCATATTTACAGTGTTGCAAAAGTGAAAAACAATAAGCTTCGTGTCAAAACTAAATTTAATCCCAACCCTAACAAATTCTTTGAGCTATTTTTTTAGTTTGCCTATTTCAGGATTAAGTTAATAACAAATGGAAAGTATCAAAAGTTAACCATAAAGAAAAATTCGCTAAGTTGATTGAAAAGAAGAGAAGTAAGCGGACTTAGGAAGCAATGAGACCTCCAGCTGGATTATGGTGGTCACATTTATGTCAGGAAGCGAGGTTTTATAATAATACAAATAATCTGAGTTTTCGTGTGATACTGATTATTTTCAGAATCTTTTCCCGCAAATTGCCGAGGTAAACAAAAACTTGAATGCCTTCTTTTTCGCAGATCACCACGTTACAATAAAAACCTAAACTGCATAAGTGGGGTTCGAAAATTTTTATCAAAAAATTTTGTGGAATTTTCATCAAACTTGTCTTATCATCGTTAATATTCAAATATAAAAACATTAGAATTCACTATTTTTACTTGAATTATTAATTCCTCGGGACTCGTATTTTCTAGTTTATGTCAACGCGGGATCTGTATTATTTTCCATCCAGCCGACTCTCGATGCCCGATCAACAAAATATCGTCTACTTAAACATTCAATTTACTAAATCTGAATTTTCTTTTTATCAAAACTTACTCGGGTTACGATCTTAGCCGAATTATAACGTGTTTATTCCCAACAGATGTTAAAAATAAGCGGAGATTTGCAAAAAACAATGTATGTACTAATTTTATTAACATACGGTGGGCACGGGGCTTGGTACAATGCAGTTTAGTTTTCCTGGGAGTTTGAGAAACAACTATTTGTCAACATAACGTAATTCTCACAATATTAAATCATGGATTCATTTAGAATAGACCAAAATCAAGAATGGCGTTTTTGCCCATACAGATCAAGTAATTTTACACCAATCTAAAACAAAACACCATTATTGTAAAAAGAAATAAATATGCAAGAAAATGATGAAACTCCATTATTACTCAAAAGCGAGGGAAAGGCTTAATATTAAGGCATTGGTCCAATAATTTGCGCGCAGTCGGTTTTTTAAAGTAGTTCGCATTTATTCAGTGAAAATCATACTATGCTGAATTTACTACTGAAAACACTTTGCACGGGGTGTTGAAATCATTTTTGGGATGACGTAATATGGTTTGAGGCGTGTTTGCAATAATCACCAATTAATTCAAGGTAACGACTTTATATTCGCATCATTTGAGGGGGGGGGGGGGGGGAGTGCAACATTTTTATTTTTGTAGGTTGGTCGTATAACCAACTTCAGACATCTAGCTGGGCCACACAAAAAAATAGATTTTCAAAGTACACAGCAAATTACAGTAATAATAGCAGCGAGCAAAAAAACTATGTATTTTACTCATGTGAGCGAACTTTTAAACATAAACTGTTGGATTATGATGATTTTATGCTTGATGGGCAAGATTGTTGGATGTTGACTAAGGCCACAATAAATGCCTTGGCGGACTGGGTTGTAGCCCTCGGGCTGCATGCTGCACACCGCTGCTTTATAACATTTCGTCGCGCAAATGGTTTAGGTTATTAATATAACCGACCATTTAATCGCTTCCCATATTGAATCTTTTTGTCACCTATATAAGCGATTTGTGAGCATTATCGCTTAAGAGTGAACTTAAAAAGTTGAAATAAAGTTTATGAGTAAGATAGAACATGCTGTTAGCAAAGTCAGTGCAGGCTTGGACACGAAGATCTTCTTTCATTGTTAAAGCCGGGAACGGGAAGTTGGTTCTTTCTGCTGTCAGATCTTCGTCTCGGTTCTTTGTCTGAACCTCAAGGAAGAAAAGAATGAAAATATAAGAAATCAACAGGAAGTTCTCCAAGAATTTCCTGATTCATTAAAATAAATTTAATGAAATTATGAAAACAAAAAATGAGAATTTAATTGATATTTTTATGACAAATATCAAGATTCAACTTGCCAGTAATTCACGGGTTATAACAGGAATGGGCAATATTTTTGGACCATGGGCCAAAACTTTTGCCCATCTAGACTGGAGGGCCATGTACGTGCGAAGTAAAAAGTTACATTTCAACAATTTTCGCAAAAGAAAAAGTGGAAAACGTGTTATGAATTTAATAACAATCTCAACAAATTCCTTGAGCTATTTTTTTTTTAGCTAAAACATCAAAATTAGGTTGTGGTAGCATCAAGCAGGCCGGATTGAATTACCCAACAGCCCGAATTTGGACTCTGATCGGATACCTACACAGGTAAAGCCCAACGAGCCACAGTTGAGCCATACTTGTTGCATTACCAAACCGAATATAAATATTTCAAACAGAAACCTTTTTGTGACAGACACCCCACCGCCAGTAAAAAAAATGGAGATCCAGCTAGGGTTAGGGTAAGGAATACAGTTTGAATATTTCCTAACCCGTAACTGGTCTATTTGAAACGTGGCGAGGGTGTTTTCTCATATCTCACATTTTTGCATTAGTGTCAGGTGCTTTCTGCAAAAGATCCCTGTTTTCCTAAATCGCCCTAAATAAAGGCATGATGTGTGCTTGGTTTTCCGAAGCATTCAATCCTCATACCAACATAATAAAGTGACTGAACATCCTCAGCATCTCAAACAAAACGATGACAAATCAATTAAAGATATCTTTAATGTAACATTATGACATCAAAGGAACATAAATACAATCCATTATGATTTCATAAATGATTTCTGTACAAACAAACACATTGCATAAACATGGAATATAGCAGGCAAGACTCCATCATGCCTTTGCAAGAATATATCTCAATATACAAACTATTTTTTGTTTTTATGTAAATTATTAAAAACAAAGCAAATATAATTCAGATAAAAATAGTTTTTGGCTAAAAGTTCAGAATATGTTATCACAAATCTCATGTCAGGTTGAAGAATAAGCTTAACTCAAGGTTTAAAGGTCGTCCTGCTTTGGTGTACTTCAATTCTATACAGGTTCAAAATCAAAGTATAATTTATTGAGAAAAATATCACCTTCAAGAAGATTTTAACAAAACCTTGGAGGACATATTATTTAGGACTTGCTACAAAAAAATAACATAAAAATAAATCTATAACTTTGGACATGCATGACACCAAGCATGGAAATAATGTATCTTAATATTCATGGACACCTCAACTGGTATGAAACTACCGTATATATTCTATGGGAATCTATGATAACACAGCCATATTATGATTGAATATGATCAACCCTCCAACACACACATTTAAAAAAAATTAGGAAAAAATGTATGTAAAGTATAATGGTGCCCTGTTAAAAATATATTTTAAAAAACATTTATTCATTGGCGTGACTTATTAAAATATTTGTCTTATAACAACAAAATTAGTGCGCTGCTCAAAAACAGAACAGATTGTAACTTTGTCCCACAAGAGACAGAGGCAAAGTTTGGTCAAAGCAACATATTACAGATTGAGTATAAGCTATATATTTCAGTATAAGATATATAAACGCGGATTTTCATCTATCTTGGTTGCTTCATTTGAAGTAAGGATTATTGATAGTAAGCCAGAAAACGTCGAGTTTTCAGTAAATCAAATTTAAGAACAGCAGCATTTCTAAAAAAAATTATCGTGGCCTCTCAGGCCCCCTGGCTAATCCTACAAGAGGCAAAGTTTGATCAAACAAGATATTATTGTTAAAACTGAAACGATAAACTTCCAGTGTAATTCACCCACATCACGTTATGGCCAAAGCCCAAATTTAAAAATTAAATCTGCAGTTTTGTCCAAGCATACCAAAATATTAAAGTAGTTTTAGTAATGCTATTATGGGATTATATTACATTTACCACTTTAGTTATTAAGACACAAACTACTATTTATTATTCTCATCTTTGAGCATTTTTTAGATTTAGTCAAGACTATATAAATACCTGTTAGGAAATGATCCGACCGAATTTTCAATTTTACTGAATTGTATAACAAATATGATAAATGCATTTGGCAGTAAATGCAATTTGCTGAAGAACAGGTATGAAAATGACGTTGCAGCTATTATTGGCAGATTCATTTTTATATGATGCACTAAACAGGCTACCCAATCTCGTTGGGCATTGCCTACCCAGTTTAATTGCATATTGGAGGGGGGGGGGGGATTTGAAACCTAGATGCATTGTAACACAGTTATTCTAATTCTTCAACCGCTGGGACCATCGTGCTCATTTAGATTTAAAATATTAAAGTTTGCAAGACGACTTTGAGATTCAAGTCTGGGCAGGTTGTCAGATAAGATATAATTTTCAAAATCTCATTGCAATGTCAGACACTGGGAGGAATAAAAAATAAAATGAAAAATACAGTAGGCTTGGTAAGTAGTAGCAATTAAACAGTTAATTCTCGCAGTGCACAAAAGCTTTGATGGCATTCAGATTTATCCTTGAGTGGGAAGTTGATTTGAGACGCATCAAAATTCGTCATATTAGTGCCTTATATATTCAACTAAAGGATTTGAAAAATAGTTTGTGAAGAAATATTTTGTACCATAATATAAATAAATCACTGAGTGAAATACTCAAATTGTCAGGGCAAATAGATTGTTATCAGTGGTTGGCGTCATCAGCGAAAAATAATTTTACAAAAAAAATTTTTTTTGGAGCACAACGATAATAACAAGAATTAGAAATTTTCCCCTT
Source organism: Styela clava (assembly GCF_013122585.1). Taxonomy (NCBI): domain Eukaryota; kingdom Metazoa; phylum Chordata; class Ascidiacea; order Stolidobranchia; family Styelidae; genus Styela; species Styela clava. Next base: position 22,138,500 of record NW_024102827.1, read on the forward strand.
TCAAAAAATACACCCAATGCCTGGTGCAAAATGCCCTAGAAAATCATACCATACACATCTATTCAAAGTCAATTCATAAACGATTAAATGTAAAAATACTTCGGAATTCAAAGAGTCAGGAATGCGTTTTTATCTTTTACGATTTCTTAGATAATAATACTGTAGAAGTAGATAATGAGGATAATATAATCATGTGATATAAAGACAAAAGTTTACAAGGTCCCAGTTTTACCATAAAAGGAAAAAAAAAAGAAGATAAAAAGTAACCAATTGCTGGAGGTCGAAAAACGTTCTAAATAACAACTATTCGATTTTGTGTTCTGTTATCAAGGTTTTTAAAATGTCGCGTCTTGCTAATTTTATGAGACTGAGCAACATAATAGAAATTGTAGACAGACAACAGCAATGAAATATACTTATTTTGGGCATAATTTAATTTCTTTATGGTTTTTGTGAGACAAGAATGGATCAAAATTAAATAATATCAATTTATTGTGAATTGAATAACCAATCATTTTTATAGTTAATGGGCTTTTCACGAAGAACTGGATATTTCTAAATATATATAATAAATACCAAGGATGACTGAATCTGAACTGCCATGGGAGTGTTGTACAAGCATGCAAGCTAAATGTAATTGCAAGCATTCTATGATTATCAAAATTTTTGCTATTCGTTGCTGAACCATCTGAGCAGCATTACCACGTTTTACTCACATAGCAATAAAAAAATATGTATGTAATCAGTATTGTATAACACAGTGGTTCTCAAATGGTGGGGCGTGTCCCATAAGTAGGGCGTAGACAATTTTTTTAGGGGGCATGTAGATGATTAAAAAATATTCATTCAATTTGATCTTGCCTGCCTCATTTGTTTTTAAAACTTTTCATTATTTACATTCCGTACACATATTTTCAACGTGTTTTTTGAATAAAACATACTTTTGCCTTACTATCTTTTATTCGTAGCTTATTATTAGCTAGTTATTTCTGAGGTGCGGCAAGACTTGAGAAATTCTAAAAAGCGGACGCGACTCAAAATGTTTGAGAACCACTGGTCTAACAAGTTCAGGCTTGGTTTTGCACATAATCAGACTTTAAGTAAAATTTAATTCTGTATAATAATTTAGGTCAATTCAAAACAAGGTCCCGAATGCCTTACTCAGGTAAGGCCCAAGACTAGCAGTTACTTATGATATTGGAGTGGTTTATTTATATAAAATGGCATGTACTATCAAATCCCAATTTTTTATGTAAACCTAACAAGGTAAGAATATCTAACACCATCACAACAATATTTTATAAAAAACAATTTAGAAAAAAAATGTAGAATCGTTTTCATTTTTTGATGAATAACAATTTTCCAAATTATCAGTAACTCTTTAAGAAAATAATACAACAAATAGATAGAAACAGTTAAATGATTTATTCTAAAAGTAGTCAAAAAAAATTAAAGTAAAAGTATGTACAGATATAGGAGTAACATGCCAGAATGCATATCTTTGTGTTTCAATGATAAAACAGATGTCAGAAACAGATCAAATCAAAAAGAAATGAATAAAAGTTCATCAAACAAGCATAAATGAGTCAAAAATTAATCCATGACGTGCTCCAAGCAGGCTATAACTTTGTGATATATTCACCATCATTAGTTGCCTCCCCGTAAGTGACAGAGTTTATAGTGAGACTATTGTTGCCGCGTCCCCTGTAAAATTCAACCTGCCTGATGTCGTAGATTTCATTTACAGATTTTAGCTGTTGGTTGTAGTTTCGAATGATATGTTCATTACGCTGCAAGAAAGAAAACAGAATGAATTGAATACAAAGATCGTGGAGAATTTCACTTCTAGGAAAAAAATAGTTTGTATATTAAAAGTCAACCATAACCAAACTGGTCCGGCATATGCTACCAACTTTTGCACGGAGCTCCAAAAGTATGTGTACCAATATGGAGATAACTAATTTTGTTCGCCATTTCATATCAAATTGTGTAAAAGGACGGAAGTCTATGGGCAGGGGTAATATTCATTTGGCTAACACAAACAGTCCCCGAACTCCTAATAGAACTAAAATAGGGAAAATTGGAACTATGCCCCAAACTGGTTCGCATACTACGGGAATACCCTCAAACTTTTCATTCACTTGGACAATTTATAATTTCGTCTGTGTACCTCCAAACCTAGTGCTGTGATTGGACAAAATAGGTCATGTGAACTGCAAAAGTAGACTTGTTAGCTTTAGTAGTTGGAGCTTCTACTGGGTGAATATGTGACTGCCTGAGGAGTTATTAAGCTCAGGTTTTCTAATCATTAACATCAGGTATTAAAAAATATTTTAAGTCAGATTAGAAGTTATAAAACGAATAATATTTTTATACTTTATCTAATGCAGATTCAGATATTTTATTTCCGTTGTGCAACAACCATCGCACATATGAACATAAATCAAAATCAAATAAATTCATCGAAAAAACGTACGTTTCAATTGCAATGAAAGAGGGCAATGCATCCTTTGAAAAGTCAAAATGTACCTCTGGCGTACATGTACCTCAGTTTAGGAACCCCTGCCTTATAATACAACCAAATACTCACATTTCTTTCTTCCTCATCAACTTGCATTAATATCTCTTGTTGTTCTGTCTTTACTTTTTCCAATCTTTTTTCTTGTCCAGATTGAAGCTGGAATAAAAACAAGACTTTAGTAAGACTTTGAATAAGTATATCTGTATATGGAATGAACATGTTTAGCTTTTATAAGTTTTCCTCTCTGTGACAAATCCCTGGCTGATGTAAACATACCAAGGTAATTTCAAGAACACATTCCCGAACGAGTGTGTCATCGATATCTTTTTTTCTTCGAGATAATTCTTGTTTGGGCAGATCACTCGGAAGTTTGCGCAATTTTTCATCTTTTTCAGAATTCTTTCGGTCTGTGACTTCAGATTTTTCACTAAATAAATAAGTTATTTGAGTATATGACTATTTTGACAGCTAAATTTTTATTTCCCTTCGATGAAAAAACTAGCAAGTGCTCAATCAAAATAAGCAAACACCACCACGCTAATAGCCGCTAGGTCCATATGTCAGTTGACACAGAATTTTGAGATTCCGTTTAAGTTATCGTTGAGAGACCAAACTATGCTAAATATCTTGAAGCAGTGAGACGCATTCTATTCAGACTGTTAAAATTACACTCAATGGGTGACTTTTATTTCTAGGTTTTATTATTATTTCAGATTTTACAGAAAAGGCTTTGAGTCCCAATTTTAAAAAATATTACAAGAAACCAATGTGAACGTAATTATTCTTTAGGACTATTTTAAAATGGTGAAAGCCATTTTTTAACATTGTAAACTCGATCAATTAAGTTCTAGAAGTGTGTACTAGAACTTTGTACTTCAATCGGAAAATTTAAAGTTGGTTGAATATAAACTCAAAATCAGGAAGCATTTACATAACTGCTCGGCTCGGCGGTTTTACTTCGTGCTAAGCATTAGGAATACGCCACCGCACCTCTGATTACCCTGCATGGGTTCACAGGTTGGAATCATGTGAGAGAAGATCGCTGGACTCCTCGCCGCCCTAGGGTGGTCCACGTAACCGCTTAACAGTTACGGCTTTCACCATTAAGTCCGTGTATAACTAATCCCATACCCGAATGGAATGATAACCAGACAAGAGGCTGTAGTTCGCCATTTGATTAATCCACCTTATCGACCATCCTCTCCCACGGAATAAATATGTGAATCCTATCCTAACTGTTCAGGTATTTCATATTGTTTCGAATGTGATTTTCTGATCCTATAAATAATCCTCACCTCTTGGAAAGTTCATCAAGCTTTTTGAGTTCAACAACTTGTCGATCTTTCACCAACACATCAAATTCCTTGATGAACTGAAATATTAAGCAGTTTAGTTTGAAAATATATTGATGTTACTTTGACTAAACATATTGCTGTAAAAGTTAGATAAGTCCTTCAATTTTACACAATCGCATTCTAACCTATTTTGGGCCTGTTTGACAAAACATCCTGTGTGAGAATGAAAAGTCTGAAATTTATTTTTGATTCTCTTCTAGGAGCTCCAAGATTAAATTCTACATGAGCCTCCATTTACAAAATGCGGGGAAATTTTTAAAATCAACATGTTTGTGCCATCCTTACAAAAATGACAAAGATTTTGTCTGACCGAGGTAAGACTTCCTCAGACAAGCAGTTTACAACAATCACAGGTACAAAGGAAGGATAGAGAGTTAGTCTTGCGCAACTTCAACTCATAAATGAGGAGGAGTGAGATTGACTTTATTTTTTATATGAAGCTTATTTACATACATTTGCTTCGAATAGGGCACTGTATAAGCAACCATTGATATCTATCGATATGTAAAGAGCTATTAATATCGAAAGGGCCGGAATATTTCCTCTTCCCCGTTGTCTGCCAAATTTATTACACCCTGGTGTTGGACTTGGAGATCTGATGCATCAACACAGACGTGTGCATCCTTTTATACAGGTGAGCCAGGTACAAACAACTGTCATAGGCATCAGGTATAGGCTTTGCAAGGTATAGGCTTTGCAATGCTAAACAGATTGGAATTACTCGCGCATACCAGATTGAAAAAAAAAAAAAAGTAAAAACTTGTTTCGCGGGCCGCACAACATCCAAAATTGGCACGTCTCCACGAGCCGCACAATTTTTCCTTGTGGCCCACGGGCCGCAGGTTGCACACCCTTGGGCCATCGCTGGGCCCAAATTGAAAGTTTATATCAATCCAGACTATTTTTACGAGATCTCACCATGTCATTAAATTTTTGTCTCGCTGTTTTCTCTTGTTTCAAATGTTCTCGGATCAACATCAACAAATGCTCTTTTTTTGCTTCTGGGGGTAATACTGTATTTATTTCAAATGGGAGATTCATGTCTAAAAAAACAGATTTTTTATTCTCATCTTTCAATACAAGTATAAAATTCAGGGCTCAGTGTAGTTCATTTACAGGGCTATGTATAATAAATCAAGTAATGGGTAAAACTACTTGGGGTGAGTATCACAATGAAGTCGACTCTTTGTTGCATAGCTCAGTGCGGCCTTTGGCGCATCATACTAAGCGTTATGATTCCGCTCACATACTATTACATAGATGATTACACTGCATGGGCTCGCAGGTTGGATAATTATGTGCGCAAAGATTGCTGGACTGTTCACCCCTGAAAAGGGTAATTACTTGCACTCTAAGCAGTGTTACAAACTAAGAATGCATAATTGAAAATTTAGTAAGGGCATCCATGCAATTACTTTACTTTATGTGGAAAAATACCCATCCAATTAATTCAAATCTAATTTCGAACACTCACTTCTTGTCATGCTTGAGATGCTTTTGAATATAGAAGGTCGTCGACTCTTGTTGAAATATATTCCATGAACAACGTCATATTCCTGAAAAGAAGATACAATAAGTAACAAAATTGTATAATGATACAGTAACATATTGGTCGAACCATGACGTGTTTGGAAACTGGAGTCAATATTGTCATAATAGACATTGTGAGGAAAATATTTTCACATTTATCTTGGGGGTAGAGGAGAAGCGCAATACAACTTGATCACATGGCATAACACAACCTCTCACTCAGTTACCAGTCCATGTCAGGTATGAGATTAGTTAACCAGTCATTTGTTTCAGATACATGGATTTGATGGTGGAGGAAGCTGTAACCGACTAAGAGTTACGTGGACCACTCTACAATGGCAGGAAGTCGAGCAACTCTCTGGCACCTAATTGTCCCCCACTGGATTCAAATCCGCAAATCTCCACTAATATATATAAATATAAAATCAGAACTTACGTCTCTCAATTTCTTTAAAACTTTTGTAATTTTCTTATCAAATTTTTTCTGTAAGTCGACAAAATTTTTCAGTTTTTTCATTTCTTGAAGACCATCAGGCTTAAACGATTGTACTGAAAACAAAGGAAATATTAGGAGTTTTGTCTAAAATATATATTCTGAAGAAAATTGGAAGGGTGAATAATTGTGACAGTCATTTTTGCAAGTAAGTGAACTAATAAATTGGAAAAATTTAGTTCACAACTAATTTTGTGGAGTTCACACATCTCCATGAAAGAATTATTTTTATTTGACCACTGGTTCAATTTCCCAAACTTTTGAGTTCTTTTATTCCGAATAGATGATAAATTTACCACAACATTTAAAGGTTAAATTAGTTTTCAAAAGACATTTCAACCAATGTAGGAACTAACCAGATTAAGCGCACCGAATAAAATAGGTATTTAATTTGATTATATCTTATATTTTTCAGAGATTGTATCAGTATATCACATTACATTGAAGGCATAATGTGGGTACAAAAGCTTTCAGTGGGAACCTTAGTGACACGGCACTTAAATTATTGGAAGTCTTGTGGCAACTGTCAACTACTTGCATCTCTGTCGCTAGGATTATATTGCCTATTTTCGGGTGTCGCTGCTCGATAACCAAATTTGGTTCCCCGCGGCTTCCCTTCCCCAGTAAAAATGTGTGTTAAATTTTGTTTATCTTTTGATTTTGTATGTTATTGTTTTGCTGGTTGGAAAAAATAAAATTGACTATGACTATTTTGCCAGTGGTTATTGGTGGCTTTTATTAGTATACTTTATATTTTCAGTTGAGGGATTAGAATCTTTCTCTGTGCAAAAGTATTAAAATCTACATTCAGCTTTAGGAGTCATCAATGGTATCCTGCAGATTTTCAATCAGCACTAAAATTCTGATTTAAATAATATACTTACATTGATCAAAGCCTTTGTTTGGTTTGTCTTTTGCCTGTCTTGGTAGAGTTTGAGCTTTTTCATTGTTAGGTAAAGAATCGTTAGGTGTCACACCAACATACACTCTCACACTGTCTGATGGTTTAGATGGCAACAATTCATCTGGCATTCCTTGAATAATCAAAGGCTGAAAATTAAGTTTGCGATTAGCATAAGAGAAATGCTATAATACATGATACACACTGAACAATAGTAGATGAATATCAATTTACAGGTTGATATTGATGAAAATTTGTGAAATAAATAAAATAACCATGTAAGGGACAATTCAATTATTAACTTCTAAAATTCTAGAAAGTTAATGGCCCAATACAATAGCTACCGACAAATGTGATTTTTTTGTTCAAAAATATATTTTTTAAATTGATGGATATTTCGGGTTCCTAAACAGGCTGGTTCATGCAACTTCAAGACAGTTTCGATTTCTTATACTGTCCAAATTGATTAGTCTGAAAGATTAACTAACTAGCTAAATTAAGCAATTCTTAAACAAAATGGAATGCAAGCCAGCCAAGTGGGTTATATAAATGAGTAGTCACAAATGATAACCTCAACTCTAGGATTAATAATAAAATTTAATGGTAATAATAAATTAATCTTTAATCTTAGTGGGACTTGGACATCTATGGTCGTATCGCCCCCTTCTGTTCATACCAAAACCATTTTATTGATGGTACTTTTTCACTGTAGTGACGACTGTATTTTTTGGTTGACAAAATACTAAATCTCTCTCTCTCTCTTACCTTTGAATTTTCAACGTTACCGTTCCCAACATCATTGGGAAGATCAAGCTGTGTGATCTCATCAACATCCAGCAATCTTTTCAAGGCGTTCTGCCTTCCTCTGATTTCCTGTTCTTCTTTCTCTTGTTTCTTTACATGTTCGATTGGATTTGCAAGAATGCTCGCAAATTCTAAAAGATATGGCACAATGAATAAGATATAACAAACAAAAATAATAAGTTTAAGTCTAGTAAACGACTCTCAACTGATATCTTTATCTTAATGATAAACCAATGCATAGCTAGCTCGAATCGATTAGTTACAGCTTGAATCACTTTTTTGTTTTACATCCAGTGTAGGGACCTTGCTGTGGAAAAAAGTTACAATAAGGTGAAGCAAACTTTAAAGCGAGTCCTCTCATGTCCTCTCATCTGTGTAGCTGAGAAGAGAACTCATTTGACAATACACATCTGGGATAATGATTATGCCACTAATTTCAAGTTCAAATTATATTATGCTCTTTCATGACTATAGTGACTTTTGGCACATCAGGCCTTGGTCTTTTGCTTGTGACTTACACATAATAATGACTCAAGTAACATGTCATAAGTAAGGATAAGGTTTTCATATTTATCCTAGTAGAGGAGAAAGACAGCTTAATCATATGGCGAACCACGGCCTCTTGCCCGGCTGCCAGTCCATGTCAGGTATGGGATTAGCCAGTTTTTAGATTCAGATAAATGGAATTTATGGCAAAGCGTTTACTGCCAGCGCTTAGGTGAACTAGGAGGAGTTTTAGTAATCCCCCCGCACATAATTATCCTTCCTCGGGATTCAAATCTGCGACCAATGCATGGGTAGTCAGAGGTTTGATGGTAAGCATATTTCTATCGCTCAGCACAGGGGTGGGCAAGGTTTTTCCCCCTAGACTGGCGGGCCATACGTAATTGTAATGTAAAAAGTATTCACAGTGTTACAGAAGCAAAAGTGTAAAACAATAGGCCTCGTGCCAAAACTAAATTTAATCACAATCAACAAATTCCTTGAGCTATTTTTCAGCTGGAACATAAAAATTTGGTTTTAGTTTGGTCATGGCAGTATCAGGCAGGCCAAGCTGAATTACTCAATGGGTCAGATTTGGCCCGCGGGCCGTAGTTGGCCATGTCAGATTAAAAAACTCGGTTGACTTGGTCTTACTTATAAGATTCTCTGGAATGTATTCTTTGACCTCGATATGTACAAACAAAGAAGGCATCGTCAATGGCTGGTTTCCTTCATTTCTCAATGTAATGTATCGATATCCAGGCCTCAGACATTCTACAGGAAGAAATCTTTGCCCGATACAATTGCCATTTGTGTCCATGACCCCAATACGAAGTGTTGCGAGTGCTGGAAGAACAATCTGTAAATGAAATAGTAAGAAATTGCAGGTAAATCTTGATTTTTGAATGTCAACAATACTGGGTGAAATTTTGGGGATATTCGTCAAAAAGGCAGTTAATTTTTATGGTGCAAGTTACCTAGCCAATTGTGTATGGAAGCACCTAACTGGTTACTTGTTCCAGAAGAATTGGTGTAGTTAGTAGAAAACGATGGGCTATGCTAACCATTCTCTGGCAGGAAGAAATTCAACAATTTCCATAATCAAAAATTCTTAAATAATTAGTTCACTTTTTTGCTTGAGTGGCTGATAGTGAGTCTTGTTCAGAATTGACATATGATACATTTCAAGATCATAAATGTTGTAGGCCCTATATAAACATAGTTTATCCCCGTTTCTAAGAATTAGTTGATGGTTCAAAGCATACAATCTGACCTTTTTGAAAACAAATGGATCAGAATCATAATGTGGATTTGTTCCATTATTATTCACTGTTGATGTTTTATAACGTTTCTTCACTGTATCGGCCACCAGGCCTAACATATCAACCTCAACAAATGTGCTCACTTTTGATGACGAAACAAACTGACCAGAAATGATCTGAAAAATTAAAAATCTGATTCAAATTCACGAAAGAATAGGATTTACATATTTCTCCCAGAAGGAGAAGAAAGCCAATGAGACAGTTTGATTGTATGGCGATCCACGGCATCTCGTCCAGTTGTCAGTCCATGTCGGGTATGGGATTACTTAGGCAAGTATCTCTCTTCGGAAGCATATAGTTGAATGGTGGAGGAGGAAAAATTATAAGTGTTTCCCGTTGCATATATGGATGAAAAAATTCGTCCAACTGATGTACCAAATAATGACGACTTATTGTTCAAAGGAAAGGTGTGCTACAGTGTGTTCTCCCATTGCAAAAATTAGGAGAAATATTGACTGATGGAGTGTTCCAGAAAAATGTAAAGCATTTAGGGATGCGTAATTCAAAATATCCCACAGTATTCGAATCCAAAAGAAACTGTCATTTTTGCCTCTTCGGCACCTTGTGAAAATGACATCTCTTCGGTTTGATCGTCAAGCAAAATAAAACACAGTAGACAACAAGTGCAATCTCATTGCAATCATACGATTGCGTGCAAATGAAATTTGATATTCAACATGACATGCTAAAATGTTTTAATATTTTAAAATAATTATGGGAATGAATACGACATATTTGTTGAATATACAACCCCTTACCTTTATAGTAAGAGTCCCTGCAACAACACCGTCTATTATATTATGTGTGAAGGGATCAAATGGTCTGTCTTTTCGTCTCATGTGTTCTGGTTTCAACAAATATCCACAATTGTTATTGAATTCGAACAGACCAAGGTTAAACTGCATGTTGGGATCTGAAAATTAAATAATGAATTGTTCATATAGTGCCAGGGGTTGCATTAAGTTCATTTACAGTACTACTGACATTGTAAATATAGAGTGCGTATTTTTATACAGTGATTATTCTCTCGTTTGCCCTGAACATGACACGAGCGATGTCTAACAATATGTGATGTATTTATTGGAACAACCAAAATCTTTCTGGTTCGACATTGACTACCCAATTTTGTAAATAGAAAATTTTTTTTCTATAGAAAAAAGAGTCAAGGGGCAGTTTCAAGATAACAGATACAGACTGTAGGGCTCACAAAAACAGTAATGACAATGCATATAGCATAGACTTAACATAAAAATGAATGGTCTCACCTAAAGTTTGATAATTCAAAGCAACAAGTTGACATCCAGCATTCCAGAACAACTGAGGGTTGTAATTTGAAGAATCGACCCTGGCACCCTTTGGATAGATTCTACTCAATTGTCGCATGTTATAATTGACGATTTCGATTGGAAAATAGGTAATTAGTCTCAAAGCAGCATTTTCGGTAAATGACGAAATCTCATAGCTGCGGTTTCGCTTGTCGGAAATATCGAAAGACTTGAATCTGATAACAAGATGAAAAGAGGTAAATTTAGAATGTTGCAGCACTGAATTCTGAAGTAAGGGTTGATGTCTGGCCCAGTTCGTCTCGTTTTCTTTCAGTTTGTTCTGGCGTTTCTGTGTCAATGATGAACTCATATATAGCTTTTAGTCAGATTGCATTTGCTTTAGTAAATAACTCTTTTCACTTTGAATCAAGGATTGAGAACTTTGCTTTAAGAAAAACTTATACAAAAACAACTTCATTATCTTGCTAGTAAATGGTTACCCTAAAAAAGAGGGAGACTTATAAAAGACTTTGAATACCACTATTAAACAATCATGATTTGATTATTCATTTCAATCCCATTACATAGGACTATGTAAAAAGTAAATGGACATACAGAATGCAGAAATACCTGGAGGGTGAAATATGTAAGGTGGCAGGTCACTAATACAAAAAAATGATCCGCCTTAAATACTCAACGTCTCAAGCGTAGGATGGTTATTTTATTTTTATAATTGTGGAAAAACTAATAAAACATAAAATTATATGGCAGGCCACGGCCTTCTGTACGGTTACTGATCCACGCTGGTCATGGGCAGTTATCCATTTCACACTTAGCTTAGGCAGATTTTGAAAAATTAAAGAACTGGGGTCCGCAACGATATGAAAAAAGTCTGTTCGATATTTAATGATTGATTTCAATTAAAGCGAAATTGCATATTTTTGGTTGAGCTTTGCGAACGAATATCCATTGCTGTCAGAAAAGTCAATTAAAATCCTTTAGCAACCACCTACATTCGTGAGGCAGCATTTTCACTCTTATAATTAGGATGACAAAATACAGGTTGAGACTTGCCGTCAGTGAAAAGCAAGCTAATTCATCACATTAATGTCGTTTGTATTGTGTTGCAGATGAAACATTATCTTTACTCGTTGGTTAGGCACTGAAATTGATAAGGCAAAGCGTGGGGGTCGGTCAAAATTAGAATTCTCGAAAAGGGGTCTGCGGCCAAAAATTTGGGAAACTCCGGTATACAACATACCTAATAGGTTCGACGTAATTAACCAGGGCAGACATGGCTTCATAAGCAACAGATTCTCTTGCTGCTGTTCCAGTTTCTTTTGCATTTTCATCGAACTCTTTGTAACTGATCTGACCTTCATCCTCATCCTCCTCATCTTCATCAACCTCTTCGTCTCCTGGCATACAGAAAAGAAACATTGATACACCAGGTCCAGAATATGAGTAATTGGAATAGTCGTTTGTGATCAAGAAAATCTACTTTTTTGTTTTGTTATTTATGACATATACTATGGATTTGAATTTATTGATTCATTTTATTGAACTGTGTTGTTATCTCAGGTTAAATCCTATACCAACCACTTATAATGGGTCACTTATACTACTATGCTTTTTCGCGGGTTGCACAATGAGCACACATTGTTACCCAGGTAATTCCTGATGTAATATGTAATATATATCTGAACTATTCATTTCCGGTCAGCTATTCAATCTAAAAGTCGATGTTTAAAATTACTGTTATATTGAAATGTTTGGATTTGCACATTCTTTTTCCTATAGACGCTGCGGTACTATTTAAATTGTGTGAAATTAACATTAAACAAATTGTAATAAATTGTTTGGACAATGCCAATGTCGAAAATTGGGTCCTTTGAACAAAGTAGCTTCTCAGATATCAGTTGATGTTTGTAAGTGCAGGATCTTTTTCAGAGCGAAAGTTGTAAATGAGCATCGTATAAAGAAATTTCTTGTTTATATTATTGCAATTCCTACCTTTTTCTTTTTGTTCAGCATTTTCTTCAGAAGTTGAATCCTCTTTAGTCTCGCTTCCAGCTAATAGAAAGAAAATTGATGTATGAATTACAAGAGAACTTTTACTAGTATTAAGCAAAACATTAATAATTTATTTAGCCCAACTGACCGTTTTTATCAGATAAACAGTGTTTTTGGTCTTGCTACCAATCCTGAATTGAAAGGAAAAATAGGAAGAGTGTCACCTCAATAGTGATATCGAATAAATGACATGACAAACTGGTAAGATCCTTACAGAACAAGCATTATCAAAGCTTTTTATACCTATTCAGGCACATCGGGACAATGACGTTGTTATATATGTACCGGCTCTGAAAATTATCCTAATATAATTGAGTGTTCATATTGTTTTATTACAATTTTAATTTTGTAATGAAGTCTGTTCTCCATATATCTTAACCAGGTTGGTTTTATTTTAATCTGGGTTTAATCAAGTTTTATACTTATTTAATACACATGTGGAGGCGAATAGGCTGTTTATAGTATATTGCCCTAATTACTTTATGTTATTGTGAACAAAAAAATTTATCTCTTCTAGTTTATGAAATCAAAGCAAGCTTTTGAAATTGAAATCATTAATGACAAAAATCCAGCAGCTGAAATTATAGGAGATGACCTCTTTATATATACTTTTCTGATGGTGAACTCTTATTTATCAGAAAAAAATTAGCAAGAATATGGATTGTTCATGCTAGTTGATAATAAGATAAAACACAAATATTTTGTTTCTGTGTATACCAAAACTCTTGCAACAATAAACTTGATGGCTTATTGGTGTGGCGCATCATGTTAAGCGCTAAAAAGGCACTTTCCACTGCACCCCTGTGTTGGTTCAAATCCTGTAGGGGTCAATTGTGTGATAGAGGATCGCTGGACTCCCTGCCGCCGTAGTGAGGATCACATAACTGCTGGTCGGTTAGAACTTTCTCCAATATCAAGTCCATGCATTTGAAAACAAACTAACTAGCATACTAATCCCATAATCCAAATAGTTGTACGAAAAGTCATGGTTGGCCATATGATTACATTAATTACTTATTTATTATGGATTTCTTCCTCCATGGGATATACATGTAAATCTTGACCTAATACAAGACACAAGTGCCTACTTTCACTTTTTGTATCTTTTTTTTCATCCCCTTCCTCACTCAGAGTTGATTCTTTGGGCAGTTTATCAGTGAGAGATGGAGCAGATGAAGAAGTGGGAGTCGGTGCTGAACTTTTCCTTGGTGTACGATGTCCTGGCGTCGATGGAGGAGTTTCACATTCCGTTTTCAGTTCTAAGTGGATAAATTGATGTTATTATATGAAACTATAAGATGGGTCATGAATGTCACGAATTTGTTAAGGTCATGAATGTCACGAATTTGCTCTCATGGATGTCTCAATTTTGTTAATTTGCTTAAAGCAGGTTCATTCAAATAAAGGATATTGATTTCTGATTAAAGCTATGGGCAACCACAAGAGTGCCAGGAGATAATGGGACTCTAAAGAATTATAGCGCCTATACGAGCACTAATAAATACTTGAAGCAGTTTATGTCAACACACACAGGCAAACAGCTATATGTAGTGAATTCATCATAACTGAAGCAAATTTCATTATCTATGAGGCATTTCACATTCTCGCTTTAAACAAATCATTATATAAACAATCACTTAGAAATAGAGAGTTGCTACTAAGTCAGAAAGCATGAGATTATCATGAATGGTTCTGGTCAGCGTTTCCCAAACTGAGCCCTTGTCTCTCTAGGCACAATGACGTATTTTCATATAGAAGTTCAAGTTTTTATCAGACACCATTTGCAATAACATTAATTTGAAGCAAATTGACTTTGTATTTGCTTAAATCTTTTGCAAGGCATTTATTCTCTTGCTTTAGAAAAACATGGCAAATCAGATAACTCATAGAAACATGATTAAAGCGAAACTGGTTATTTGTATCGAAGAGAATGGGGCCAGAAATGTTAATGGGAGTCTTTGGGAGGGGTTTGCCTATTGTGAAAGTATGGAACCACTGGTTTAGGGGCATGCCAGAGTGGAAAAATCCTAGGTAAATTAGTGGATGTCCTTATATCATAATGTGACTACTATATGGTGGACACATGGTGGTTGTTGGACAAAAGGTAATGTAATCAACCTTCCTTTCTCCATTATCAAAATCAAATTTTGAACATAAATGATGATGTGCAAAAGTTTTAAAATATACCATTCAAAACAAAACCATTCCATAAAATAATAAAATTCAGCTTTGGAAGCATGCATACAATTGGGACAAATAAAACAAATAATGGGAGGAATTTAGCATGGTTCCAAAAAAAATGAACCATAACTTATCATCTGTAACATTTACTCATAACAATTGCAGCTAAAAATTGTTTTTCCTTAACATACTCTATGAATAATGATGACATCCAGGAACTAATCTTGTAATCATGCAATTTCAATATATACAAGATTTAATGGCATGATAGCCAAATCTTACAAGCAAAAATAATCCAAATTTTACGTATAATTTTTGGACAATTTACTACAATATTACAATAACCTGACTAGATGATAAGCCATGGGTTGGTCTTATTGGCTTATAAGCTTGGATATCACATGGCAAATGCATTTAAAAAATTCAAGAACTAAATTTGATGTAAATTTGATAGCAAATGTCGCAATTAATGCTAATCGGGAGATCTGTGCCCAAATTTCAAGCAAAAATTTGGGAATATAATGAATTTTATCGCATGAGCCGCTTAAACTCTGGTAACCCTGACCTTGTGGCGTTTCTTCCTCCACACTTTCTGTAGGTATCAGTTTTCCCTTTTTCTTAATACGATTTCCCCCGTTTTGGGTACCGATTGTTCCATTGGGGGAACAAGTACCATTTTGGGGGGTTATTCCAATGGGCAATGAAGGGGACATTGTCAGTGGTGGCGTGGTGTGTGGAGTCCCAACAACAGGCTCCGAACGCTTCCTGCCAGCTGACCCGGCGCTTTTGCCAACACTGCCTGATGATGTATTACGTGGTATAGGCTTTGAAGGGAAAAATCCGGGAGAGGTAACAGGTGATCCACTAGAGGCACTAGAGGGAGAGAATGCACCAGACTCTGAGGGAATAGATCCACGTTTGTATATGTTGTAACGACCTAGGAACAAAATAATAGAAACATGCAAACACAAAAATGAAATGACGCTAAAATAAAATTGAAATAAAACCTGAACAATAAGATAAAATCTTTCAATTCAATAGCATATCTGTCACAAGAATAAAACTATACATAGCTCTCAGAGGATCAATATTTCCTAGCAAATTTTCTTTGAAGACTCGAAACCTTGCTTTCAGCAAACCTGTATAAAATAATAACCAAAGCTTGGCATCGACCCCCCCTAGGAAAGCAAGGAGCCCTTCCCTCGCAGCCACAACCAAATGTCTTTAATGGGTACCATTTGCAGCAGGTAAATTTATTTTAAATAAATTGCCTGTTTTTTATTTACCTCTTTTTTTTATTATTAAAGTTGAAATAAATAATATTTACATCACAAAACAATGATTTCTAATATCTCAGTGAAGAGATAAGATGGCTTAATCATACGGCCAAGACCTCTCTTAATTTTGATACACACTCACGATGATCATAATGTTTAGCACAATGCCCAAATCATAGAGCCAACAAAAAGATTTTTTCTCCCAACTCCCCTCTTTATAGTGACTAGTGAAGACTGCTTAATGTACAACAAGCTAGTTTAAATGATGAGGTGTTCAATATAAACAAACTCAAAATAAAATAAAAAGTAAATAAAAAATAAATAAACAAATAAAAATGAGCATTCCTAGTGTTCCCGGTGATAAACAAACTTAAATTTGGGAACACTATCACTCACTCTCAGACGTTCCAGAATCAAAGCTTAGGCTAGCAGCTTGTTGGAGAATAGTCACTAAAATAATTTCAAAATTGATAAAATAAATCCGAGATGAAACATAATGACACCTAGTGGATTCATATTAAGTAAAAATAGGACATCGGGTTTTTCATTCATTTTAACGAAAATTCCGTAATTATTTTGAAATCTACAGGAATAAATTAACTAATTAATAGATAATGGAAAGTTTACATTATCCCTTACTTAGTTGCATTACTATATCAAATAATTTTTCAAATGCTATAGAGACTGAGAACAACCGGCAACTTTTAGTTGTTCAAAAACAAAATCCAGCCTCAAATCTCGACATGGATTTTCACAGACTTTGGGTGAAAGAAATGGGACTCTAGTTACTAGAGTCGACATAATTTTGAATACAAAAATGGTGTTTATGAGTTTTGCAATTTCTGTCGAAAATTTTGACTCAGACTGCATTGATTGAGGCTCTGCAAATTTGAATTTGTAATCCTGGCTATAAAGCATTCAGAAACGCAACTTCTATCCAACCCTTTTTATCAAAATTTAAAAAAAATTTAATCTAGACTACAAATTCAACTTCAGAGCATTGTTTTTATTTCATTTTAAGTGGGTTCTTTCTTACAATGATGGTTTCTTACCTTTGAGATATAGTGTGAATTTAGATTAATAATATTTAAATAATAATTCAATTGAAAAATTGCTATTTTACCCAATAGCCATAAAATAACCTAACATCAGGTTATTCTGAAAAAAAAATAGGGCAAATAACTTAGTAAATCAAAACATACCTTTTTCTTCTTGTGTCCTCTTTGGAGCTGTAAAAACAAAATATATATTTTAATTATCATCCACGCAATATACAATAAGGAAAGTGTGAGAGCGAATATCAATACTGCTTGTATAGCAGGAGGTAACATTGACGAATCGAGTAATAGGTCAAGGACTCGAGTCGAATCCTCAGAGTCCGTGACGACACGTTTTTGACCATACTACAGCATCACGCGCTCACAAACATTCGCCGTACATACGTCTTTTTTGCCCAATGGTTCCGCAGATAGCTGTTGCATCAATTTAAAAATATAATTTTCTTCTTTTTTGGTGCCACAAAACAAACGTAAACGTGGGTCAATGTGCGCCTTGGCTGTGAATTGGATTTCCAGCCCACCACCTTGCGTCAATTCTGGGCAGTCATTTGGAAATTCTTACATGTCAATATGAAAAATAAAAAGCTTTTGACTACAATGCTTTCCCATAATTCCAGATATTTCTAGCCTTAAATATACTATGTCACGTGTGAAATGATAGAGAGATGCCACTAGTCTTCAGTTGGTGTTGTGTAGTTTTGGGCTTTATTCACGAAGCCCTTCAATCAGGGACTACTAGGCGCGTACAAAATACATTTTGTATAAAACATCCATATAAATTACCCAAAAACGTTTAAATTGATGCGACAAATTATCAAAGAGTTTGGAGGCGACTCCACTCAGATAAAATTATATGTTTCGATCGGCATCCAAATACACTAACCTACTTTCACCCTGTCATATTGTTATTTCAGATTTCTTTAATTAAGTTCTAAAGGATTGTTTTCTCAACGACACTGTAGGCGAGAAACTAATAAATACAAAGTAGCATATAGTTTTCATATGCCCAAAACAGTCCGTAGTAAATTTTGGTTAATGCAATTTCGAAGGGGAACGCTGTAACAAGACGTTGCGAGAAAAAACAAATCAATTGTATTGTTTTGTCTTAAACGATGTCTCAGCCATAGGTTCATACAGGGGTGAAAGCGTATATACATCCAAACTTGAGGTTTTTGATAATTGCCGATCCGAAAAGTATACTTTTGAATTTGAGGTTTAGCAGGCCTGGTTGGCTTTACATTATGATAATTACTTGATGTTAAATTTAAGCCGGTTTTATCAATTTTTATCACTTATATTTATGTTAGCATTTTTTTTATTCCATTCGTGCGTTGGGGGGTCACCGAAAAAAAATGCGGTGGGTTACTTTGTGACCCGCGGGTCAGTGGTTCGCCATCCCTGTTATAAGCTATCAATAGTTTTTAACTTGCGTTATATTATCTGGACATCTGTCGTCGATTTTATTAGGAGTGTTTATAATACACACGAGTGATATTGTTACATATCTAACCTTGAATTTTAACTAGTTAAGGTATGTAGTGAGATTTATAGAGGAAAAAGTACAAACATGGGCGTAAATTAGTAAAACAGAATTGATTATAGACTCGGTAGAAATGGCGTGGACTCGAAATCGAACCAGAGTTCAAAAAATGCCTGGATTCGACTCGAATCCGAGTCCGGATCCGAATCCCGGCCCATCCCTAGTATTAACCAACTAAACTGCTTCAGAACTCAAATTGGTATTTACTAATGTGCAGGCACGCTATAATTCGGTTCCATTTCATTTGAACCCACGTACATTTGAACCCATGACAATTGCACCTGCATACTATTGCACCTATGGAAATTTTATTTATTACGGATATTTGAACCCATACTAACCTTAACCCATGGATTTTAGCACCCGCATATAAGTTGAAACCGCGGACATACAGATGTAAATGTATGGGTTCAAATGTGCTTTTAATTATGTAGCTTATGGCATTTTAGTGATTGGGGGTGACCTGATAAAATCTCTTCAAAAATGTTGCAACTATTAAAAAGTCCCTTGCTTACCTTCTGAATATGCAATAGTAATATTTTAAAACTAATTTTAGCACAGAAGGCCAATTAAAATGGTGAAAAAGAAGCCTATCATATTCGCAGATTGGTGACCAAAAAGGCCTATTAATCACACGGTTAGGTTGCTTCATTGGAATCTTCTACAAAAGCTGATACAACGACTCAATCGTAGGACAGCATTTTTATATTCATCTCTGTGAGGGGAAAGATAGATGAGAAATCCTATTTCTTGCATAGCGCACTCAATTACCTATATAAAGTGGGATAGTATGACCAAGCTATTAATATTAAAAATAGCTACTTTCTTCCAATTGGGAGCTTGACTATAGCTTGTTTGGGGCATTGATGTGGGAAATTCCCAGCTTCAGGTAAGGCAGAAGCTGGCCTTAAGATTGGAATGACAGCAACAAGATATCACAATGCGATGAATATCATAGATTTTCTAAAGACACTCACGTTCATGTGAGGTTCTTTGCTTCTTATTCTTGATAATGATTTTTCCTAGCAAATCCTTTGGGGATGGTAGAGAAGTTCCAGGAGTCAACTGTTATAAAACAAAGTCAGAATTCGAGTTAATGATGAAATTTTTAAAATTCCAAAAGATGAAAAATTATTCGCTATTCCCTCATCTTTGGGGGCCATTAACCTGCTTCCCTAACAGCATACATTGATTTAGAAAAGTTTTCATGAAAAAGGTTCATTTCATCATTGCAATGAATACTTGGTGCAATATGATAGAGATTAAAACGGACCTCCAGAAATATGTGGATCAAGATGGCGCACAACCTGAACATAGTAGTTGTACCAGGTTAGGGTTCAGGTTGTGCGCCATCTTGGTGCACATACTTCAGGAGCGCCGACAAACAAACCAAAATGGAAGATTAGGGAACAACTATTGCAGACTTCCTCATAATATTAACTTGATCAACCCCAAGCATAATCAATATAGAAAAAACTAAACACTAATATTTTCAGTTATCAAAAAACCGACTTTTAGAAGCTCATTTTAGTTTGACTATAAAATTTAAAATATTCATTTCCCACTGGCCACTATATTTTATAACACCAAAATTATTACCATTTAAATACAAATTGTTCACTTACCGGGTGTGATTCCAGTGGGTCTATCAAGAGTTTCTCACCGAAAATATCTCTGCAATATTGTGCCATCTTTTCTTGTTGCTGTGGGCTAAAAATAGGGATGGGCAATGTAAAATAATTTACTATTCTAGAATACTTAAATCGAATCCAGAATACCGAATCCTATTCTATTTTTATATTCACTGATATGATCAAAATTAAAAAAAACATAAATGTAGCCTAAAGTTATTACCATCTTTGTACAGTATTTGATTGGAAATGTCCAAAACTGAAAAATAGTTTTTTTTGCAAAAATAGTTTAGACCAAATTCGGGACCAGTAATTTATGTTTGCCCTGTACAAACCAACTGTACTAATAGCCATGGTAATCGACAAGACTATGCCAATACAACCATCAGGGAAATCTAATCGACACGTTGGATATATTGAATATCACGACTTCTGAATTTTGTTTCTAGTGTTTATAAGTATATCGAATATGGCGCAGACATCCTCGCCACAGTCGGAACAATCAGAATTTATATTTAAAACAGAATTTAAGCTTAAAAATCAGGCACATGGAAGATTGTGTTTGTTGTTAAAAACTTTGATTGTACTCTATGATTTGAAACATTTCATTGCACGTCTAGTTGCTCTCGTTTCTGTACTTGCCAAACTGAGGCTATAATTCATAAGTATATTACTGTGATATTTATTAATTCTCTATTCTTACTCAGAAGCCAAAAAAAATACGAATTTCAATCATATCACACATCCACATGCCATTTGTTTTATATCTGCTTCGTTAGGATGATATAATTAAAGGTTAATTCTTATGTCCATGGATTCATTAGAGTAAATTTGTTTTGTGTAATTTAAAAATGTATTCAAATTTCCAGATTCGAAAATATTTTTTAGAATGTATCGGCCCTCCGATTTGGCCATTTCTGACAACTACATAAAGGGTGTTCATAAAGTCTTAAAAAATTTAAAATTGCAAAGAAAATTTATCGATACCATATATTGTTTTGGCCCTCACAGATGTATTAAATGAGGTAAAAATACTTGAACAAATACAACAAACTAAGTCAAGATATATTTAGAATTGACTTCATAACAAAGTTGCAACTGTAAAGAAACTTTATGGACACCCTGTATATCTATGTACAGTCCAACTTACTTATCAACATGGTTTTCAAATGAAAGAATTACAGGATATTGACTTGTTTTGAAGGCAGACTCATTTATTGCTTCGATGACTTCTTTGAATGAAACATCAGAACATAAAGTGAACCTAAAAATAATCAAGAAATTAATAAAAATTGCAGTATTCAGTTTAGCGAAGTTGAAAGCAAACCAGCATAATTGAAGCTCACAAAATAGCTCCGGGTTCTGAATTCTATATGGTATGTCCGCATGAACGCTTTGTTTTATGATGAAGACAGAGTCCCACAGTTTTCAGTGGTTAATTATTAGTATAGTATTCTGCAGAGCTGTGAAGTTGTGGTCGATATGTTTTCATTGTAGCCGGAGTCGAGATTTGCAATTTCGAATTACTCGGGCTAGGGGCCAGAGTTGAGTAAATTTTTTTTTCAACTTGATGCCGGAGTAGGATTTGATTTTAGATTTTCTCACAACTACATGATCTTGGTAGTTCGAGCCAATAACTTTAAATTTAAGTTTCAGATTTCCTGTCAACCATGTAAATGAAAATGAAATTGACATTTTGAATGAATTGAAATAGGGAGTTAGCCCAGAGTCAGCAGCCTTGATTGGGGCTTTAACACTAATAATATATGTGATGAACACTTAAACATCACACCATATTCTGTTTAGTTTTAAATGTTGAATATTTTATTACCTTCGGAGTCTGTACACATTAGTCATTAATCATTTTGGTAACATTAAAAAATGTACACAAAAAACTAAAAATAGTTGACCACAAAGAGCAAGATTGAGTCAGAGAGGTAGAAGGGTTTATGTGACGGGTCAATAGGTCATGTTGTACTGGCAGTGTGTGATTGATGGTGTCACAGATAAAAGCTTTTTTTGAAACAAATCTGAAAAATTCATGATCTGTGCTGGCCAGATGAATGATAACCTCTTATCTCAGAAAATAAAGATTAAGTATCGGCCGGTATTTGAGTAAAGCAAGTATACATCTAAAGTGGGTAACAGCTAGATATTTAAAAAAGGAGCTGGTAATCTCATGAAAAGCTGTGGTTTGTCAAATTATTTTTGCTCTTGAATAAATGAAGTAAATTCTAAAACAGGTCACTTCTATGAAAAATTTGTTTTTAAAGATTCTCTTCACCATGCATTATCACCATTCTGACGTTTTAGCTTACATCGCCCCCACGAAACTAAATTCTTGCACTTATTCATCCTCTGAAGGATTTAAAACTGAATGCATGCATTGATTCCGATAGTATTCCTAATACTGAGTTTGAAAAAATGTAATTAGTGATCAAAAGGTGTTTATAATCCTGAATAATAATTGGTCGTAATAATCAATCGAAACCTCACCCATGAGTAATGACAGGTTCATCATTGGTTCCAGTGTTCTTTTCCCAACAATCCAATTCGACGCATCTACAGCCAGCCATCAGACATTGACGATAAATTTCTGCTGTCGAACGACTCTTGTACTGGTTACCTGAATACAAAGATGCATTAGAAAGAGAATAGTTGATTCTAAAAAAATTATGGTTAATATTTTATGTATTATTAACTGAAAGGTCAACAAAAAAGCACAAATTTCAGCTAAAACTTAGGTGAATTGGTGGGCACAATGTTTTTATAGTTTCATATGTACATATTTTCAATTTTTCTTGGGGGGGAGGGGGCCCCTCCCCGGCGCACAAATTGAAAACGGCCCCTTATGAGTTTGCAAAAAAAACTGAGACTGCTGACACACGATCGTCTCGTAATTTTTTCGTTTCTGAGGTACAAAACGGATGCCGGGACTCGACCGCTTCATGGCGACCGGCGCCCAGTCTCTATTGGTGGACTGGACTGCCATATATGCGCAGTTATTCTTAGCAACTCATGGTACTTTAATGGCCTCACGTAACTTTGCTCAAAGATCATTTTTTGATCATTTCTGATGAGTGCATTAGACTTTATAATTTAATCAAATTTCTTTAAAAAAAATTCACAGCAAACTACATTTTAATAACTTACCAGTCAGGTATGTATTATGAGATGAGTTGATAAAATAGTGTGAGATAGGTTGATTCATATCTTGGTATAGTCCGTATTTTGAGGATGATACGCAAAGATTTTCATCTGACTGGAGATAAGCATCAAGTCCTTCCAAAGATAACTGAGCTGTGAAATATCAAACAGCAAGAGAGCGATGTTAAAATATATAAGCACAAATGGGTACTGTCACCGTAAACATACTTCAATAGATAATATGCGTAATCTCAAAACAAGGGGATGATATTTTGCATATAATATATACATAGTAATATCATTCTAGCCCACCGGTTCTCAACCAGTTGGGCCATGGCCCACTGCTGGGCCACAGCAACCTTTTTAGATGGGCCACAAACTTATCGAAAATTGCTAGAGGTATTGATAAATTGGTTAATTTTGATTATAGTGGGAAAAAATTGAATCAGCGGCAACTTTCATTCAAATGATTTAAGTGAAAGAGTCTATATTTGCAGACATAGATTTTCGCTTTTCTTGAAGTTTTTCCCTTGTATGGAAAATTTAACGAGCCACAGAATTTTTGTGCAACGAAAATGGGCTATGAAAGAAAAATGGTCGAGAACCATTGTTCTAACCTATAAATTTTTAACTAATAAAAAAGATTAACAAAAATGAGATTGAGTGAAATTCAAATCTTTGTCCTGTGGGTGGGCAATATGCGGGCCGGTTCCGACCCGCAAAGAGATTTTGACCGGCCGCTAACTGTATCCAACCACACTCTGTAATGTGGTCCGACGCATCAATTCTGAAAGTTGCCGATCGCTCTACTCTCACCACAGTGCGAGATGGTGAAATAAACAATTGCGTTAGCGCACTTGTTAACCCGCAAAGAGATTTTGACCGGCCGCTAACTGTATCCAACCACACTCTGTAATGTGGTCCGACGCATCAATTCTGAAAGTTGCCGATAGCTCTACTCTCACCACAGTGCGAGATGGTGAAATAAACAATTGCGTTAGCACACTTGTTAAACAAACAATATAAGGTCAAAGTAGAGAGCGTTGTAAACATTCATGTAATAATCCGGCCCATCGAGGACTTCATTTTCCCACATCTGGCCCGCAGACTAGAAAAGTTGCCCACCCCTGTTCTACACCAAACAAACTGAAAGAACTCCGATCATTCCTAAACATATGAGTTCCTTACGTATTAGTGATTTTTGTCAGAGTGGAGAAAAAATTTAAAAAACTGCGATGACAAAAACATTTTTCGCTAACATGATAAATGAGTTTTTAGCTTTAGTTTTTAGCATTTTAGTTTATTAATAATGTATTATTGAAGCATTTTTTAGGATTAAAACTTGTTGAATTGGCTTGTTTTGAGGGTAGACTCATTTATTGCTTCAATGAAGTGTGTAGATTTATTTACAATTGATGCAGATTCCAATTTCATATAATTTTGCTCAAGGTAGCTTATTAATAGTTTGGAAACGCGCTGAATTAATAAATTTTTCTAAATAAGCTTACATCTCTTTGAGAGATGATGATTCGGTTCATATTTGATGATTAAGGCTTCAACTTGCTCATCTGTCATGAACGGGTAGAGTATTTCATTCAAACGTGGGTCACGTTGGTCTGTGTTGACGAAACGCTTCATCTGCTCCAGTGACAATGCCATTCTTTTTGCTCCCCTGAAATATAACAGATGGTTTGTTATAAGAATTTTAAAAACTATATTGAAAAAAAATATATATATTAGGATGATAAGCCTATTTATTTTACTACCGAATGTGATATATTTACTAATAAAAAGAGTTGAAACAAACCGTCGTGTTACATTTAATTTGAATAAAATACAATAGTCTTTCGAAGCACTTTATAGAATAAATCTGTGATTATTCATGACGAGATGCAGGAATTCTAATAACATCCCAATAAATTCATTATTTGATTCCCAGATACTGTTTGTGACGGGCCATCTCAAATTCTATACTTCACTTTAGGCTTCTTAGGTTATTTATGAGTTTTTTTGGTTCAATGAGATTTAAACACTGTTGTGACTTATAGGAAACCGGTAACCCGGATGAGAGGCTGTGGTTCATCATAAGGTTAGGCCGTCTTTACGTCTTATTTCTTCAACAAATATTCTCAAATTCAGAATATCACCCATGGCATATACTCACAATTGTGTAAAAACTTTATCCAATTCAGGTCTCTGACAAGTCAATTGCAAAACTTTCTTGAATGCAATAAGTGGAAATTCATCGGGATCAATTGTTTCATCTTTCTGCAAATTCATATCAAATTAGTCGAATAAATTCTAAAAAGGTGACTCAGAAAAAAGAGGTCACACCCAATTCTAATCATGTTTTTCTGTATGTAGTATGTGGAGCCAAATACAATTTTTTGGTTTGTTTCCTACTGGAGCGGCGGTGGAGCACATCGTGCTAAGCTTTAGAAATATGCTCGCCACCACACCTCTGATTAACCTGCATGGGTTCGCAGGTTCAAATCCTATGGGAGATAATTGATTGCATGACAATTTTTAAACTCCTGTAGTCGTAGGGGGTTTCCGTAAACTAACCTCATAACCGACATGGACTGGTGACCGGAAAAAGGCCGGTTATGTTATATGATTAGGTCGTCATATCGCATTTTCTCTCCTCCGGGATAAATATGTAAATCCTATCCTACTGTTGGCAAGAAAAAAATACCCCAGTTTTTTCTTTTGAATACCCAAATGTGTATAATCATGAAAATGAATTTTGGTTGGATTTTTAAAACACCAAACCTTTCTTTAAAAATAAAACTGAAGTGGAGGTGTTCACAATGACGAGTCTCTTCAATTTTGAATTTGAATAAATACGGGAATTTGTCCAGATTTATATTTTGCTAATAGAAGGTCCAATTTAAAATAATACATACCCTGCCTTTTGTAGTCAAGCCAACATTGTGTAAAGCACTTTCAGCTCTTTTTGGATTTCCACCAAACATCCTTATGCATCTGTGAATAATAAAAAAAATTTAGTATTGCCTGTAAAACACACCATAATGGTCATAAAGTAATTTTATAGTGGTCAGCCATGTAATTCATAATTTTCCATAAACTGTGGTCCTTATCCAAAGACTCTCAAACCCTTAGCTTTTTTATTAAAATACCTGGTTCCCATCAGTTATTTTAAGTGCCACATTTATTACCAAGATTAAAGAATACAAAAGCAATGTTTCTAAAATAAAATTTTTAGACACGTTTTGATGTTGTGATAAAAATACGCATCACTGATCGTCACATTAAATATTAATGAGAGGAAACAGCATTAATAAAACATTGAATATTTAAGCAGCCGCAAACACTGTACTTATCTTGGGGAGATAAACTACATGTATGCAGTTCATCGTGAACAAATTTTGCCACAACTTGTTTATTGACTTCACTAAATCACATGTGTGTAGGGGGTCAAATATCAAAGCTCAACTTCCAAGGTCAGACTTCTATTCTACAAGAAGTTTACAACAATGAACAACAGACAAATAAATAATACAGACCATATTTTAAAATTTTAAGTCTAGACAATTTGGATCAACGGTAGTTGTAAGTTTCTATGAGCTCACTGTATATGGATCATCTAACACAGAAGAAAAATATTTATGGACCACTCCAATTAGCCAAACAATTTTTTTTTTAAATTTATTTATTAATTTAACAACTCAATTTTGGTTTTGGTTATATAATGTTTGAAATTTCCTGCTGAGCGACTCAATTTTCGCTTCGGTTTCGATGACTATTTAAGGAACAAAATGTTGTTTTTTTGTCCCTATTCACATTATATATATATATGAGATCCTAATCGATGACGTAATATTTTTGCGATCGTAGACAAAAATCTGTGAAATGTGGTTATCGGTACTTGCAAATTTACATCGTGAACTTCTTTCACTTTTGAACCCCTAACCCTAACATAAAAATACCAAAGTCCCACTGCACCTTTCGAATTTATATTACAAACTGTTTATAAACAAGAGGATATTGTTATGCAAATTCTTAAATATAATGTCTCAATACAGCAGTGTGCAACTTTCAATATAGAGGGCCAAATACAAATAACTGGATGAACCTGTGGACAAACCTATTTAATTTAAAATAGGCTTTCTAGTAGTTGCGGTCACAAAAAAGGAATTGTGACATCAGAGATAATAACTGGACCCAGATGTATGCTTTGCAACGTAAAGGGATGGTAAATACTCCCCTGTACCAGATTAAACTAAATTAAAAACTCATTTTATGGGCCGCAAACTATGCAAAATTGGCACAATTTTTGTTTGTGGCCCGCATTTGGCCGCACACCCCTATCTTAATAAAATTAATAATATAGAACAAACTGTCGGAATGTCAGATCGAGAACATTCAACAAAACCACAATTGAAGCGGAAACTGTATCAGCATTAGCAAAGATCAAGTTGTAAATTATTCAACAGTTTGAGCTAATTTTATGATTGGCGATAAAATTGTGCATTAGACCATGAAGATTGAAAATATTCTATAGAATATTTATTGAGAATTCTAATAAAAGATTCAAGATTTTAAGACATCTGTTTACTCCTTAACTCTAAAAAGAGTAGAGGAGATGAAAATTATTATTATTTTTGATATTTCTTGGATATGTCATGGTATTTGAACCAGTATTTGATGGTGACAAAAGACGAGAAACATATCTTGTTTTTGAAACAAAAAAGAACGAAAAACAATTTGTTCAATAATATCTTTATAAAAATGTTATTTTTTTAATTCTCAATTTTAAAATGTGATATGTAGTCCTAAATTTAATTCTAATTCTGACTAAAATAACTTACAATAAAGTAAAGAGTGTCATCAAATTGTAGAAGTGCATGTTTTGTGCTGACACATAGGTGAGGCATTGTATGAATAATTAATGCTTACTATATAGAATGAAACCTTTATGTAATGGACTAAAACAGTGGTTCCCAAACGACGGGGTCGTCCCACAGAGGGGGCAAAAACAATTTTTTAAGAGGACATGAATTTAAATAAAATAAAAATATTTTCAAGATTTGATCTTGCCCGCCTTATTTTAAATATTTACATTTCTTTAGTTTGGATAATTAATTTCCATCCACGTAATTTCATTTTTCTTGAATAAAGCATTCACCTTACTATCTGGTATTGTTAGCTAGTTAATTTGAAGTGGAATTCGAAAAGGGCGACTTAAAAAGTTTGAGAATCCCAGAAATAAACAGATAAACTCAGTTGAACAAATATTACTTTTTTGGTTTTTATAATCTACTTTCTGAACAAGGCTCTGTAAAAACCTTCAAAAATAGATATAAACAACTATGTTTTAAAGAATTCAAAAATTGACTATGTCTACAAACTATTAAACAAGCAACAAGCACGGCCCTGATTACCAGTAATAGGTTTTTTTTATATTTGTGCGAAGGTTGAGAAAAAACGACAGTTTAAATTCTATAAAAGATAGTTTGATCATATGATGAACCATGACATCTTATTTTGTTAGCGATACTGTTAAGTAGTAAATATTTTCAAATTCAGGGACTTAATAAATAATATAATAAACAAAAGTATATACTTCATTCTAAGGTGAGATTCTTATGTCTAAGTCACATAAGTTAGGTCAGATAGAGTTTTCTTTCATGAATATTTAATATTTCACGGGAAACATTGTAGGTAGGTATATATTTAAAGTAAATGGACATTGTTTGATAAAAACAAGAACAATGATAGCAACAAGGATATTGTAGGTTGCATATTTAAAAAGCTGGCAAAAAAAAATCCCCAAAAAAATATTAATTCACATGTAAACTTCGAAGTCTTTCTAACTTTAACATGCGGGTTTGTTTGCAACAAGGATTTATATGAGGAATATTACTAAAATAATTTTAGTGGAGATGTTTTACTTTCTCTCTTAACAAGTCACAAATAAGAACCAATCATAAGAGTCTATTGGATTGACTGATATCTTTCTGCTTTAAAATAACCCATGCGCATACATTTTTGTTATCAATGACGCATTGACTGTTTTCATGCTTCACTGAAAAATATGGTGAATACTGAATAATATAATTTATCAACTTTGCAAAATAATAAAAATTCAACCTTTTCTAAACTTACTTTCTCACAGGAATTTGTCCAAATTGATTGGTCTCATATTTTAACTTTGCATGCCTGAAAAACAAAAATGGAATTGTAGATAGAAGTTTCCAAATATAGCTAAATACAAGCTTAATTTCCTCATTAATTGATTGAGCTGATTTTTTTTTCTGTTCAGCATGTCAATAAATGACCCATTATATCTAATGCCTGTTTTTTTAAATAACTCCCTGTTCACAACCTATTGTTCTTGTAATCCTTACAAGTATTTCACATATAATCGGAAGCAATTATAAAAAAACCACAGGAAACAAGCAGAAACACATGTATTTTGAAATTACCTGAATATCGTTTAATTTTGTGAATTCTCTATATTGCAATGCTTGATACTAATTTATGTTTAGGCAGGTGATGCTGCTCGTTTATCCCATTTTCTCTTACACCGAAATGCATTTTTTTTATCTTTTTTAATTCTGCATTTATAATAGTGTACTCTTTCCCGCATGTGAAAAAATAAACTACTGAACAACTGATGTTCGGCAAGTTTTAAGTTGAGGTTATATTTTGACTTGAAGTAAAGCAAAGTGAGGATAAAATTCAAGAGGGGACTCAAATTGTAGATTTGCCTGTTCTGTGTGTGATACATAGGTAGAACATGTAGAACATGCAAATATTTAAAACTAAAGAAAAAAATTACCAATTTTGTTTTTTTTTACTAAAAAATATTCAGAACATATCGAATGTTACTTACATTTTCTCAATACTCTTCTCTACAGATATGTGCCAAGTGAGAGGATGATGTGCCAGATTTAGAAGAAAGTCTGCCCAAGCCTGAATAAAAAAGTTTTCAAATTAAATGTAGAAAAATTAAATATGAATATGTTCATGTAAAAATATACTTAGGAACTTTTATAGAGTCAATTAAATTCACCAAGTAGCATTTAAATCGTATTTTATTAGAAGTTTTTTGCTATATCAAAGACTCAACTCAATAATTATCTTTGAGTTTCAAGTCAAATTTACAATTTGATGGTTAGTCATGCTTTCTATCATATTTAAGGTATCTTTCAAGTCTCAGTGGCAGAATGTGTACATCAGTGGTTCTTAACCTTTTATGGCTTGTGGCCCTCTTCCTGAGGCGTTTACCATCGGGGCCCCCTGTTCATCATTCAAGTGGTATTTACAGTGTTATTATGATTGGTTGCAAATCCCATTTTGTTCCAACAACTCGTGGTCAATAATATGAAAACACCCTCTGAAATAACCTTATCAAGCAATGGAACTAGAAAAAATGGTAAAATTTCTTGTAAAGGGAAAAGTAAAATCAGTTTTGCACCTAGCATTGTGGTCCCATCCAACTGCTTTGTGCCCCCCTTGGCTAATCAAGATTGTTTATTATGGTGTTATAGTTCCTTTCATATATATTTAAATCTATAAAAGTGATTGTATAACATAAAACTTCAAAAGAGGGGCTAATGATCTGAATAAAGAATTAGGCTCGGTCCGAATCGAATACCCGAAAAGTCTGAATTCGGACCGCGGTCCACCAGTTGAGTAGCCCTGCCATATATCATAATCGCTGAATAAAAATATGCAAAATGATATTAAGCAAAATCTCACCCTCACAACTTCATTTGCATTTTCTTCTACGGCGATAAAATTTAAAAAACAGGGTTCTGGAAACTTCATTCCGTAAACAATTGTGAGACATTTTGATTCTAGAGGGATTGAAGGATTCCCAGCAATTTCTCTTATTTGTGGATCCTAGAGAAAACAACAAAGTTAAAAACTGTCTTGAAAAATAACACGAAGTGAGAAATATTCTTAACACCTCTGAAAAAGTATTTCAGAGTGAAACATAAGAAGCTTAGTTAGAGAACCCTTTTTTTTGCCCAGGCCTGGTCACATAATGAGCTAATTCAATATTTTAACATGGTTACCGTAATGATCGATTTATCAAATATACCAAAAAAGAGGGTTATAACTACAGGCAATTTTTTTTTGATTTTGTAAAGGTTATTATCAGCATGAAATTTCTTTAATATTAGATTAACAGAAAAGAGAATAAAAAGTTTTGACTTGTTAGCACGGTTGATATGTTATCTTTGTTAGTATATCTTTTTATGCAGATGCTCAGAAAAAATTCCACTCGGAAAAAACAAACGTGACAGGTTAATATATATGAATATAACGTTTGAAATATAACATCACATATATTATGGCATAATGAAATTATACGATAATATACCAGCATGGATATTATGAATAAACAACAGTCTAATGCAATACCTGGTTGCATGGATGCAAACAGAAAAATGTATATATAGTTGTAAATCTGTGAATATGAATAGCAAGTGGTTATAAAGCATGATGTGAGAGGAGGTGTCACCTAAGTCAAGTTTCGATACTATTTTGTGTGCAACAGGCGACCTGAGGGCCACAAACCTGCCCATCAAGCCATTTAGTGTCGCACTAGTCAACATTCACATTTTTTTCCATTAAGCATAAATCCTAATGCGACA
The DNA here is from genome assembly GCF_013122585.1 of Styela clava. Lineage (NCBI taxonomy): Eukaryota > Metazoa > Chordata > Ascidiacea > Stolidobranchia > Styelidae > Styela > Styela clava. The sequence continues at coordinate 22,170,711 of NW_024102827.1, forward strand.
GTTTATGTTTGGTGAAAGGCTCAAAGGGATAAAAATACATGATATTTCTTATGCTCTTGTCACTGCGTTAAATCTCTTGTTGTTTTGACCAGTACATTTATTACTGTAATTCTGTAAAGTGATAGCCACATTCTCTTTTCATGCATTTCCCGCTAAATTTTTTGTGTGGACCAGCTAGATGTCTGAAGTTTGTTATATGGCCCGCTGACAGAAAATTAGCACACTGCTGACGTACGTCAATGCCTCAATGAGTGTGAACATATCATGCAATTCATTATTTATTTTTTTTATTTCCCCATTATAAGCTTCTGTTAACCAAACCGCAGCTTTTATTTTATCAATATGCATTTATATTTATTGATAAAGCTGTAACTTGATATGAGAGATTTTACGCTTTCCAAAGGTTAATTTGATTAGTTTTGGGGATTACAGGTCATGCATTAACAATTCATTCAAATAAATTTGACTATAGTGGTATCAATCATATAGGAAAGTGTTTGACTGAATTTTTGTAATTTTCAAAAGTTTTGTTTTTGAGATTAGTGCACTTCTAACCCAGATGAGAAAAAGCATGGTAATCCAAGTGAGTATTTGTGAGTGACATCTCAATAAAAAAATCATACAATAGCATCATAACATTACAAAAGTTGAAGCATAGTGCCATTCAAAAGGTGCGGCAAATGAAACATGGTCAAGGCCAAATAAAATAAAGATTTAGGCTTTTCAATAAAAAAATATATATTACAAATCTAGCCATTGTTGTACTTTTGATAGTTAGGCAGTAATAGACATGGCGCTTTCGCAGATTAATGGCAAAGATTAATTATTTTTAGTATGAACATTTTTTGAAACTTAGTTTAAATGGCCACTCTCTCTTATGAAAATTCTAAATGCTTAATGGTCTAAAAACACATTTTCACAGTTCCAAATTTAAAATTCAAAGCACCATTCATTCAGTTCATCGAAGCACAAAGCACTGTGGTGAAATTTTACATGCAGTCAAAATTAACCCATTGATTAAGTAAGATGAGGGCACTGGAGCATGCTGTTATTTTTAATAATGTTCATTTCCTGGTATCAATTAGGGTCGCTTCCTTTTTCTAAAAGCGTGAAACATTGCTAAGGTTACTCTGACAGCTCTTTAATCAGCATTTCATGCTAAATTGATCACATAAGGAACAATGTGTGCTTATCTGAAAATAAACTTATAATAAATGCATATTCATATAATTGCTTTGGCATGGAAGGCAATGAGACTACTTTGCCATGATTAGAATGCCAACCTCTTGACCCAGGATTTACTCAGATGGTGTAATTCATAATGACATTGCAAATATTAATGCATTCATTGCTTTTTAACTTCATGAAATGGCATGGAACATCAAATGAAATGATTATTCAAAGAATTTTGTCCATAATGATTAAAGCTACTGTGAAAATGTAGTGGTAAAGCAGGAAAAAACAAGCCATAAATTCGACGAATTTCTGTTACTATGTTCTAATAAGTTACCTACGGTACATTTTATTTAGGAATTTGTAAAATCTGAATATAATTGTTTTTATGAGGCTTTGTCAAAAAATTTCTGAGAATTAAAGAACAAGTAATATTGCGTTTGAAGTATAGTTTTATTTAAGGAAAATTGACATACTCAAACATGGTTTATGAAAATCATTTTCAACCGGGAAAATTTTGCTGTTTTTGGAGAATGATTTTGCTTTGTATTCACTGTACTATTTCTAATGTTCAATTGGTTTTTATCATTTTTATAATACGAATTCATGAAGTGCGACTTGCGCATAACTCTAGCAAAGGATCAATTAAGATTGAACAAATAAAAAAGTTTTATCCATGGGAAGAGAGTTCCAAATTAAAAAAGGAAGGAATTTGTTAAAGGATGTTGGAAACCACTGGTTTATGGAATGGTCAAATGGACGACTCATGAGTCACTAATACAACTTGTGATAAAATAAAGCATTGCATTTAAATGAATTTATGTTATTCCTTCCGCCATCATCATGTGGTTATGGAATCAGTCATTGATTTGAAATAAACCTATTAAGCTTATTGATTTCAAAGTCAAATATATGTATACATAGAATTTTACACTAATCAAAATATCATATTTCTTAAATATCCCATTTATAATACTTTAAATGAATTATTCAAACGAATTGTAGATACAGCATTATATCATTTACAATTGGACATGTCCATATATATTCATCTGGGCATGCTGGCGAGTGTTGAGTGAACATGCATTGATCAATAGGCAATTACCTTCTGATTAATCAATTATTTGGTTTGTTTTAGGTCGAACTCTACTGTGGTTAGATCATCAAGTAACCGAGGACCCCTCAAAGTTATAAAAATATTAATTTATTTTTGTATTCCATTCCAATCTTGACATATTAAAATGGTGTATAATGCGAGATACACAAAATAGACCTTATTTAAAATTTTAGTAAGTTGAATTAGTTTTAATCAAAATACAAGTTTACGCTATTAGAAAAAGTTATATGGTGAAAATTCATGTTAAATAATCATTCAAGTAAAATTTAACAAATGGACTCAGCATTAGTGTGGATTTCATTGAAAATAAAATTCATTTCAATATGGAGATGTATGTATGTATACAATAGACAACAGTACTGCTTACTGCTGATCTCAGCATAAAAGTTTAGAATAATTGTTTTTTTGTTATATTGAAATGTTATACAAAAGGCGCTTAAATGTGTTTCTGTTTGGAACATTAAAAACGGAAACGAAAGTAATGTCTTTGCATTATACTATGTAGTATATCATGTATCTCAACTAGTTTCATTTAGTCACATACTGAGATGTTTAAAGAGCCATAAACTTTGGAATAATCATGGACCATTACACATTATTACACAAGAAATAACTCGTCATTACTGTTTGAAAATGATAACTTTTATTGCTCAATAGCTTGTCATGAAGTTAATACTTTATGGTATTCCTGAGGTATGACTTGATTTTAGGGGGAACATATTTGAAATTTGTTATTTAAAAAAAATTTTGAAATGCCATTAAATTCGAATTTGAAAAATTGAAGTCAATGTGGCTATGTCAAAGAAAGTCATTTTCAGGAATTTTGGGATTTTTGATATATATAAGGAATGGTTTGTTTATGGTGACCATATCCAAAGTTTGTGGGTGTAAATTGTAATTAAACAAAACGAACAAATCTAGAAAATTTTCTGACCAAAAAATAATTTTTGATTCTTTGAATTACTGGAAACAATCTTTTCAAAAAATTAGTAGTCATGTAGATTTATGTTTTAAAGATGCAAAAACGACAAAGTCTGAATTGCAAAGTACAAATTATTTTCAAAAATGAAAAGTAGGCGAAGTTGTACATTCTTTGTTATATTCCCGATCAATCAAAACGCTGCATCGATTAGCAAAAATTTCATTGTAATTTGTGCTTATAATAAACTAAATGATGCGGTTGAGTCACAGCAAAACATTTTGGTTGAATAGATGAATTATTGCGAAATACGTGCTTTATACAATTCTAAATATAGCAGGGTATAATATATATAGGCTTGCGATACATTTATATTGTGTATAAGTGGGTATTTTGTGTATTATTGCTGAAATTAGGGATGAGTTAATTATGGTATAGTATAACTTATAGCCATGCTTATAAAACCCATTATTGAATTTAATTATTTATTTGAAATCTCTCATTATACTTTAAATATGCTGAATAAACATTTTGCGTGCTGTTTGTATGATAAATTTGTTTTGAAGTGTTAGGGAATAACAAGCAACCCTTCATATTGTTATCATCCAATGGAAAACCCAATTATGCGTAGGTGGGGTAACTTCTCTCGATAAAAGTTAACCATTTTGTTTCACAGTATGTGGCATGCGATGCTTGTTAAGTAATATTATTACTTTGCCACTTTGTGAAAAAATTGAAAGAACTTTTATGGGAGGCATGATTGGGATACTAATTTTATTATTTGGGCTCATTTTCGATGATGCATTTCTGCCTTGCTCAAAAGTATTTATACAAGTAAAAAACATACGTAGGGGTGAAATTTGTGATTTGTTTGTTCAATACTGTACTATATATTATGTGTTGAAATAACTATAATGATATTAATGAAAACAAAAATAAAGAAAAATTATGTCAAATTCTGACATACATTGCAGCAGTATTATCAGAAAATCTAACTAAAATTTAGAGTACTAATATGAATACATAATATTATAATATAACTAAATGTATATTATGAATATTTTGAGCAATGAATATTAAAAACAGCAAAAGATGCATTTATTTTTGCTGCAGGCTGGTTTATTATGCCTAATAACAATAAATGTTGAAATGGAAAATGGCATGGAATTCCACGGGAACCATGCAATGAAGGTGCTACTTTAAGTATACCGTAAGTTAATGAGGTTAGGAAGTTACATAGAGATAGTCTGGTAGTATTCTATGAGTTCTATTTTGCAAAATTATTTACGGAAAATCATGATGAAGGCCGTCTTTAGAGTCACAACAAAATAAAAAACTTTATGGACACGATGGCCTAGCAGTTGAAGACTGATGTATGCTTGCATCGCAAATTAAAATCATGAATTGAAACCCCATGCCCACCACCTCACTCATGGTATCAGAAAGTGGGTCAGCAAAAGCGGAACCAGAAAAGACCAATCTTTTCAAACTATAGTTGCTACTTGCCTAGCAGTCGCTGCTTGTGACGAGCTTTGTTCACAGAAATAGCGGTATAAAAAAGTGAATTTGACTCGACTATCTCTTTAAACTTCAAGGTTTCAGTATTTCACTTCCCATGTACATAGACACCACTTCAGATATAGCAACCCTATACACCCATTTGCTATGGCACCTATTTCACATATATTCACACAAACACACAAGATAAATGATCACCAATATGATATACAATCAAGTGTGAATCATTTACTAACCATGCACATGCAGTTATTAAATCATGCTTGATTTTTCTTACCGCAATTTGTAAAGCTTTCTCCCATTTTTCGGACTGATGAGAAATAAAATTAATAAAAATTAAAATCAATTATCATTTGAAAAATTATGCCTGAAAATTAAATATAATATTCACACAGAAACTGAAAATAATTCCATTAAGGGTATGCCTATTTTTCACAAGTCAGAAAAGTCAGGCCCGTGCTTCCAAAAACAAAAACCTGGTTAACTAATCTCATACCCAACATGGACCTTAAAGCGAATGAGAGGCTGTAATTTTTATGTGATCAAGCCATCGGTTTACCTCTCCACTAGGATTAATATGAAAATCCCATCCTACAATTAAGTCGTCGATTCATCTTTTCTCTCCCCTAGCATGAATATAAAATCATATCCTAAAAAGTCAGTTCAGTGGACAACCCAAAATTGCACTACAGCAAGCCAATATGGCTCAACATGGTGAACAGAACTGGCAATTCTGACTTGTGCAAATTAGGAAAGCATAATTACCATGATGAAAATATTTATGGGAGAAATTTAAAACAGAAACCTTCTTTATGTACCTTGTCTTGTCTTATGTATGGACAAAACCCCTAACCCTTACGTATAGACAAAACCCCTAACCATTTTTTGACTATGCGTCTCATGATCTGTGGAATACGAAGGTTAAATTTTATTTCAACATGATTAGTTTTCATTTCAAGGCCAAATAAAAGCCACCTTTTCATAGGAATACATAATAAATTAAATAAATGCAACAGTTCACAATTTTGTTCTATTTTTAAATTTTTTAAATTGTAATATGCAGTCTAGAAAGATAACTAGTACCCATTAAGATAATAACTCATAAAATTGCAAATGAAATAAAGAAACAAAACTACCAAAACACAGCAACGAAACACAATTCGTAAAGTATTTGAAATTATACAGATTGCACTATTCCTTTCGATAATACCCGAAACTCATCTTCCTTCACTATTCTATTTCAATCTGACTAATAACTACATCTCATTTTTATGCAAGTTTGTTCAAAGAAAATTCACAATCTCTCAACTAAATATAGAATATAGAGTGCTGATAGGATAGCAAGTTTTCTCAAAGCAAGATCCTGAGCCCTCAACTAAAAGTGGGGAGAGTACTGATAAAAGGGTTGCATGTTTGCTCAAAGCAAGGCCCCAGGCCCTCAACTAAAAGTTAAAATAGTACTGATAAAAGAGTTGCAAGTTTGCTCAAAACAATTCTCAAGTCCTTGTTGTCAGCTGCTACAATATCTGTGTTACTAGATTTTACATGGATAACTAATTTTTTTACAAAGCTATTTATCTATATTATGCAATATATTGTTTATTCACAATTGGCCCCTCTCCGCCCAACCAGTCAAACGCATGAGCATAGAAATATGTAACAGTCAATCTGAACGATAAGCAAAGTTTTCCTCACCATGCAGGTTACAGAAATTTTCCATGATGCCCCAGCTTGGTTTTGGCAAGGGCCAAAGCGCAAGTGTAAAAGTATAGAGAAGTATGGGTAGTTACATCAACTGCTAATGACACATTGTTGCCTGTTTTTTTTTTCATTCCAGGGACATGATAGATATAAATATGATAGTAATGATGACATTGGGATATGATATTTATATCCGGGGGGGCTATTTATTTATGATTTTTTTTCTAACATAAAACTTTTTTATCTTACAATCAATTTTTATTGGGTTTTACTGTTGCCCAGACAAATCAATCATAAACCCTAAATAATGACCATGAAGCATTGGTCAGGACTTCTTATCAAAACCACAAATAACTTCCAAGTATTTCCAAATATGTATTGACAGAAGTTAGATAATTAATATCTCCAAACTGCATTTTTTCTATATTCGTCATTTTAGCTTGAAGAGTGATTTATGCCAAATTTTACTTGGCTGTGCTTAGAAACTAATTCTGTATTCTTAAACGTAAATTTGAGGTAAAGTTGAATGCTGTTCAATTGAAATATAGAAGTCATAAATATGGAACCCCAGACCTATTTTCTATGTAATGAACTCCTGTTGATATTTGAAAAGTAAAATGTGATGGCTAGAGATGCCCATATTGTTAAATAATTTTGTAACAAAAAATTATTCTGGCTACCATTGTTCAAATACATGTAGCCCATATACAATATGAGGAGATCTATCTTGGGGCTAAATAAACCATAAAATTTGTTTTTAAACTCAAAAACATCTTGATTTCACTGTGAGAATAATGAAAAAGGGAAAATTTTAGACTTGAATTCTTGAAATCACTTTTTTCAAATAGCACAATTTTAAAATTCTATTTAGCTAGCTTTTGGCAAGAAGGGTGTTGATATGATGTAAATTGCAAAGTGAAGGAGGAGCTAATTTCGGAATGAAACATGAACTGACAAAATACACATGGTTTTCAAGATTTAACAAACTACTTTTATAAAAATTTGATCAAGCAGAACAACAGACGTCACAAAATACCACAAACTTCCCATGTGATATGGATAGTATTACTTGGGTCTGAAAAATTTTGATTGTAATAGCTTGATTGTAATAGTATAAAAATGTCACTGTGTTGAATGATAATAAAATAGACACAAGTCAAAATTTAAGTTAATTATTGAATGTTAATAGATTATTTTTTTTACCTAAATTGATTTAGAGCCGCAATACCAGATTTTAGGTTGGAAGTGACTAAGAACTTTGAGTTCATCTTTAGAGTCAAATTTAGTCCATCAGGCATGAGAATTATTGACAACCAGTTTTCACCAAACACCACGTTTCATTATGTACAATTTCTATAATGCAAAGGAAAAATAGTTCGGTAAATATTTTCTGAGAAGTTGACATTATTTGTCAACAGTAGTCCGAATTGTCCCTCAATATTCTCAGAGTCATATTTATGTCAAAGGAAAAAATAGGGTTATTCAATTATGGTCCACGGAAATGCGTTCATTGATGTAACATTCACAATCAGTCTGGTATACACGGTGCAGATTATAAGTGAATTCATGTCATGACTACCGGAATAGGTCACTAGCAGCTTTGCTAACAAAACACTGTATAAAACTCTCAGTGCTTGTCTCACTTTTGTTTTACAGAGTTTTTGTGAACAATGTCACTCATCATAAAAGCTACAGACAGGGATAATTTTTCCAGGTTCATTCATTTTGTGAAATATTGGTTTGTTAATGTTATCAACATATAATTAGAGCTGAATTAAACGTGGCTTGAGCGACTGACCAATCAGTGGCCGTCTGTACAGAGCCTCGTCTGTAATTGAGTCGTCCTCGTCATTGAGTGTAGTGAATAAATACTTAGACATTATTGCAATTTTTTTAGAGGTTAAATTTAATGGTTTACACCAGAAATTAGCTGCATAAATTGCATTAACTTGTGGTTGATCATATTAATATCTGACATCACTTTTCATAGAATTGTAAATCGCATTATAGGCAGTAATTCTGTAGTTGAAGTTCAGGCCACAACTCGTGCAGGAAAGCCTTTATATACACCAAGTCTGAGTCATCTATAGATGACGCTAATGCAGTAAGGTCATCTAAGGTTCATTTTCAACACAATTCTTGTCTGGTGTTTGTTTTGGATTATAGATTTTTCCAAGCAAGGATTTTACAAATCCTCTGAAGTACTTCAAATACTTTTGTAACAATTTTGCTACAGAAGCACCAATATAGATTTTGCTTTACATTTCTTTTCTTACAGTGAATATTAATACTTGGGACAAATTAATCATTTAACCTGGATTTTGACCAACAAATACTAGGAACAACATGTGTCGGTAATCAATACGGATTGAATAATTGTTTCTGAAATGCGCTATTCATGACCTGGCATAGTTTTTACATTATTTTTTAAAGTTAATCACAGTTGGCTTTTGCTATGAATAGGACTCAAAACAAAACTATTTTTCAAGTTATCAATAATTTTTGGAGAAATTGAACACAATCCTGCTTTGAATTGGCTTTTAAAAAATGTAACTTGTATCGTATTGAAAAGAACTGTTTATATAAAGTGAACACACAATTAAGATTTTACATTTGATAGTGATTGTAAGTTATAAAGTGCTTGAATGATTAATTTTGTTGCACTGATCTCCAGAATAAACAGTTGATAAATCAATCTTTTTTATCACCAAAACATTCAATATTTGTGCAAATACATATTGCAAAAAGCTTTTTATAAACTTTTTATTAGATGTTATGAACCTTTTCAATCTGAAGGCTGTCGGCAGGCAAGAACTGGATTTTTTTTCAGGAAGGTATTGCCCATCCAACTTTAGATAGGAATATCATTGTGTTGTTGTTTTTGCAAAATCATATTAAAGGGAAATAGTGACAGTACATGTCCTTCAACATAATAAAGGATAAGTCGATTTCTTTTCCTGCTTTGTAGTAAGACAGTCCTATCCTCTTTCAAATGCATTATTAATGTATATCCTGACACTCCAAGATAATCCCCAAGTGATTACAAAGTTTAATCTGATATCCCGGCTTAGCACAATTTATTGATGGAAAACAACAAACAAACATGGCAACATGTTAAACTACAGATATGAATTAAATAATTGTGTGCAAGAGGAAATGTAAGGTAGTTGTTATATTGGATATTTTGGCTTACCCCACACACAACAAAATGCCTAAATATTCCTCTTTTTTGGAGAAATTCGTTCAAAGCGTAGCTACAGGACTACAGGTGTTAAGAATTATGCTGGTGCAATTATGGTTATTATAGTTCTATTACGAGTTTGAGGACTGTCTGTGTTAGCCAAATGAATATTATACCCCCTGCCCAATAGCCCATAGGTTTCAGCCCCTGTACACAACTTGATGTTAAATAGACGGGCAAAATTAGTAACCTCCATATTGGTACACATACTTCTGGAGCTGCTTTTGATAAGCACTGATTAACATTTTTTTTTTTTTTTATATCAGTAGAGACTTGTGTAAAGTAAAGGTTTGTCTGATGAATCATAATTATTTAATCAGACTAACTTTTTACCAATAACATTATTTTCATTAATAATTTTATGAAAAAATATATTTATTTTGATTGAAAGTGACAAACTTTAACCGCTACTGCGGTTGACTATACCTCATATAAATGTCTAGTGATGTAATATTTTAGAAAGACAATGAAATTTGAGAGAGATGTGAGAATGAATTTTTCGATTTTGTGACATATTCAGTAACTCAATATTTTTGAAATAACTTCAAATGAAGTATTATAAGTTATTATTGTGAGAACTGAAACATACTATTACATAGCTTGTGAACTATTTTTAGAATATTTCTAAAGAAGCAATGCCTGCTATTTGACTGTGAGTTTTGATTTATAGATTGCCCCAGGCAATGAAATGCATGTCTACTGTTACATAACAATTTTATTGGTCTAACTGTGTATTGCTTCACGATTAAATCAATTATTACAGCACAGTGCATCACCCAATCTCCATTCACTGTAATTTTCACGCTTGACTCGTAATTGCAAGCAAAGAATTTTTATTCAGATCACTGATTGATGGTGATGTAAAAACAGTTTTATCAGTCTTAGCCTTATCATATTATTTTTGCATCCAACTTTCATGTCATATGGTAAACACATGCAAGTTTATACAAATGTTTCATTCATCTCCAAATTGACAGCCTTTTAAGAATATATATATAACTCAGTATTAATGAGCAGAAACTTTTTTATTCCATCTGGATATATAAAAACCGGCACTATCAGGTTCCATACTATACAGCAATATTTACTTTTTTGCTATCTTTCTCAGTGCTAATTAGAAACCCAAATAACTTGACTTTACTGATATTAGAATACCAGTGTAGGGTGGTGATTCTCAAACTTTTAAGGCCTGTGGCTCCCTCCTAAAGACTCGCAACACATTCCCCTTTATAAAACTATGCTTTTCCTGTGGCTCGTTCCATAATATAAAAGTCAACAAATGAAAGCAACATAGAACAAGCATATTATTACAATCAACAAACCAAATTCTATTTATTTTAAATTAATGTAATCCTGAAATATCGCAAATAGAAATTACTTAAAAGTAAAGCAATTTTAATCATGTTTCGACATAGAAATTTGATTGCTTACATGGCACATGATAGGATTGTATTTAAATATTCATTCAGAGAAAGAGAAATATGGATAACAATAAGACAGTCCAAGGCAAACCACAGTCTATTTTCTGCTCACCAGTGTAAGGCAAATTTAAAAATAGTTATTTATTTAAGATGCGTCGACCAGAGCTTTTGTGAACCAACCCTCCCCTCCCACACATTATTACCTCACATTGGGTAATCAGAGGTACGGTGGCAACCATCAGGCTCTAAATTATTCTGCGGATTTGAGAAGCTTGGAAAAAATTTCAACAACTAATTCTAACTATCTAATGTTTAATCAAATGCTTTTTTTCTGTAAGCTTCATCTCATTCTTTCCTGCAGATGCTTTATGACTCGAATCTGACCAGCTTTTCTGTCTTCAATAACTCCTTTCTGATTAACCTGCCTGACACCATAAATTTACATAATTATTTTTAACAGTAATTTCATGAAAGAAAATTAATTGTATCAGAGTAAAGCTTCTGTTTGATAGCTCACACAAAATCTCAACAACAAAACAAAAATATTCAGAAATTTTAACATAAATCCACACAAGTTAAGCCCACACCAAGTGTTTGATTCTCGAAAAAAAAATCAAGATTAATAAACTGAGGCCCGAATTTATAAAGGTTACTGGTTACACTAAAAAATATATTTTCAATCGCACAATTGACTGGGCAAAAGACAGAGTATGATGCATTTCAAAACTGGTTCATCTTATATAGGGTGTCCATAAAGTCTTGAAATTATTAAAATTGCGAAGGGAATTTAATGATACCGTATATTGTTTTGATTCTTACAAATAAATAAAATCAAATAAAATACTTAAACAATTACAGATTATAAAACAACAAACCTGGTTAAAATATATTGAGAACTGACTTCATAACAAAAATGACATTGTAAAGGGACTTCATGAACACCCTGTATTTATGGAAATTAATACTAGAGAGCTCCTAACATATTAACCAACAAGTAAAAGATATACCGGTAGTATTAGAATACTAAGAAATTGTGCATTAGTTGTTTTAAAACCCGGGAACAAAAGGATTAAGAAATGGAATTTCCAAAGCGCGTACATTGTGTCTTGGTAACTATTGCTTTAATATTTCCTGATCATGAATGGTAATGCACAAGAATTCGGTTTTGTTCCATTTTCATATCTATGCTAATTCTCATTGTTTACTCATATGCATAAATGAGCGTTATATAACAAATTTTCATAGCTTTATGAATTGGTAAAATAGTAATTACAATTGTTTATTAAATATTACATTCTGATAATATATTTTTAATACCAACAAAACATACCTTTGGAATCTTTGCGTATCTTTCTACCCTCGTATCTCTTATACTAGAAACTTCCAAACATTCTGTGTCCTGTGACAAAATAGAACTTGTTAAATAAAACATGACCAAACGATAAATTATCATTTACGCCGAACAATGCAATGTAGAAGCAACCACTGATGTATGAGTATTTTTAAAGGGGACCCTAATCTCTTTAGCTTGGCCTTACCCGCCGAATTAATTACCCCGTGGGTGATGGTGGACATGGGATTATGTAACCAATATGCACAATGATGCCAACATAGAATACTCTTAAACAGTCATTTATTGAAAATTTGTGGCTAGGGACAACACTTTATTTATGCGTTGTTGACTTTGTTTCTGAATATGTGAATATCATCTATCTTTAACAGACAAATGTATATCCTAAATCAAACAGTTAAAAATATTAAATTGGCAAACAAAATATCTCAATGAACCTTAGTAAAACTATTTTGCAATTCAATCTAGTCAACAAGATTTTCATATTTTTAGTTTAGCCTCAATAAGGTTCTTTGCCCAAGGTAAACGTATTTCATCGATGGGTCACAATCAGTACAAAACCTCAACGGGATGTAACTGACACATGAGAACCAATAGCATTGTGGTTTCCCTTACGTTCATATTCAATGTATTGCATATAGAAGCCACAGAAAATTATCCAAAATATTCATCTGCGCTATTACAAGATCCAAGAAAAATAAGTCATGTCTGCAACTAGCATTCATCTATTACTGTATGCGTGTATATTGTAGGTACCATCATCATTCCTTCACCACAACACTTTGGGTACTCCCGTAGTATGCGTAGCAGGTTAGGGTTAGGCCATAATTTCATACCGATTTTCCTTATTTTAGTTCTATTACGAGTTCGTAGACTGTCTGTGTTAGCCAAGTAGACATACTCTTTGCCCATAGGTTTCCGTTTCTTTACACAACTTGATGTAAAGTAGGCGAACGAAATTAGTTACCTCCATATTGGTACACATATTTCTGGTGCGCTCAATTTTGCTCATTGTTCAATGTTGTTAATTTATGACCACTATGTTACATACCTAATTCATTTTACAAACGCTAAAATCTTATATTTGTTGGCCGGCCAACGCTGGACCAAGAGGATCCCAGTCCTTCCAGAAAAATAGTCGCATTGTCTTTTAGGCTGCCTTGTTCAGAATGAAAAACACAAATCGTGTAAAACAGAAACTTGAGTCAAACATACCCGATTTGGTTCCTGCCAGTATAAGATATACCCTTTAGGGTCGAGTCGCAGTGTCACTGGTGTCGCAACAATCGAGTCCTGCACAATATGAATAGAAAAAAAATTAGAAACAATTATATTAGAATATATGAAGTTACATTCTGAGAAGTAAAATATTACTTAGATCTCAATTTTGCTGTTGCTTATTTATGAAAGTTTGCTGTAAGCAAGCACACTACTTGTGTACTGTCTCCTATTTTCCAGTGCGGTCTAATTTGAATATGAAAAGAGGAGCTAGGCGAGACAGTCTCTTGCAATGTGTTTTATGGTCACTATACTCTCTTGCTTGCAAAATTTACCCTCAATAAAGTTCAAATTTGCCTCTAGGGCAGCGGCTCCCAAATTTTTTATTCGTGTGGCGCCAAATGATCAGAAAAATAACTCACGACTCAATTGCACGAAAAAAATTGCTGCCGTAATAAAAAACTCAATCTTGCAATTGTAACAGAACACTACATAAAAAAAAGTAAACGACATAGAAAGGTGAAATGATTTTATTGATTCATATTATACAAAATATTTAAAATAAAAAATAATAAAATATTTATAATAGATACAGTATGTAAAATATTCAATCATATTTTGGTTATTTGTGGAACGATTTTGTTAATTTTTGGGGCGCACTTCCAATCCAGCCAATCTGACTCCTGCACCCGTTTAAAAAACCGCTCCAGAATTTCTCCTGCTCTGCGGAATAAATTGACCCCCGATTAGGGACCCCTGGCCCATTGGTTATATTCAGAGTATTTAAATTCAGAACATGAATTATGAACATTGAGAAATTCTCTAATTCAAACTATTTGAATACAGATAGCATATAACATGACTACGCATTATTAATTATTCAAACGGTAAAGCATATTATATAAAGTATTATTGGATTCTATCGAGCCACAATTGAGTGAACAAACACAAATGACAAAGTTGTCTATAGTGATTCTTTGGCTTGACTTTAATGCCCTGTCAGAATTTTTAACACTGGTTGACCAAACAGAATAAGCTACTTTTGCAAATATCGGAGTATCAATGCACATAAACATAAATTATAAATGTATATATTTCACTAAATTTTGTCCGGCTTAGGTCACTATTCTTCCACCATTCATATATCTGACTTTTGTCAGAAGATGTTACACAAATACATTTTACATTAATGAGCACTTTTTAGGTCATTTTCATTTTTGCTATAGAATTTTTATATTAGCGTCAGCAAAAGCATAGAAGATGTATAGTTAGGTAATCTTGTGTAAGCTTATTAAATATATAATATTCAATATTTACTAAACTTGGGTAAATTATGTTATTTGTATGACTACCAAATGACAAAGGGCAATGACAAATAATTTATGAAACTATTCCATATTATTTCTAAAATCAGGATCTCACTGTATGGGATATTGTCGATTACATATTCAAATTATACCGGATTTTCATATCAAGTCCTGTAATATTTTTATCATAAGGTAAGTTGTATATTCGTTTTGTTTTATTTTAATCAGTGTTTATCTAATCTTTCTACTTTACTTAATTCACTCACCATTAGTGAGCAATATAAATCACTATTATTCAGCTAATTTAAAGCAGGACTTCATGGACCCCCTGCACAGTACATTTACAATGATCTATTCAAATTTCAATACATTTTGGCCAACTGTCACAGATGACACTTCTGTATGACTAAAATGGTCCGATAATAACCCAGATCTTTTTAACTTAGAAATATGGCGATAAATATTTTCAAAATAAATTATTGATACCGAGGTCTATTTCAGCATCTTATTCTGACACTATCTGTAAATATTTTGGGAAGAAAAGTCAAAATATGCATTTAGTGTCCGGTGTCGCGGGTTAGAGATTTCTAGATTATGAAACGGTAACAGACAGTCATGATGACCACCAGGGATGTATTAATTAAGCTTTTTCAAACCACAGAAATAATTCTTACTCAGGGGGGATTTTAATTGCAATGATTGCTTAATTGCAAGTTGCAAGGGCCACCAGGTATGTGCAAAGCAAATCAAATATGCCAGCCTTTCCCACCAAATAGGGAGGAAATCCTAAATTTTATTGTTCTGGGAGAAGGAAATGTTTGACTCATGTAAAACAAATTTATGCATGCATTGGGAACTACCGCATATCCTCGCATATATTAGCCGAGTTTAAAACTCACAATAAAGCTGCCTAAATGACAGGTCGGGTTATACGCGCATACCTTCAATTGCACTCAAACGGGATGACATTATGCTAACTCAATTCCAACAACTACAAATTGTACCACGCTACGTTCTCATGATAGAGCAAACAATTGTAGGGTCAGCTTATATGCGAATTTTTATATGCCTACCGTTTTAGGGTCATTTTTAAGCGATGAGCTTATATGCTAGGCCAGGGTGGTCCAAGGTGTTCGGCTCCGCGGGCCACAGAATTATTTTTGCATTGTTCGCGGGTCCCAATAAAGTCAAGAATAGGTAAACAGTGCAATACAAAACAAACACTTTTATTGTGCAAACATATAGGTATCAGGCATAGCCATTCTAGGCTAATAGAAGCCGCATTCGATTTTTAGTTTTCTCTGATGCCTATATTGTTAGCATATATTCCCGACCAAAAAGTTAGAAAACCAGATAACAATTTAGACTCACAAGCACATTATTTAACTTTGCTAGTTGCCTCAGCTAGCCAAAACACTATTTAATTCAGTCACATAAGTGATGACAATATGTCAAAAAATTTTCTGATGAATTTTATGACGAAACTACACGAAATGCGATTTTTTGATTACTCTTTGAATGTGACGCGGGCCACAGATAATGAAGCGGCGGGCCTGGGTTTAGACCACCCTGTGCTAGGCTAATATACATTATTCAAATTTCGAACTGTAATGGTCAGAGCGCATGTATCACTGATTTATGAATGACAAACAGTTGTAAAGTTATATAAGTAGTGAGAGAGGAATGAAAGGACAATAAATTATCAAAAAAGATTGCCAACCACTAGAATTGTATTGAGATTAATTACATTCATGATTTTAAAAATTTAAGCTTATAAGAATAATTTGTTTAGAATAAATGATATGGACATAAAAGTCAAAGGTTATATAATAGTGTTCCCATATGCCATATATTAGTGTTCCTATGGATTAAAATAAAACAGCAACTTTTGGGTAAATTATTGGGCCGTTAGGACTTGGAAATAATTTAAAACATAATAAAATAATAGCATTGTAATGGCTTCATCTATCTTTAATTGCTGCAAACATCAAATCAATTAGCCAGAAAAAAAAAAAATTCACACAAGGATAATTCGCAAAATGGCCCACATTACATTAGGTATCCAATAAAAAAAAAAATTTGTAATCGTAAAAATAATCGTTCCGAAAACCCTAAAATTGGCATCTAACATAAAACGCCTGGTTATTCCACAACATTTTCGACTGCTTTAATTAGGAGGAAGCTATGTCATTGCAATATGGAATGAGAATCCGATCATAATGCCATGAAACAGAGTGAGTCATCCATGCTATAATCAACATAGCCTATGTTGTACAGGTATATTTGGAACAGGAATATCCGATAAACATGCATTTATCAATTCTGTTATTGGTACAAAACCAAATTATATACCTGACATGCGCAAACTACGGTTTGTGGGATCAATCTGGCGAGTTGGATAATTCAATCTGGCCCACCTGAGGCTGCCACAACCAATCTAAAACTGAATGCCAAAACTAATATCGCATAATCGCATTATCAACAAATTCCTTGAGCTATTTTTTCCCCTAAAACATCAAAATTTGGTTTTAGTTCAATTGTGGCAGCATTAGGTGGGCCAAACTTGAAGTATCCAACGAGCATGATTTCGCCCGTGGGCCGTAGTTCGCCCATATCAGTTATAAAGTGAAATCTACCTCAAGCTAGGCTCAAATTAGTACTATATCTCTGTTAGGGTAAACTTCCTGAATTTTATAAATTCTGAAAATTCCTGAATACTAAAAATGAATAAAAGCGGACTACTTACATCTCCATCTGACTTCGGCCATTTTATGAATTTGCTGCCTTTCTTTACAAATCTGTCCGGGACTTCTAAAGGTTCTAATTCGAGGTTTCTTAAGCCATCCGCTCCGGCCATGATTGAAGTTATTCAACGAGTAGATAATCCTCTAACGAGTCGGTGTATGATTGTCAAAATATTAACATTTTAGGCCTGAAAAGTCGACTGAAAAGCTGAAAAATTAAAAAGATGAAATTGTGAATAAAATGCAGAGGATGTCTAAATTATTTAGCTCCAACAAATTCAAAGTAAATGTTATTCATTATAGATATCAGTTGGGGTTGACACTGACAGTTCAGTTGAAATGTGTTTGTCTAAAAAAATCTGACATCAGCCATCGGGCGACTACAGAAATATATTTATGTCAGCGGGACTCTTGGGTTTCTTAGAACAGGGGTGTGCAACAGGCGGCCCACGGGCCACAACCCAGCCCGACAATTTATTTAGTGGGGCTCTTGTCAACACTCAGATTTTTTTCCATAAGACAATAAATCTTAATCCGATAGTTTCACACAGGTAAAAATTGATGTCCAACATCTCGTTATACCACTGCCATTAAAAATCAAATTGGACTCGACATGAGTATTCAGTTTGTCATCAACACTACTAAAAAATAAATTTGGTAAAAAATGGCTTAGCCCTAAATGAACTATAATTCTGATTTAATGTAAGAATGGGATTTCATAATCTAGACCCAACTTGAGTGTTCCAAAATATCAGATTATTCTCAATTGAGCACCCCAAGCTGATATTTCTCCCGCAAACAAAACCCAATAATAGAGCAAAATTATCATTGCCATTCTAGGTGTTTAATAATGGCGTAAATTAATGTTTTATTGAACACAAGCGATACCTAATAATATAAACAGTTCAAAATATAATAACAGAATATGAAATTAGACATAATGTCATCTCTGCTATACTAAAGCACTGAATGACCTCTAGAGACCAGCATGGCAATATTTATCATTATTCTGAATTAAGCATCCCTAGCTGACATATCCCCTGCAGACAAAAACCACCGATATAGCATAATTATCATCCCCATTCTAGGTATATAGGCCACATATATAACCCTCTAATGAAAAGAAAAATAAATTATTCTATTTCACAGAAAGATGTTCATTCTTATGTATTATAGAAGACAGTATGAGTCTAATGCCAATATGAAATATCCAGCATTAGAATAAGGATTAAGCTTTCTCTCTCTGGATAATCCACTTCACATTTATAGTATATAATGACAACAGCGCATCACAAAATTAAAATATCTATAAATTAGAACTTTAGAAGCATTGCAATTATATATTGAAGTGATTTTTAATATCAGTATGATGAACTTGGCTTTAATGTTATGAAAAAACAACAAACAATCAAAAGAAACAGACAAGATGAATTGTCCAACTCGAGGAGATATGGTTTTTTAATAAATTCTGATTATGAAGGGCCAAATGTTATACGCAAGTGCGATTTGTGACGTAAAAAGACACATTCTATAAAAAAAATATTTACAGTGTCACAAAAACAAAAAGCCTCATGACAAAACTATATTTAATCACAATTTCAACAAATTCCATGAGTTTAGCTAAAACATCAAAATTTGGTTTTAGTTTGATGATGGGAGCATCAGGCCGGCCAGATTGAACTACCCAGCGAGCCACGAATTTGCCTAAATCCTCAATAAGGACATTTTCTTACCAGGGTATTCAATTGTATAAAAAAAACTTTTTCTTCAGTTAATCAAAGTGTGAGGGGCATCATTACATCACCTAATCATTGTTTGATTGTTATTTTTCCAGACATAAATTATTGAATGTGAATCAAGAATTCAATTTCTTTTGATACACGAGGGAATTCCCATATCATTGCTAAGTTAAAACTAATCAATACACTTCATTAGATACATGTCTTGGTTATTTTAAAGCGGTGGGAGTCAAGCGTGGAAATTCTAATTGTATACTAAACAACTGTAGGAACCTCCATTTGAGGGCGGGCAAGTTTTGTGAGCTCATCTGCTTTTGTTATTTGTTTCACATCATTTTACAGTCTTCTCCATAAATAAAACTTACGGTATATTACGAAAATATTTATCTACTTAGTGTCAGAAAGATACAAAGACTTGAAAACCAAACGACAAAAATGTAACGAACAATCAATTTTTTTAAAGGCCTGATTGTGTTGGTTGCTGGAACCCTCGCCCTATTTATTGCGATGAAATTCTGTTGGAATGATTTCCATATGCTTTTACGCAATGCTGAACCGAAAAGAAACCGTCTTCCCTAAAAAAAGCTTCTCACACCTCAATAAATATCAGTGTGAGACATCAAGACTATCAAATGCCTTTCTATACTCACGGGAATGAAGATTACACGCCTTTGAATAAATTAAATCTACTTAATGTGATGTTTCCTCCCAAGGGAATGGGATTTCAAATGGTTGATCAGGATTCAATTAGAAAGGCAGTTAACAAGTTTAGAGACCAAAATAAAAGCATTTGTGTTCTCAATTTGCCAATGGGGATCCCTTGAAATGGATGCAGACTTATGTGTGGCCACTGATCTGAAATAGAACTATTAGAGATGACGATATGTTTTGAGTTGCAATACATTAGAAAAATTATATGATCTGGGTTCAAATATGCAACTTATTATAGAAAGCATTCAAAGTGCGATCCATAGTATGTTCTGGGTTAAGATGGCAATAAACTTTACCCAAATGGCAAGAATAACAAAATGAAGCGGACATTTATGGTCATTAGGAGCAAATAATTAAACATAATTAAACAAAAATAGTGATTGTACAATGCTTTTCTTAAAAATCACCAAACCATAGAATATATAAAATTTGAATTTTAAACCAGACCAACAAGTATCAGGAATTGTTTGGGATGAATAATTTATGAATGAATGTTCTGATACACATTTTTAAAATTGAGACTGAATTTTCCATTTCAACACAATTGCTGATAAGTTATTACAAAAATATACGAAGATCTTGCAGTTTTTGTATACTATATTGCATATATACACAAATATTAGTGATTTATTACGTAAGGTGAAAACAAAATCAGAATAGTCGCACTTTACAGATATAGGCGTACGTATGTATACGTGTAGGTATACGTAAGGTGAAAACAAAATCAGAATAGTCGCACTTTACAGAAATATTCTAAGCCAAATATCATCATATCCAGGATTGCAATTCAGTCGGCCAAACAATAAAGTGAGGTATAACAGTAATATGACTTGTTCGAAGCGTAAGGCATAAAAAAAACCAAATAAAAAATTTGTAGGTGTATATGGTAGTTCACCAATGGACCATGCAAGTCTTCTTTGCAATTTAATCCCCAGGAATCTTTTAAATTATTTTACAGTTGTATTGGGCGGTATTGGGCCCAAATGTCACCAATGACCATATCATTACTGCCAATTATTCACCAACACGCTTGCTTATTTTTTATTTTTTTGTGGTCTCAAAATTAACAAATTGGATTATTTCTCTCTCTAGGGTTTCAATAATTCCCAGTAGTAAATCACTTTGAATAGTTAATGAAAGTATATCAAACCAGAGAGCACATGATTGCTCAACCACAAACGGAGAAGTCATAAAAAACAAAACATACACTCAATGAACTAATCATACTGCAATATACTATATCAGGGTTTCTAAATCTTTTCAGGCCGTATTCTCTTTTTAGAATTTGTCAAGTCAAAAGCACGCCTCAAAAATAACTAGCCAACAATAAGCTACAATTAACAGACAGTAAGGTGAAAGTATGTTTTATTCAAAAAACATGTTGAAAATACGTGGATGGCATGTAAATATCCAAAATAAAAAATGTGAATATCTGGACAGGATTAAGTCTAATAAATATTTTTAATTAGCTTCACGCCCCCTCAAAAAATTGTCTACGCCCCACTGTCTGAGAACCACTATACTAGTAACATTGGATCTAGTAATATTTTGTACGATAAAACCCAAACGGTATTTTCAAAGAAATCTGAATACCTGCAAGGTAGGGACAGAACCTGAACTAAACACGCAAAATCTGTTGAATAGAAGTTGAATATTCTGAAGTTATATAATTACGTAATTGTAGTTTATTTTTGAAACACACAAAATAGAAATTTCTAGAAAGCGATAAAAACCCATATTGTAGATTAAATATTAAAAAAATTTGTTACTTCCACAATCCAACATAAAAACTCAATCCAAGACAAAAAGACTTTGCTATCCACAGATCTAAGAGAAAATTAAATGACTTGAATATAACATACATTAGACCTTTGCAAACTTTGCAAAGATTTATAAATATTCGGAGAGAATACAAAGCATTGAATACCATAGAATCAGGCTACCTCATTCAGGATTTACATATTTATCCTGGGAGATAAGAAAGACGATAGAATGGCTTAACCATATGGCAAACCACGGCCTCTCGTCCGGTTACCATTCCATATAAAGTATGGGATTAGTTAGTTATTTGTTTTCGAAGAATGGACTAACAGCCTAATTTGACAAAAAAGATTATTATTAAGAGTTCTAATAAAGTTACTTTGTATGGTTTTACAAAGAATGATAAATAAAGTAAAGAGCCAAGGCTGACAGCATCATTTTTGATGCATCAATCAGTTAATTATTATTTAGACTAGAAACATTCGACGGTTCTGGCAAAATGAAAATATTATCCTGAAGTAGGCAACTGTATCAGGTAATCTAACACAAAATGTAATTTAACTATTAATATTCTATAACTATGAACTATTCTCCTAACAATATTATTACAAAGTTAGCATTGGAATATGTATTCTAATATTCAAAATAAATGATTGATTGATTCATTCCTACAATATTATACAGACTATAAGTGAAGCCTTGCTTATGAAAAGACACTTCCAGTTTGCATCTGTATGCGTGTGCATTGAGTACCGGTATCAGAATAAATAAATGACTATCTCACATGTTACGATCTGTATGATAACAGCTTTGTTTACATATTTTTGACTAATACCGGAACGCTATATTTGCCGATCAGCAATACCACAAAACAACCCATGCAGCCATGCGAGTTTTAATCTCCTACATATTAGCGCGATCTGAAAATAGTGCATGATGGTTTATTTCGGGTTACATACAAATGTCTATCCAAAAAAGAAAGACAAGGAATATACCAGACAAGCTAACTGTGTGTAGCACTGCAATCCGCTACCAAAGCACCCGCCTATGGACACTAAAATACGTCATAATGAGTTTGTGGATATTACAATAAAAATGTATATCCGCACCGCCATCTGCTGGATGAAGAAAATAGGGTAATTTATTTGGGCGCACGCTTGAGGCTCTCCCGAGATCTAAGTCTTCGCCTAGTTTCTTAATCAATTGCACTCTAACTCACCTTCTCGTCTTATGTCTAATTATCACTCTATTTTTGTTCCGTCCTGATAGACTTACTTGAATTCAATTTTTTCCTTGAACTGATGGCAACTCTGCCGCTCGGGTTTCTGGTTCCTTTCCACCTTTGGCTCGTGCTTTTCACTTCAATCTTCTCTGAATTTCTTTATCATTTCCACTCTTACTGAACCCTCTTCTTTCTCCGGTAATTTAATATTGATAATCCGCTTTTACGTCATGATTTTTATTTCCCTGTGACGACTTGCGTTGCCCCTGCCTGGTCTGCTTGTCCCTCCTGTTTCCCTTTCAACCTTGACTCTGCTCTTTGCCAGTCGACTTTCTTCTCTCTCTCGAAACCTGTCTCTTCTACTGTACCTTTTTTGCAACGTCTACCAGCGGGGTTCGAACCCGCCTTCATACCTGGCCTGATGTTTGAGCATGCCTCTGCGCTTCCCCTGAGCCACCGCGATGACGTGGACCAAAATCGTAGCCTACTTAATTAACTACGTCACTCGTGACAGCCCACGATGAGATTAATGTCACTAATTGCTCCGAAAAATTACAATAAACATACTACGATGATACGAAGCAGGTGTATCATACCTTAATGAAAGGCATTTATCTTTGACTATCGTGTTAAAAGATTTCTGACTGACAGTTGAGGAATAGTGAGCCCGGAGGACGGTTCATTTGATTTAATCATTTCTATCTCTCGTGCTAAATGACGGTCTTATCTCTGGTTCACAGTCAACATCTCAAAAAATGTTCATTTTACTACATCGAGGCCATAGGCCATCTTGCCTCGGATTATGATAAAATAAAAGATAGTCAATGTAAAGTAGGCTATGGTCAATCAATTTTATATTGTAATAAAATAAATACATACCTTGGTATTCTATTGCAGGTTACCGTCTATTGGGAAATTTTTCTTGGTCCCCAAAGCACGTGCTTATCTTTTAAATAGTTAATTCAGCACTGCTTGGAAGCTATTAGGCTGTTATATACAGAGCGGTTTCAGGACCACCGTGCAACTCACTTGGCCATGAAAAAAATGAACGACTGTACTGAATAGCTGTCATTGAAAGCCTTGGTAACCCATTCTGATGGGACATGGCAGCCGGCCTGAGCAATCCTCTTACCGCACTGGTTGTATATTTGTGAACATTGCGGCATGTCGTTAAAGCGAGAGATTATTGGCATCTGACAAGAGAGAATCCAACTCGAAATGGGACACCGCTTATTTTTATGATGGAAACACATTTCATGATATGCTTAATATGCAGTCAGGCATTTAGGTCGACACATATCACACTTCTGTTCTAAATTAGAAGGTGAGTCGAGAAAGATCTGTGTGGAAAATATGAAAAAGAGAAGACGACTGCAGAAATCTTGTGTCTTAACTTTTGCTAAGTGTAGCAATAGTCGCACCAAAGCTTCCAAGGTGGCGTAAAATCTCAATGTTGCTGGGAAGCCTTATTTCGCCGGGCAACTCATGAAGCAATGCATCGTGGACGCCGTCAACTGCATTCATAGTGGAGAGAAAGCATGTTATCCATCGATTGTGTTCTCACGTGTTACAGCACAACGCCGGCTGTGGACGAGCCAACAGAAATTGGCACAACTCGGCACAACTCTTAGTCTTCGTTCGTTGTCTGAGCTACGTATGGAAATACTTGCTACTTGCACTCGCAGAGTAGACATATTTGTTGCGGTTAAGAATGCTTGCATTCGTTCTGAATTTAACCGGGAAAGTCTCCGTGGAATTTGCACGGATCGCGCACCCTCCATAAAAAAAATCCAGGTATTGGGCTGAAAAAATCTGACCAGCAAGGTTGATTTCTTTTTGATTAGGTATTGTTAGGTAAACAATGCTCAGGGAGAATATTCACTGGGCAAAGTGTTTCGGTCTATGCTCATTATAGCTTACACAGCTCAATAGGTGTGTTGCCATGCTGGAATAGGGCTTTCGTTCTTTGTATAATTCAGTTTAGTCCATGTGAGCTACGCTATTGTTTCACAGTGATCTCGGAGTTTCTACAGATGACTTTTTTTATTTATCTGTTTTATAATATGGCTGGACAACAGGGGTCTGCCAGGAAAGAGATATGAGCCCTGTCACTCTAGAATTATTTTTAGTGTCATATTTTGGCGTGACGGAGCACTATTACTTAACAATTAGTATATATCTCATTTATTGTCGTAGTTGATTATTAGCAATCGCCAACTTAGGTGCGTGACTATTGCAGGTCTACACTAAACCAATTCTAACGTCACTAAATGTCGTTCAATAGAATAGACAGCCCCCCTTCTCCTGCTGTGTTCCACTGTCTGACTGCGCTTCAAAGAATATCAACCATGAGTTAAGAAAAAAATGGGAGGAAATTGACAAATCTAATCTAATATGGATAGGTTGGATCCACATATTTATCCCTGGAGAGTGGAAACCCGGCTCAATCATGTGGCGAACCTCAGCCTCTCGACCGGTTACCAGTCAATGTCGGGTATAGGATTAGTTAGCCAGTTGTTTGTTTTCGGAAGCATAGGCTTGATGGTGGAGGAAGCTGTAGCCGTGAACCACCCTACGGCGAGGAGCCAGCAATTATTTCGCACATAACTATCCCCAAGTGGGATTCGAACCTACCAACTCACGCAGAGTAATCAGAGGTGCGATGGCGAGCGTATTCCTAACGCTTAGTACGATGCGCCACACCGCCGAGCCTTATTTCTTCTTAGCTTTTCTTATTTTGAATATCTTTAAATCCATAAACCATGTCATCGGCGGCACTATTTCTTTTGAACACTTCGGTGTTGTTTAATTTGAGACACTAATGTATGTGTATATTATTACGTTTTGTGCGGTTTAGAAAATATGTGATAGGGCCCCAATAGCTCTTATTTCAACCATACATACATGTAATTCGTGCGTTAGATGTTGCTGAAGAGGTGGAAGAAATCAAAGTATTGAGAAAGGCATTTAAATGGCGTAACATCGACGATAAATTTCCGTAGTGTATAAACGTGTGTGACATGCTTTTATGGCGTTGTTCTTACTGACTAGGACAGGGATGGCGAACCACTGACCCGCGGGTCACAAAGTGACCCACCGCGTTTTATTCGTGACCCGCTAAGGCACGAATAAAATGCTAACATATCAGTGATAAAACCGGCCTCAAATTAATCTAACAATAACTAAACTATTATAATGTACCGTCAGTTGGGCAGTCAGGACTGCGATCGCTTATATTCAAATTGTTAATTTTTCGGTATGGTTATTTTCAAAACCCATAATCTTGGACGCATGTCTGCACCGTTGCGTGCCGTTATTCAGCTATTGGCTCTGACATCGTTTATGACATAATAATGCAATTGATGTTCATTTCTCGCAACGTCTTGTCTCTTTCAGAAGTGCATCTGCCGACAGTTTTAGGGGATATACGAGAACTAGATGCTACTTTGCATTTTATTAGTTTCTCGCCTACAATGCTGTTGAGAATACAAAATCTTTCAGACTTGAAATCAAAATCTAGATAACAATGGGGCAGTGTAAAATTGCTTTTAATATGGTTAAAGCTGATAGAAAAATATAACACTATCAGAGTGGAATTCCCTCCAAACTCTCTGGAACCTTGAAATAATTTGCCGCATCATCCTAAACGTAATTCATATGCGTACTCTAATTTCATAAATTCGAGTGCCATAAAAAGTCCATGATACAAGTGCTGTGTAAGTAAAGCCCTAAACTACACCAACATTAACAACCGCTAAATTACATCAACATTAACAAGCGCTGTATCATGATTTGTTTCAGAAGTTTCTTATAGATACAAACATTGATTGAATATCTATCTGTGCTGACCCACTCTCTTCTGTTCCGCGATAAAAATATAATTTTTGATCCATTCATTGAAAAAGGTTCGCCATCCCTGTACTAGGACTTCCGAACGCCCAGACGGAGAGATACGGAGTTATGCGATTGAAATTAAATTTGCCCGTTAACGCAACATTAATTGATTTGTAGCTTGGGTTTACTTTATTATTTGAGTATGTGTAGTTGTCAAGTATCAATACCTGTAAAGTTTTTTATACGTATTTTTTTTTACAAATTTTTTCCCGATTGGTAATTTTTCACAATTCAGTATCGATCTATCGGTTCATATTAAAATTAAATCCAAACTAATATCGGAAAGAAGATAAAACAGAAAGTTGCGTTTTAAATTTTATTCTATTATTTAAAGCAATAAGTCGCAAATTACAATATCAGTTCATTGCATTCGAAAGGGGCGAAAGTGCAGTAGCATTTAAGCGTAGCGAGAGAACAGTATAATACAGTGGTTCGCTACCTTTGCGGATCGGTAGAATTAAATAAAACGTGCTCGCGGACGGACAAGAAAATGAAATGAGTGGAAAAGAAAGTAATAACATATATTTGTGTACTCACTATTCTTCTGGATAAAAAGAGCCACAATAACATTTCACGTGAAGAAACTATCAAATAATATGTCGTCACAAATTGGAATGGATGGAACATAAAATAATGCCATATATTTGCGTAATAATATGCAGTGCTGGGCACCCTTTATGCGTAAAAAGGGCACACATCTCCCAGAAATAGAACATGTACAAGTCAAATCATGTACAAACACAATCAACTTTAGTGAGAAATTTTGCTGCTGTTTCGTTTCCAATATAGGATTGCAAACGAGGCTTCAAAGAATTTTCTGCTACACGTATAGCTCTCTCTGCAGCGGCGTCCAGTCGATCTCTTTGCTGCGTTTTAATTAAAGCTGGTGATGAAAACGTTTTTTTGCATCAGTACTGGTTTAAATTAGAGATGTACCGATACCACTTTTGTCGCCGATAGCGATTCGATACTAACTAAAAACGCCGATACCGATACGCAGATATTACAAAAAGGCCGATATTCCGATACCGATACTATGTGATTATTACCTTAATTCAGTGTTCTGTGTAGGGCAGACGGGTTGAAACAATGATCATTGGGCTTTATTCATAGTACATATTATTTCAGATTAAAAAACGGATACATCACATAATATGAAATTGATGTTTGGTATCCAGATGCGTTAATTGATTCCTACATGCATTGTGCACTGACGCTAGTAATCTCGGTGCCAAATTAGAAAACTCATAGGCCGGGAAGTCCAATTCCAATTTAATATTAATATCGCGACCTTCGAATATCTTTTTTCGTGTTTGAAAAATATCGAATATCGCCCACGCATTCTAGTGCCGCCGTCCTACTTTTCAATTGAAGCATTTTGAAAATATTTAATTTTGTGTTTAATCGTAATCATCGCGGCAATAAATTACAGTCAAAATGAAAGGATATCAAACAGCACCGACTAGAAGAACCTATATTACGTCGATGATGTTTTTTATTTTATTTCATTATTTTTTATTATTTTACAATTACTATCGTATATTTTGAGACAGTTTAGGCGGCCACGTCAATAAATCTATAAATAAATTATGCATTTGAACAAAATTAAAATTACTGAAATCACAATATTCAATACCTGCGTAGGCGGATAATTGTGTCGGATTTAGTTTTTAACGACGTCGACGGACTAAATGACACTCGCGCTTGACGATAAACAGTCAGAATTTATAGCCGTGCCAAAAAGCGCCTAGTTGCTCATTTTTCTGTGCTGTGTTGATATATTTATTTCATAATTATTATGTAATATAAAAAATGTCAATATAATAATTTGGCAGCAAAAATAGTCAAATTAGTTGAGCTAGTTTGGCTTATAAATATTTGAAAACAAGTGAATCTTAATCCCGTTACCACTCGCGGGGGTGGGACATGCATGGCTTATAGTTCACGATTTCTCCAGGCAAAAATAAATTAAATTGTAGTATTTTTAAACTTATCTTTTAAAACATTCTGGATCATACCAAAACGAAAAATATATCGGAAATATCGGTATTAATTTGCCCGATACCGATTCCGCAAAAATAGCCGATATGGCCGGAACCGATACCCGATGATGATACATCGGTACATCTCTAGTTTAAATTACGGACAGCAGTTCGATTGCTCAATTGCTTTGCTGCGATGGGTATTGGTTATAAAGAGATATCCATAATTTGTGACAGTGTTTTTTCAAATCTGGACTGTAGAGTAGAATCACAATTTTATTCAAGCTTCTTTCTTTTCCATCCAATATGCATAACCTTTCATTTGGATGATCATGTTTATCAGGAAAAACATGCAGAACAGAAAAAGCACGCGTGTCGGTTTTTAGGAGAGAAATTGCGTAATAAACCAACGCAACGATAAAGCGATTGGGACGGCAGAAAAACAACAATACAATTTCTCGCGGACCGACAAAAAAAACTACGCGGCTACATTTAAGCACAACAATAGCAAAATGGTTTCACATTACATCGCGGTTGGTTTTATTCCGATTAGCCATTGTTACGAAATAAACAGCTTAAGTATCTTAATGGTGTGTTATCAGTTCAGACTACAGTACTAGGACTTTCGTATTTTGTATGAGTTTGAGGTGATAAACTAGCTAGGCCAGGAACGTGTAACCTTTAATACAGAAGGCCACATACAAATAACTGGGTGAAACCGAAAGTTGTGTATGTGTGTAGTTTATTTTAACTGTTTAGATTGCGTTACGTAGGCATTCTTGCGTGGGTGATATACAGAAGCTCATAATTAAAATAATATTTACTAAAGTCCCTAAGGCTTCCTCATTTTATATCGAGACGACATGTTCAGATGAGGATTTCTTCAGCGTATTCTAGGAATTTCAATTTTCGACTTGGTTGACGAGAAAACGGCGATAAAAATTGGAAATTTCATAACGATCAGCGCGATTTTGTCGTCGTTGCCATGGGAACGAAACTTCAATCTGGTCTTTCTATTAAACTTACTTTACTTTCACTCGCTTTACTACATATAAACAAACAGAACTACTGAGAATAAGGGGCTCCCTAAAGCTGAGATCCAATATAATCAGCGGCAATATTTACATTTTACTTTGGAGTTGTATAACTTGGGACGCTAATGTATATAATTATTATTACATTTTGTGTGGCTTAGGAATATTATGTTGTAGGGCAGGAGCGACCTTTTGTCGCTCGCGGGCCAAAATTAAGGTTTCCAAGTCATTGGTGGGCTGCACAAATTTTTAGAAAATTAAAAACCGAACGGATAAATCCCATTTTTTTCACACAGCAGTTAAATTTTAAGTAGCGCGCGATGACTGTGCCAACTCGTGAACTCAACTTACTCGTTGTGCATTTCCAAAATATTTCATTCGAGTATTTCCTTGCGCCATCGAACCCTTTGCACTTAGCATCAACTTTTCTGCGTTTTGTTGTCATTTGTCTAATTATAATTAAATTATAGGCTCATTAAGCAAGTAATTGTGAATTGTATACTTGTTAGGTTATAATATATTTTAGTCTACACGTGTCTCACAATAAATTCTGTTGAAAAATACGTAAAGAATATAATCGCCAAAACAGCCTTTTTGTTACTATAATTCAGTGAAGCGTCGCGGGCCGGAATATATTACTCGTAGGTTGCCGCCCCCTGTGATAGGCCCTCAATAGGTCGTATTTCAACAATACATACTTGTAATTCATGCGTTAGATGATGCTGAAGAGGCGAAAAAATCGAAGTATTGAGAAAGGCATTCAAATTGCGTAACATCCACGATAAACTACTGTACAAGCGTATAGTGACAAGCCTTTACGGCGTTGTTGTTACTTCACTACCAATAGTTGAGATTAGTTAGTATGTGTGCTTGGTTAGCATTGAGTCTAGAACAGGGTAGTGCGACCTTTATTACAAGAGGGTCAGTTACGATTAACTGGGTAAAGCCGTGAGCAGCGTAGGGGTCTTTGCAGAAAAAGCGAGTCAAAACGAATGAATTTCTGAAGAAAACTGCTATTCAAATTTATCGTCACACCGACTTTAAACGTATTCAGTGAGAAAAACCGTGAATTTTGCAACACGATTTTGCTAGCTAGTTTTGCTTTGGCACTCAAGTACTGGCACAAGCTTTGCAACGCAGAAGAATTGGATATGCTCACACCTGCCAGATTAAACAAACTAAAAACTAGATTCGCCGGGACACCATTCAAAATTGGCACTACTCCGCGGGCCGCACAATTTTTTCTTGCCGACCGCAGTTTGCACACCTCAGGTGTAGATAATGTGCAGTTCGAGTTATTTATTAAAAACCTCTTATATTCCGTGTGGTTTAGAAATATTGTTTACTATAGAACCTGTCCTAAATGGTCGCATTTACGCTAGGTACATAATTGATTTGTTACATCATGATGAATAGATGATTGAGTTGTTATTAGGTTAGTGAGAGATTCAATTGACGTAACATTAACAATATTTCCGACAGAAAGAATGTAGAACGATATTTTTATCCCATTGTCTGAATATTTTCTTGATCTATTGCTTATGTATAGTTGTGAGACGTTCCCTTTTTGAATGTTTAGAAAAGATTAATGGAATTTATAATCATATCAAGCTCCATCCTATGAGAAGAACGACTAAGCAATTCGACTTTGTTTTGATATTTTTCAATACCCCTTGAAACTTATTTTTTGATAACAAATATCGGATTCATACACGTATCGCAATCACATTTATACAAAAATAAAAATAATGAAAAAAAAACGAGAATATCGGTCAGAGACCAAAGACTTATCGATCGAAAGTTAGGGGAACCCCCAAAACAGCGCTCTTACTTCATAGTGACACCTTGTGTCCCATCACTAATTAATTAATAACTCGCTAATTGTACGACATAATTCATCCAAAATCAATAGGCTTCTGGTATGACATATGATGAATGCACATACAAAATCTGGAGCAGATTCAATCTCGCTTTCGTGAGATATCGCGTGCATCTAACAGACAAACAGACAGACAAATACCTATCAACATACTTACCGATTAAAATCGATAAGTAACAAAGGAAAAACGAGAATATCGGTCAGAGACCGAAGACTTATCGATCGAAAGTTAGGGGATCCCCCAAAAACAGCGCTCTTACTCCATAGTGACACCTTGTGTCCCATCACTAATTAATTATTAACTCGCTAAACATACGACATAATTCCTCCACAATCAATAGGCTTCTGGTCCGACATATGATGAATGCACATGCAAAATCTGGTGCAGATTCAATCTCGCTTTCGTGAGATATCGCGTGCATCTAACAGACAAATACCTATCAACATACTTACCGATTAAAATCGATAAGTAATGATATTTACATTACTGGGGAAGGGAAGCCGCGGAAAAACCAAAACTGGTTATCGAGCAGCGACGCCAATAAAAGTCACAAATTACAATATCGGTTTATTGCTTTTGAAAGGGGCGAGAATGGCATTTAAATGTAGCGAGAGAACAGCAAAATATAAACAAACATGGCGTAAAAGGAGCGAGCTTGCTACATTTAAGTACAACAATAGAAAAACGGTTTCACATTACATCGCGGTTGGTCTTAGTCTGAGTAGCCAGTGCTACGAAATAAACAGTGTATCGCAATGGGTTTGTTATCAGTTCAGACAACAGTACTAGGGCTTTTGTTCTTAGTATAAGTTGGAGTTGAATTAGCTAGGCCAGGGATTTGCAACCCTTAATACAGGTGGGCCACACACAAATAAGTGATTGAAACTGAAAGGTGTTCGTGTGTGTAGTTTTAGATTGGAATAGGAATGATGTTGACATGAATATATATAACAAGCCGGTGGGCGCCCTGGATTTCCGCTGATAGTTGAGGCCGTCACTCAAGCAGCCGGTCACCCTTCATGTAAACTTGGAGTGATTTGATTCTGAGCAGCCTACCGAAACTGGCAGTTCATTTAGAAGCTGCGTTTTACGTATACATTCTTGCGGGAGTGATATACTGTAGCTGTTAATTAAAATAATGTTTACTAAAATCCATAGGGCTTCCTATTTCTATATCGAGATGAAAGACGATGAAAGAGTATTTCGTTCTTGGACTTTCAATTTTCGACTTGTCGGCGAGAAAACAGCGATAAATTGTGAAAAAATTGAAATTGAAAATAAGGGCCTCCTGAAGCGGAGATCCAGTATTATCAGCTGCGCAATTTGCTTTGAACACTTTAGGATTTATTTTAATTTGAGACGCTATAATGTATGTGTTTATTATTGCATTTTTTGTGGCTCAGGAATATTATGTTGTAGGGCAGAAGTCGGCAACCTTTTGTCGCTCGCAGGCCAAAATTAAGGGTTGCAAGTCATTGGCGGACCGCACAGAGATCAGAAGTCAAATTTGTAGCAGCGCACGAAGACAATTCGTAAACTCAACTTGGTCGACTTACTCGAAAATAAAATTTACAAATGAAATATAATGTGACACTTTTTGTTGCATCACGCTTTTCTGAATGGGACACTGGATGAAGCCAAGATTAAAACATTTCATTAATGGGAATAACTAATCCGAGTTCCCAGCTTGTTCTTTCTAATGTTCATGTTCGAAAATAATTGTTCGCATGCATATGTACTTCAAAACATCAATGTTAATTTTTTTCTCCTGTTTTGTCAAAAGAGTTTTCTATGCAAACATGCTTTTTATAATAAAATCAAACAGTGATACATCTCTCAAATAGAATATTGATTTATTTCCTCATTGCATCGCAATAAATTCCATTTGAGTATTTTCTGCGCCATTGAATCCTTTGCACTTCAACTCTTCTGTGTTTTGTTGCCATTAGTCTGATTATACTTGAACTATAGCCTCATTAAACGAGTAATTGTGAATTATATTCTTGTTAGGTTATAATATATTTTAGTCTTCACGTGCCCCACAATAAATTCTGTTACGTAAAAATCGTCAAAACAGCTGTTTTGTTACTATAATTCAGCGAAGCGCCGCAGGCCAGATTAAATAACTTCGTAGGTTCCCGACTCCTGTGGTAGGACCTCAATAGGTCGTATTTCAGCAATACTTACACGTAGACCACAACCCAATACCATGTATCAATTTTGAGGAATCGCAAAAAAACTGAAGACGCGTTTTGCTCACTGGAGCGTGAAAGCGTGGTCAGTCATGCATAAAATTTGCATTTTATTGCTAGCTGAGAACTTCTGCACATTTGAGGTGAATTTCAAGTTTGTAGGACCAATTTAAAAAAAAAAAAAATAATAATAATAAATAACTAGAGCTGCGTGCAGCTTTGACAGGCTTCCCGCGTAGAAAAAAATTTGCATTTTATTGCTAGCTGAGAACTTCTGCACATTTGAGGTGAATTTCAAGTTTGTAGGACCAATTTGAAAAAATAATAATAATAATAAATAAACGAGAATATCGGTTGGAAACCGAAGACTTATCGATCGATAGTTAGGGGATCCCCCAAAACAGAAACTGCAGTTTCGATTCATCCGCTCTTGTAACTTGCGCACTGCGCATCGCACACACACACTCGGCGGGTTTCAAAATTCTCTCGCTTTACAAAAATCTAGATCACTATATCAATAATTGATTGATAACTCGCTAATTATACGACATAATTCGTCCAAAATCAATAGGCTTCTGGCCCGAGATAAGATGAATGCACATGCAAAATCTGGAGCAGATTCAATCTCGCTTTCGTGAGATATCGCGTGCATCTAACAGACAGACAGACATACAGACAAATACCTATCAATATACTTACCGATCTTAAGATCGATAAGTAATAATAATAATAATAAAACACAGGAATACAATAGGTTCCCTGCTGACAAGCAGCGGGAAGCCTAATAAATAAATAATAATAAAACACAAGAATACAATAGGTTCCCTGCTGACAAGCTGCGGGAAGCCTAATAATGAAAACAAAGTTAATTTGTCTAAACTTATATTAATTATTTTCGTACATCTCGTTCGTCCTTACAGCCTGATGACCTGCACCAAAATACATGATATATAACGGTCTTCGGTGAAACTCATCCCCGATTCCTCATCCTACCACGTCATCCAGTCCGATCACCAGTCCATAGAATTATTCAGCCATTTGTTTTGGATTCGTGCACTCGGATGTGGAAGAAGTCGTGACCAACTATCGGCTACGGCCCAGGGGTCGGCAAATTTTATGTCGCTCGCGGGACAAAATTTAGGGTTGCTAGTCTTTTGCGGGTCGCATATATTTTTTGAAAGTTAAAAACGGAACAGCGCGCGAAAACTGCGACGATTCGTGAACTCAACTCAGTCGTCCTATTGAAAAATTATTACAATGACATTTATTGTGACACTGTCTTGTTGCTGTACTACGCTTGATAGCTTTACGACGACAAGATTGGAACATTTTTTAAATGGGCATCACTAATCCTAGTTCTTTGTAATGTTCATTTTCAAAAATAATTGTTCGCACAAATATGTACTTTCAAACATCGAAGTGTATATTTTCGCATGGTTTGTGAAATTTTGATAAAGATTTTTTTAAAAAAATTAAGCGGTGAAAAATCTCTCGAATAGAATATGTATTTAATTTCCTTATTGCATTGCAATATATTCGAATATTTACTGCGCTATTGAACGTCTGCACTCAACATCAACTTTTCTGCGTGTTTCCATTAATTCTAATTATAATTAAATTGTAGGATCGTTAAACGCGTAGCTGCTGTTCAGTAGAATTTTTAAGATGTAATGAAATTTAGTCTAAACGTGTCTCGCAAAAAATTATGTTACGTAAAAAATGTAATTTAACCCTTTCGTAGATTATAAAAAAAAATTAATTCTCAGTCAAATCCGCCGCTTGGGTGTTTTCCCGGGCATAGACTTCCTTGTTTACTTCGTGACATTGGCCAATAAGCAAGATGCAAAAATAACCGTAACAATGCTCCCTTTCTCATCCGCTCAAACACATTTCTCCCTCGGACAGATTCTCAGACGCGGTCGTGAACATTACCTTATTTTCGTGTTTTTTAATTATATTCGTTAGTTTTAGTTGTTTTTTCGGAAATTCAAATATAAATCAAATAAGTCAATCACTTTGTCTTCCTAGGAGTTTCGGTTTAATTACAGTAATCAAAAATTAGTATAGAAATACCTGTGATAGACTATGCTAGAATTCCTCACCGGTACTTTCAAAAAACAAATTGTTGAATGGTATGAATTAGAATGATAGTTTAAAACAAATACCCCATTTTACAGGCAACAAGTCGCGAAACCACTCTTAAAATAAGCACCGAAAATTTTGAAATGGTAAAATATAGGAAGAATTTTCCGGGGTCAAAGGTCGGGGAAAGGTCCATTCAGTGAAGCGTCCCGGGTCAGGTTATTTTACTCGGGCCGTATTTTGCCGACCAATGGGATACGCAAACTGCCGTACCTTACTGCGAAGACGAGTCCAGCAATCATTTCGCGTGTGATAATCGCCCACGTGATTCAAGTCTACGAAAGCACACAGAGTACAGTAATCAAGTGCACGATGCGCCGAACAAAAACAGGTTTCACGAAATCGCCCACTTCGACTTTTTCGCCCCTATCTGTATCGTTTTCGCCCACCGTGGGAGCGATATCGCCCACTTTGGGAATCCCTGCGTTAGATGATGCTGAAGAGTTGAGGAACGCATTCAAATGGCATAACATCGACGGCAACTACTGTACTGCCAAGAATGTCCACGGGACATTTCAGTCCCATCCTATCCCATGGTATTCCCATTGGAATAAGATTCGATAAAAATTACTAAATTTGGGTTTAGCGTCTACTAAATATCACTACATGTACGTGTAAAACTACAGAGACGTGTGAAACAACAAAATTTATAGAATTTGTTAACCTTATATTCATAAATATTATACATGTATCCATCAGCCCCTTCACAAAGTATATTGTTAATGCTGAGTATATTTTGCTCTTTATAACTAACAAGAGAGCTATGCTCAAAAATATGGACACGAAGTCTATAACGAAATGTTTTACCGCAAACAGAGCGATACCGAGTTATACGGTTGAAATAAAATTTAATTTGCCCGTTAACGCAATATTTATTGCATTGTAGTTCGAGTTTACTTTATTATTCGAGTATGTGTTGTTGTCAAGTATCAAT
Organism: Styela clava; assembly: GCF_013122585.1. Lineage (NCBI taxonomy): Eukaryota > Metazoa > Chordata > Ascidiacea > Stolidobranchia > Styelidae > Styela > Styela clava. The sequence continues at coordinate 22,207,912 of NW_024102827.1, forward strand.
ACCTGTAAAGGTTTTTGTACGTTTTTTTTTGTTACAAATTTTCGAGTTGTATTCTTGTTTTTCCGATTGGTAATTTCCATAATTTTTTATCGATATATTTGTTCAAACTAAAATCAGACTAATATCAAAATGAATAATGGGATAGAACAGAAATTTGCATTTTGAATATTGTTCAATTATTTAAAGCAGGTGTTGCCAAAATTGATTGACCGCGCGCCAAACTTTTAAGCAGAAGGACATGCTCGAGCCAGGATACAGGAGCGACAACACGGCTGGGGTTCAGCGCCCTAAGAAAAATCTGTGGATTTGGAACATTATGTGGTAGGGCAGAGGTCGGTAACCTTTTGTCGCTCGGGGGCTGAAATTAAGGGTTGCAAGTCATTGGCGGGCCGCACATATTTGCAGAAAATTAAAAACCGAACGGATGGTCGATAAATCAAACTTTTTTCACACAGATCAGGAGTTAAATTTTAAGCAGCGCGCGAAGGCTGCGCGAACTCGTGAACTCAACTTGGTCGACTTGCTTAAAGAAAAAAAAATTACATATGACATTTAATGTGGCACTTTTAGTTGCATCATGCTCCTCTAAATGGGACACTGGATGAAGCCAAGATTAAAACATTTCATTAATGGGAATCACTAATCCGAGTTCTCAGCTTGTTCTTTCTAATGTTCATGTCCAAAAATATTTGTTCGCATGTATATGTACTTCAAAACATCGATGTGAATTTTTTTCTCATGTTCTGTCGAATTTGGATAGAGTTTTCTATGAAGAACATGCTTTTCATATTAAAAATCAAGCAGTGATACATCTCCCAAATAGAATATTGATTTATTTCCTCGTTGTGCATCTCAAAAAATTCCATTTGAGTATTTTCTGCACCATTGAATCCTTTCCACTTACCATCAACTTTTCTGTGTACAATTAGTCTAATTATAGTTAAAGTATAGGCTCTTTAAATGAGTAATTGTGAATTATATACTTGTTAGGTTATAATATAATTTAGTCTACACTTGTCTTACAGTAAATTCTGTTTTATAAAGAATATAATCGTCAAAACAGCTGTTTTGTTACTATAATTCAATGAAGCCTCGCGGGCCGGATTATATTACTCCGTAGGTAGTATTGAGAAGGGCATTTAAATGGCGAAACATCGACGATAAATTTCTGTATCGTACAAAACGTACAATGATAAGCGTTTACAGCGTTGTTGTTACGTCACTAGGAATTCCGAATGCGCAAACGTAGCGATACCGAGTTGTACGATATTAATTGTTTTGATTGCATTGCAGCCTGTGTTTACTTTATTATTTCTTTATTCGAGTATGTGTAGTCAATACCTGTAAAGTATCTTTGTACGTATTTTTTACAATTTTACTGAATTCTTAGTTAGGCGGAAACATGTTTTTATAATTCAGTGCCTAATTTTAATTGTTTAGAATATATGCTGATGTTCTATTTTACTCCGTCCGACCAAATTGAATGCGGCCCCAGTATTGCCCATATAATTATTAGGGTTATTTAAACAAATGTATACCAGCGCTCATGTACCTCAAGAGGAGCGGCGTTTGTAAAAGCTACAATAAATAATTAAAATCCTTTAAATTAAAATACCTTCGCGTCATTTCATTTTAGACATCCATTGCGGTGCGGTGGAGAGCGTATTATTGGAAATCCTGGAGGCCGTTGCTTGACACTGTTGACAGTAGTAACAGAACACTAATTGTGCCATATTATCGCTGACCAACGTCAAATTGTGCAATTATGTATGATCCGAATATCGCCACACAGGACATGCTCTTGGCTGAATATTTAAAGCGCACATGCTGCTAGTTAGAACTACTCGAAGTTAAGGCCGTATGTGAGATTTGAACGATTTTAAGGAGGTGCATAAGATTTCAAACATAAATTTAAGGACAATTGGGTGAGCAATTCCGAATCAAAAAAACTCCCGTACTTTCAAAAATCTTAGCCTATTATATATCGTTATATATGACTCGATTCTTGTACATGGCCTTGTTCGAAGGGCCGGTTTTTGCACCGGGGGCCAAATATGTTGCCTACCTAGACTGGCGGGCGTGTAAGTGTGACGTAAAAGTACAGTTTATGAAAAATATTTACAGTGTTACAAAATCCTAAGTGAAAAACAATGAGCATGATGACAAAACTAAATATAATCGCAATCTCAACAACCTCCTTCACGCTATTTCATAGGTTAACATCGAAATTTGGTTTAGTTTGGTTGCGGCAGCATCAAGCGGGCCAGATTGAACTACCCAACGGGCCGGATTTGACCCACGGGCCGTAGTTTGCTCATCTTTGTCACTGGCTCCGATATGCGTTGTTTTTTCTGTTTTTATTTTGCTATCGTGTGTGTGTTATTTTTGCGTTAAATGAAAGTTCTAAAATATATTCATTGCACAAAATATGCGTGCCTACTGAATGCGGAAGGTAGTGTTCCTGGGATTTCAATTTTCGACTTGGTTGGCGAGAAAACGGAGATAAATTGGAAAGGGCCGGCGCCGTTTTCGTTGTTACCTTTGGGACGAAACTTCAATCCGGACTTTCAACGAAACGCACATTATTAGGGTGACAGGATAACCCGCGTGAAAACTTTCGTCCTGAATGATCCAGCCGTACAGACAGAGAATTAGGGGTACTCCGGTAGTAACTGTACCAGGTTAGGGTTTGGCCATAATTTTATTTCGATTTTCCTTATTTTTCTTTATAAGTCCTATTACGAGTTTGAGTACTGTCTGTGTTAGCCAAGTGAATATACCCCCTGCCCGTAAGATTCAGTCTTTTTACACAACTTGATGTAAAGTAGGCGAACAAATTTTTGAGTTTGTATACGAATTTTTCCGATTGGTAACTTTTCATGATTCAGTATCGATCTATTTGTTCAAATTAAAATAAAAACCAGACCGATATCAAAAAGAGTAATAGGATAAAACAGAGAGTTGCGTTTCAAATTTGAATCTATTATTACTTATAGTATGTTGATAGGTATTTGTCTGTATGTCTGTCTGTCTGTCTGTTAGATGCACGCGATATCTCACGAAAGCAAGATTGAATCTGCTCCAGATTTTGCATGTGCATTCATCATATGTCGGACCAGAAGCCCACTAATTTTGGATAAATTATATCGTATAATTAGCGAGTTATTAATTAATTAGTGATGAGACACAAGGTGTCACTATGGAGTAAGAGCGCTGTTTTGGGGGATCCCCTAATTCGATCGATAAGTCTTCGGTCTCTGACCGATTATATCGTTCAAACAAAGCATTGCTTGGTTCCATGCCTGAATGAGATTAGAGGAGGTTTTGTACTTTTCATGTTAAATTTGATTATGCCAGGGGTTGGGATTGTATTGCATTAACTTTAGAGTGAATATGTTTTAAAAAGTGATGTAAGCCGTAATTCTGTTTTTTCCTCTGTCTTGTGTTTACTGCCTTATGTAAAAACGAAAAAAGTTATGGAATTTTAACGTTCAGATTCAATATTTTTATTTCTTCATCTGTATACGGTACCCACTCATAGTTGAGTAGTAGAGGTTAGTTAGTTTGTGTGCTTGTTTAGAATTGAGCCTAGAACTCGGGTGCGCAACCTTTATTACAAGATACGTTATTTAGTTGTTGCCGGAACAAATAATTGTTTTGTTGCGAAGTTCTTACGACATAGGGTACTTTGCAGAAAAGGTGAGTTCAAACGAATGCATTTCTGAAGAAAACTGCTATTTAAATTGATTGTCACACCGTCTTTAAAAAAACGCAATAAGTTAGGGAATTTTAACGTTCAGTCTCTATATATATATTTCTCGCAAATGTTCCAAGTCTAATTACTACGCAAGCGCCCCTACGACGCCATGTTTGAATTTTTTCAAAGCATTTCGTAGTATCGCAGACAGAATGCATTGTTATAAATTTCGTCTCATTGACTTTAATTTTCCTATATTATTAATTGAACATGAGGAAATCCGCAAATGTAAATACATAACACCCTTTCGATTTTGAATCAAATTCATGTTAATAGAATGCTCAGAAACAGTTTTACCAATAGTTAAATATTTTGAATGAACACATTGAATGCATTAGGTATATCAAAGTTGTTTTCTACTAACTTGGTTATTGTCGGTTTATTTCAACGATATATCAAATTTCAACCAAAATATAATTTATTTGAAAACGTGATATGACACATAAACTGAATAATCTGAAATTGGTATTGAAAGTTTTGCCCGAATTGTTTCAAAAAGGATAACATTTCAGAATCTACCTATTTTTGTATGAAATTCAAGGCAGACACATGACTTCAGATTCGTTGAAGTGCGTTGCTGTTCTCGGCTCTTTTGTTTTAAAATAACATAACTTAAAAACTGTCATATGGTGTTGATGATGGACAATATCACAACTAAAAGCAATTTAACACCAAAAAATTTTGCATTTGACAGAAATCTTTTGCATAACTTAGATAGAAATTTGTACTACAAACAGCCGAGACTGTCATACTGTATTTCTCCAGGAAGAAAATTCTCCAGTGAGTACTCATTTATTTCATATGAACGTTTTTATCTTTATAGTATACATTGAATTGAATTCACTATAACAGTCCGTTAGTGACCACTGACCTAAAACAAAAACTAAAATTAATTCAGTTTATTTATTTCAATATTTATTATTTATTGTGTTCTTTTTATTTATTTGTCACCAAACTTTTAAAAAGCATTGAGTCACCGCAAACGACTTTTAGGCATCTCCGTTAAATTTATTTTTGTGGCCCATCAAACAAATGTCCAACCTTTATTTTCATTTGAATGAATAAGGGAATTCGCTAAGATATTTCATTAAATCCATTTTCCACATGGAGGCCAGGATAAAAAATGTTTTTCATTCATGTTTGTTTCTATCGATAGGTATAATGCTTATTAATATTCTAAAATATTCTCAGACCTTATAGGCGCTCTTTAAATTCTTCTCAAACTAAATATTGACTTTAATATAATCACAGAAATGGAGATGGAACGACGGGAAGATGTATTCTCAGAAGTAGCCAAAAAATTCCCAATGAGAGAATTCAAGAAATTTGCCAAATCTGAGATCGGTCTTGTCCTTGATCACAATGACGTCGTATCGATTATTGCGAGCAACAACTACGAATCAGACGAAGAACAAAAAGTTCAAATTCTTTATCATTGGGCAGAGAAAAATGGTTCGATATGAATGTTGCTTATAATATTCAAAAGTCCTTCTTTTATCAATCTTGTCAACTTTTTCACTGCTTGCTACAAAACGACATATTTTACACCTAAATTTTACAATATTGAAAATATCATACATTACAAAGTAACTTAGAATTGTGAACCCAATTACAAATGAGCATGTTGTTCGAAACCCTTCTGGAATTTCGCTAAATTGGAAAGCTCGATAAAATATTACTGTTTGGCAAATAACAATCTGTGAGATCATTACGAGGCCGTGTGAACATAAAAATCAAAATTCATTATTTCAGGCCATTTTTGAAACCCGTATCGAATATTATTGTTTTAATAACGTTTGCAGGAACAAGAGCAACAAATGAGAAGCTAAGACAACTTGTTACCGACTACTTCAAAATGGAGGAATCTTATGTACCTGGTGGGTACTTCGACTATAAGGACAGAAAAAAAACGAAAACCAGATTAATATTGTAATATTTGTCGGCTTATTTGAAATATTATTGGACAATTCTTGGAAAAGTTCACGAAAATCATATCACGACGACTCAATGCCGTGCACTAATTCGCGGTAGATCTAATTCTTATCACGGACACGCCAACCAAAATCTTTCATATATAGCAGGGAAGGCCAACACGTCTCGAGCAGTCGATCCCTCTGATGTTAAGTGAATTTGAAAAAATCCCCAGAAAATTGCCTTCAACCAATTGTTTTAAAACAGCAAGAATACAGTACTGTACATACATGCGCAACATTCAATATACACATACAGTATTTCAGTCTGCGCAATCCCGAAAAAGCATTTTAACAAATGTAAGTTTTGCCGCTGTCAAATATATCGTGTCTTGACTGACAAACGCTCCTACAACAACTTCTGCAGTATGCAAAAGTTATTGTCTCATTCCAAGAGTAGTGTCATGAATTTTATTCGCAATGGTAGCAGTGGCATCAAAATACCCATTTTTTCTAATTCCAAGCTAGCAAAGAATCGCACTTAGAGGAAATTGTAAATTAGATACTGAAGTTTGATCAGTCATGTAACATTCATGGTTTGTTTTTATTTTTTGATGTTTAGATAATACATGAATACTTGACAAAGTTTCTTTAAAGAATTTTCAACACTTACCTTATATCTGAATTGTATGACTTGAATAAATCTTAGATGAATGATGAAACATTTACTCCGGGTACAATTAAATATTCAAACCAACAACTTTCTCAAATCGAACATTGGCATCAGTGGACTTTTTTGGATGCTTGTGTGCGGTCAAAAGCAGGTTGGCCACCCGTGTTATATAGCATGCGTCACCAATATTTCTATGATTTAGTTATTGACAATTAATTACAATACAGCTTATTCTATTTTTTTTACTATTTTCCATTAGGCGAAAGACTTGAAGACGTTTTCCAGAAGATCGTAGAAAGATTTGCAAATATCGAACAGTTCAAACGTTTTGCTCGATCTAAGCGTGGTCTCTCACTAGATGGTAGCAAAGTTCGTTCAATTGACGAAGCTAATAGCTCGTCAGGAGACAAATGCATTGAAATGTTGCTGGCTTGGAAACTAAAAAGTGGTGAAAAAAATTTCTTTCTCATTTTTATGTTTCATAACTTATGAAAAAAAATTATAAAAAAAAGTATAAATTATTCATGGTTCTATTATTTCAGATTTTTTGAAGAGTCAAATTTATCGGCAAAAATAAAAAAATTGGTTGATGATTATTTTTCTGAAGAAGAATTTATGCCAGAAGGTGAGAATGACGTCATTGTTTTTTGACTCTGAATTTTTTTTTTCTGAAAATTCACTCAGTTGAAGTATAATTGCAAAATACTAATCAAATAACGAGGTTATATATCAAAATAAGAATAAGTATTCGCCTCTTATTCCATTTGCCTCTGAGTGCCATTTCTAGTTATATCTTTTCAAGTTACTTTCTTTGTAGTGTGTTGATTTTCTGAAGTATTTACTTGAGATACGTAGTTAAGTCGGCTAAAGAGATTGGAATCATATTATATCATTATATACTTTGACTCCTCTAGGTGCTGAAGGTTCGAGTCAAGCATCTACTAGTCAACAACGGACCCGAAATCAACAGAGTCAAGAATCCAATGATGATACTAGAAAGAAGTCTAGCACAAGAGACAATGACGAAACAGGTATTACATAATTGTTGTTAAGTTCTATCGCATACTTTGAATAATTGTCCAACTTAAACATAATTGTGAGGCGTACTAAACTTTGACAGTTGTTAGTTACTATTTTTTTTCTGTTTTCCTCTATTTAAAATTTTCCAAACTTGATTATTTGTGTTCAATTGCGATGTTCAAATAAATATATTATATATGTAATATTTAGGTCAAGACGGGCCAAGTCACGGTGATAGCGATGAAAAAGAAATAAAACAATCTCCCCAAGGCAAAAAGAATAACGCCCAAAAGAGCGAACAAAAACAAGTATGTATTTTGTATTTCATATTATATCACACTACGGCAAGTTATTTGAAGCTATTTCCAATACATTTTGACCCCTGAATAATTCCCGAATAAGTGAAGTCATTTTTTGTTTGTATTTTGTAATAAAAAAAAAATGACAAAATTATGTATGTTATGCGATATAGGTAAAACAACAGACACCCATGTCTGAATTTTTCACCCGAACCCGACAGGTGTTTGCGGCCTCGGTTTTCAAATTGATAGTTGATTTGTACGAAAATTATGTAAGCTTTCAAATAATATGCTCAAATATGTGAGAAGGAAAGTAAGGACTTGCTAGAATCATATTCGTAATTTAAAACTCAACAAACATTTATTTCAGGCTCTGGAGGTTTATTCGGCATTTTCAGAGCACGTGAGTATTGCGTTTTGAGTTTTACTAATAAATATGAAAGTAAATGTGCGTCAGGAAGGTTATATTGAGTGATATGGAAAGTTAATACTCATATATTTTAAATAAATTAGTTGTTGGGCTTCAAGATTTAATATAATATGCAGAATTATAGTTTAACTTAAACTCGAACACCTCGCCCTTTCTCTCAATAAATTGTTACTCATCCTTAGCTAACCCAGAACTTCAATTTTATACTATTACTTTTCAAACGCGCTACAAAAAATCAGAACACCATACACCTCTGTCAAAAAAATGTTATTTGAATCTATGTCAACCCATAATACCGCACCCATTAAACAAATGAATATTATAACCATCTTTCATTTGAAAAGTTTATTTTTAAATAAAAAACGATATGAGTTTCAACAAGAATCTGCGAGTTAATTTAGGTGTTGTTCCTTTAAATTAGATATTATTATACAGGACAGCAAAAATATTTATTTTATATCGAGGATACATTTATCTATTATACTTTTAGATGTGAATTTATTGTAAAAAAATTTCGAAGTTTAAAATAGGTTATGGTTACATTAAAAAATTGCGAAGAAAATTCAGAAATACAGATTAAACTAATTATTAATAGGTCAGCATGTATCGAAGTTTCAAAAGACCGTCTGCAAAAGAGCCTGGAAACAATCAATTGGACGAGTTACCGAAAAATACAAAGAACAAAAGCTCACGGAACCGACGTTTGAGGTATATCCGAAAATAAAAAGGATAACTCGTTTTTATCACGGAGAAATGGCACCGAAACAAACAGAATACAGAAAAGAAGCTGGGTTTAGTGCTCTGCAAGAACATGTCACTGAGGGGGTAGGAGTTTCATTGCAAGAACTGATTGAAACTTTCAATGATGAAACAGTACGACATATTGAACTTGTCGGTCAAGCAGGCGGCGGAAAAACCACCATGATGGATAGAATGGTCCGCGACGTGATCAGTTCTAGTGGCTTAACCTCTAAGTGGTATTCACCAACTGGCCTTTTCAAAAAGTTTTTTCAAGAATCGATTTAAACTTGTTTATTTGTCAATATTCGTGACCTTGTTGACTCCGACGCAATCAGTGCCCAAGACCTCCTGTTTGGCAACGTAATTACCGACTTGGATGGCAATACCATTGTCGATGGATATCAATGGGTCATCGATAATCAAGAAGATGTCATTTTCTTCTTTTGATGGATTGGATCAGGCACCGTGGACTCTTCAAGAATGCCACCAAAAAATAAAGCACGGCGAAAAAGCTAGCACAGCAACCGTGATGTCCAACGTAATTTCTGGCCATCTCTTCCCCAGAGTCAAAATTGTCATGTCTTCTCGGGAGCATTGCATTGCCCCACTAACTGGTAAACTTCGACTGATCTAATTTACGCTTTGACAGGGCTAAGTCCTGATGATGCAAAAGATCTATTCGTAGCCTTGCTTGGCGATATTGGTCAACAACAGTGGGATAAGACAAGCTCATCTGCCCCTCTTCTAATTCCGCTCTTTTCTGTTCCTGTTTTCTTGATGTTCAACGCCATCGTCCAGGCATACGATCTTGACAACACACCTGATACCATGACAGGTGTCATGCTGCATATCCTTCAAATTTTAATCGATCCGAGCATATACGCGAGAAGATAAAAATAGCAGAAATCCTTCATCAACTGCAGAAAATCGCATTCACTGGAACGAGTGAAAAACGCGTCGTATTTGAGAGTAAAGAATTGAAAGACAATGGCATCGACACGGAAACCATTCGGGACATTGTTATCAAAGTTCCAGGCAATTCAATGTTCAGGACAAATTTACTTGAACGGGCAATATCGTTTCTTCTTTAGTCACCAGACGATTCAAGAGATACTCGCTGCTCTTTACGTTTGTGAGATGAATTTACCAGAATTTGAAGATTTTGTGCATAACTCTCTTCATCGTGATCACTGGTCGGTAGTGCGAAGGTTTGTTTGTGGAAATCTACTCAACGACACTCTGGCGAAGGATGAATTCGGTCAATTACTTAAAAGTGAGTTTCTCTCATAAACTTAAGTTCATAAACTGTCAAGTTATGTCAGGATTTTTTACTACTTTTGGTATATTTTGACAACATCAACCCAAGCACCCAAATTTTGTACATGAGTGCATGAGTGTAAACGGATAGAAACTAAATTTATATCTTTTTTTGCAGTTGACCAAAAAAACGAAAAACGGGACATTTTGAGACGTAGCATTGACGAGAAACTCAAACAAACACAAGATTCGTTTTCTTTAATGGAAATGTTTGCCTCTCTATACGAAGCAAATGATGCTGATTTAATCAAGGATCACGTCAAAGTTATCAATTTCGAAACCACAACCATCAACCCCAGTGGAATGCTAGCGATTGCATCGGTCATGCGACGTAGCGAAAAGCTAGATCTCGTTCGTTTTTCCCGATGCAATCTGGATAGCGAGTCGATCGGAATATTGGGAAAGAATGTCGATAATACTCAGCTGGAGGTTTGTTTCGTTATGTTTATGCTCTCCCTAATTTGTCCATACAAATATTTTATTTTATTAATTAAGTTTTCTGCCAACCTTTAAGCAACGCATGTGGCGCTCGTATTTCTCCATAAAAAAATGGAACCATTAAGCCCACTAGTCTTGATTTAGCATTTTAAAATAAATGTATTTTCCAGATTTCAAGTTTTGAATTCATCCAAACAGAAGTCGAAATATCACGTGACGGAATGAAAGAATTGAGCTCTCTTCTGCAATCGTTTGCTGCTGCATCAGTCAATATTCATTGCTACTGCAGTGATGACGCTTTGCTGGCATTTGCAGATACTTACAAACGCGGAACGGTATTACAATTTTAAATTTTATATAATCAAAAGGATTTTCGTGCTCTCATAATGAAACGGAAAAATTGACACCGAGTAGTTGAGTAAACTTGCTAAATTTTTGACAATACCAAAGATAGATTGGAGCTTCAACATTCCTTAAATTATATAACCCCCAAACCTAGCAGTAAGATTAATATTTTCAGGATCATACTAAGCGTATTGGAGTTTTATATAATTGTGTGTTGTTTTTATATTTTGTTGAGAATGTTATAAGACAATTTCATGATTTGAGAATCAATGTTTTACATTTTCCTTCAGATCAACAGTTTTACTTGGAAGTCTTCAACCGGTATAAGCGCAAAGGTATTTGCTGGTATTTCTGCCTTTGTTGAATCTCATGTTGATAAGTTTGCGACAAATGTTGAAGTCGAATTTCATGAAGATGACATCGAAATCCTCAGTAAGAGTAATGGATCAAAAAAGGTATGCAAGCAAGTAATTATGAGAACCCTTCAACATACAATGCTTTATCTTGAATAGTATCTAGTGCAGGTTTAGTTATATAAATGACGTAGTTTTCATTGGAAAAAGCCCCTGTGATTTTGATAATGACAAATTATGGCCCATTTCTAAGAATGTTTTATCCCTATTTTCAACTTTTGTAGTTATTTTGCACGTTTTTGCGAGCTTTTTAATAGTTTTTCTCTGTTTTTGAATTAAACGGGCTTAGTTTAGGCAATTGTGATAAGGAGATTCTAAAAATGACAAATTAAGGCCCATTTCAAAAACCCTGGCATGTATTTTATCATAGTTTTCGAGAGCATTGAGCAAACGTCAGTTAAATCTCAATATTGAATTGTCATGGATATTTTGATAATTGATCATATCAAAACTGATGTTCAAAATGGCGAATACGGGTACTTTCTTGCTTATATACAAAGTTTATGACAAAATAGTGGAAGCTATAGTAAATCAGCTGAGATTCAAAAGTGTCAATTCAAATTTGAGCGTTTGAAGGCGCCATCACTTGAAAGCAAGAGCGAAGGTTTCCACACCCAGTTGTGAAGGGCCATTTCATGCTTCAATATAAACGATATTTCAATACTTCACACAGTAGATACTTTAAATGGATAGACATACTTCACTGTATATAAAATAAATATCTCATTTGGATAAGTGAAATGTATATTTGAGTATCCGTGGTTGAAGTACACGTTTCTGTTCGAAATGAAAGTGTGAGAACAATTCAAACAATATACATTGATGTGCAGTCGTATGCATAATTTGAATATGACTTGAACATTTCTAAGAGCCTAGCCAAACATTGCCATCTGATGAAACATGTAGAATATAAATATTTAGACCAAATGCCAACTCGCTATTTTGTAAACTATTCATAGATGGCGATTCATGAACTCAAGGTACGGGACAACATGTCAAATACTCTCTCCTATCAATTTGGCGATGTTTGTTCGATATACGACGTTTGGAATTGCAACTTTCGCTGGGTCCATTTAAAAGCAAGTCACTTGAGAATTTTCAAAAAACACGCTGGGAACAGCAAAGTGAGTAGATAAGCAATAATATTTGATCATCAACATATTTTCTGCATTATTTCATATCTTCATGCCTAAAACATTTCAGTTCAAAATGAATCAAACGCTGTGGCTCCAAGGTATTTTGTATACCAATTTACTTATAAATGGTGTCGAGTAATCAATTTAATGACTGCTCTTAATTGCTGAAAATATATCGCTTTCAGTAGTTGGCAAATGTTTTTGTCTGTTCAGCCATAGTTACCTATTGCGTTTTAATCGCTGAACCGCGTTTAAAAACCCGTGTTGGTATTAGACTTGTATATGAACCCTGAGACTTATGGCCTGTTGGATCATGTAAAATAAATAAAAATACAAGAATCCGTGACTATGTTTGTCTTATTTCGATTGTGAGAACTACTGTAATCGCAAATATAATCTAACGGCTAATCAGCTTTTCCTTGTGAAAGTCAAATGGTTCCCTTGATAATATATTTAAAATATTAGGTAATAATTGTTTTACACGCATATTATCCACATGCGGTGCTTTCCCATCTTCACTCTAAAGAAGGCTCGGTGCAGGCATACATCGATACGTAATGAGCAACATTTTTGGGCGGAACCGTAATCTATCTAGTTCAGCATAGGTTACTCGATCGATTTTTACCTTGCAACAT